>CAIGQW010015581.1:8830344-8856917 GCA_903798125.1 Danio choprae | reverse complement strand
CACATGCACAAACACACACCTCTACTTGCACCTGCACTATTGCCCTGTTTTTGTGCTACTGAACTTCACACATCAATCAGTGGTTTGGTAAAGATTCAGAACAAGGGAGATGGAGAAGACAGCACCTATGTGTGAGAGAGGGAATGTGTTGTGTGTGTATATTTGTGTATGTGTATGTGTGTGTGTGTGCGCACATGCCTCTGCTACCTCCCCGATCCAGGCGTGTTTGAAGGCTATGGCGGTGTGACCTACTTTAACTGCCTGGCTTGAATAATGTATCTCGCAGAGACGAAGCGAGAAAGAGAGAGAGAGAGAGAGAGAGAGAGAGAGAGAGAGAGAAAGAGAGACTAAGAGAGAGATAGATAGCAAAGAGGGAGCTAAGAGGCGTAAGAGAGAGAGTGAAATAAGCGCGAGAAAGAGGGAGAAAAGGAGCGTGAAAAAGAGCGAGAGAGAGGAGGAGGAGGAAAGCAGAGAAACCCACAGCACGGTTTGTCATTCACACATCTCTGTCGATATGCCTCAGTGTCAACAAACAGTGTGGAGTTAAAAGCAAAGCTGGATAGAGCGAGAAAGAGAGAATGAGGCAGGGAGAGAAAGAAAGGGCGTTAGTGCAGGGTTCAGATATGAGAAGAAAGCCCAGGTCTTTAACAGTCTGCAGTGCAGCCGCTTAGCTGGAGAGGAGGGGAAGGGGGCCAGACAGCTCGCAAGCATCCACACAAACGCTGCTTTATCCAGCACCTCCTTGTCACCTTTGCTAACACGAGTCCCTCTTTAAAATTCCCTGCTGAAAAGACCAGCGTAGACTAGTTTGAATTTCAAGGCTGGTCCAGGCCGGACCAGCAGTAGGAGCATCATAGCTTTGCTGTTCACTTTGTTAGTGAAGCAGGTTCAGCATTATTCTATCAAAGATGACTGACTAAAGCACGCTGCAACCCTAGATGTATGTACCATTTCACATTGTTAAAACCAAAAATTCTAAAAGAGAAGCAGTGATGCCAGAGTAGAACTAGTTTTGGTTCCTCAAAGAACCTCTCAGAGAACGTTTGCTAAAAAAAAAAACATTTATTTCTTAGTGTGAATAACATTTTAAAGGTGTGAAGAACTCTTTTGTCCTTAAATAACCTTTTGTGGATTCTGTCTTATGAAATACTATAAGAGGCTTTCAGGGCAATTCTTAGTTGAAGTAAAATAAAGTAGAATTTGAATTCAAATGAAAATAAGATAAAGCCATTTACGATGTGCATCTGCCATCTTTTTATGCATTTGGAGTGGCACTGATAATTGAACTTTACAAAATTAAATTAAATTTTACAAAATAATGTAGAACAAATACACATTTGTAGATCAATGGATCTATATTGTGTGCATTATAATTGCAGATTATTTGTCAATTTTATTGTACTTGACATGAAGGACTACAGAAACAAACATTGACAACAAACACCATTAAAGATATAGTTCACCCCAAAAACAGAAAATTCTATCACCCTTGACTTGTTCTAAACTAATTAGTTTTTTTGCTGATGTTCTGAATGTGCCTATGTTCCATAGTAAGTAAAACAAGACTATATAAGTCAATGGTTACATGCTTCCAACATGCTTCAGTATGTCTACTTTTGTGTTCAACAACAACAAAAAATCTATTTGGTTTGGAAAAAGTCAGGGATGAGCAAATGGATGTGGTTGGGTGCCACACCACCTTTTTAAAATCGTACATTTTCGTACGACTGAACTGAATTAGCCACTAAACTGACAAAACGTAAAATACTTACATTTTCTTGTGAGATCGGGCTTGTCAGATCAAGCAAGTTGAGCTTTATTATGATTCCGCTACATGTGTGGACATACAGTGGAATGAAATGTTCTGTCTCGCAGGACCATGGTGCTACATAAATAAACATAATCATAAATATGAACACAACAGTGGATGTAAGAGCTATTTTAAACACTGTAAAAAATGGCAGCCATATTGTGCCAGACCGCACACCACACACCAGGTGATTGGTGGAGAGGAGACAGAGTGGTGAAGCCAATTATGATATGGGGATGGTTAGGAGGCCATGATGGACAGAGGCCAGTGGGCAAATTTGGCCAGGATGCCGGGGTTAAACCCCTACTCTTTTCGAAGGACATCCTGGGATTTTTAATGACCAGAGAGAGCCAGGACCTCGATTTAACGTCTCATCCGAAAGTCGGCACTCACTGAGCAGTATAGAGTTAGGACAACTTGAAGGAATTAAGTTAACTTACAGATTTTTTAACAAATTTAGGTGGATTGAACATAAAACAATTAAGTTTACAATTAAGTCCCCAAAAAATCTCAAGAACTGTATTGTCTCAGCTCATTTTAAGTAAGTAGTTTGAACAAGCAGCAAAACAATTTTTTTATTATTAACTTATATATAATTAACATACCTGAGCAGTAATCTACCCATACGAACTACTAACTATACATATATAGATAAAAGAGTGTTTTCTACAGGTGGTTTGTCAAGCCCACTCACCTGTGTGAGGCACACTTAGAACTGCATAATGTTTTGAGGTTTTCGTGTGGTGTGGTGGGGAGGACAGCAGAGGGGGTCCTGGTTTTGGGAACTTGGATAAGATATGAATAAGAATGTTGGAGTATGGCATGTAATAATCACTGAATGGCATAAAGGAGTTGAAATGTTTTGATTTGAACATGTTCATTGAAGTGAACATGACTTGACTTGATCATATGTATGATCTATATTAGCAAGTGAGCTGAATTGACAACCCTTGATGAAATTAAATTCAAACTTTGGAATTGGCTCTCAATCTATCGGCTACCTTGGACTAAAGGAATCGATTATTTTCGGAATCAGCTCCTAACCCTAGTGTTAACGGATAATCTAAATCCCAGTCACCTCCACAGTCACCACAGTGCATTATGAGATTACATTGTACACTGCGTGATACATACATTGAGTACAGTGAGGATAAATAGACTCTCCTGCAAAATATGACCAAAAGTAATCAGTATTCTTGGAAAAACTTTCAGATCGCATCAACATCCTAAACAAAACATATGCTGGTGTTTTCAGAAGGGTTGTCAGAGCTGGAGCTAAATCAGACAATTTAGGGGAAGAAAACCACTCTCTAATCACTCGTGCTAGTTGCACATCCAAGCTGTTTTGCAAGTTGTTTTAAAAAGGAATACTTTTAGCAGAAAGCCTACAGCATATATTTAATTCAGCCCTAAGCTCTGAAGGCCCTCCCTCTGTCTGTCTGCTGAGTGTGAAGAAAAGTCCCATTCAACAGCCACATGTGCTCAAAAGGTGTAGGTGCACACTGACTAATACATACGGCGGCTAATTGGATAATTGCAGTAATGCCACTGACTCAGACAGTGTGTGAATGCGTGTAAAGTCTGGGTGAGATTCTTGCCCACAGTGTTTAGAGGTGGCTGACTGCAAGGCTAAAGAAATGACCCACGTCATTTGTCTGAAACCACAGCTGCCTTAGGGGTTCTGTCTGTTTTCCTAGTTTATTTGATGATGCTTATTATATAAAAAGAAAAAAAAAAAACAGTCATGCAGAAAGAGTGAAAGCTGAGTTTCAAGTTTTACACGCAAAATTAATAAAAAATATATATATTTTTTGTAATGTTAATAAATGTCTTCTATAATTATGCATAAAAAGGTGCAGTACTCAGGCAGATATAAGACAGGCAAATCTTAAATAAAATAGAGGAAAAATCAAGGGGAAAAAAATTATATATGTATATTATATAATTATATATATAAACATTTTGTTGATAATTTTTTTTCCTTTTGAATTTAAATATATTATCATTCTATTCCTAATGTTGTTTGGTGACCAAACTCTTATTTTAATCAATATAGCTGTTCAATATAATGCACCCAAACATATTGAAATTTATTGTCCATATTTACTGAGAAATGGATAAAACAAATATGAATTTTTAAAAGGGGGTCTATTCATTTATGCAGTGCACTGTACATGTGTGTAGACATATTGCATATGTGCAATAATGTAAAATTTGATAGCACTCCTATAAAGTTGTCACTATCGGTTAACTATTCTGTTCAAAAATATAGCAATCTTTATTTGATTGTAGTGCGCAAAACTTAATTTACTGTGTTTATTTGTACTAATTTGTCCAATGTATCTGATTTGACCACTTTTGTAAAGAATTGTTTATATACATAGAGTCCCAATTTAGATAGAGGGTATAAAAATCCCAGTAGAGACAGGCATGAATCTCCTGAACCAAAAAGCATCATGGTCACTCTTTCAGTGGTGATGCGGCTTTTCAGCTGAAAAATCTTGCATGTAAACATCAGTGCAGAGTAATGTCAGCAGGTTTAGGTCTACATATCTCCATGACATGGATCACATGGTTCACCAAAGCAACTCGTCCAGTGCTTCCATGCCGTTTGCGTGTCACAGTACCCACAATGCTCTGGGCCTCGGCATCTCTCAAAGCCTCAGTGGAGGTCAGCGTCCCTAGCAAAGGTAGACCAGAGGACACGCTTCATCGTAAACTTCACTGCCTCCCCCGTCGGGAGTACCGAAGGAGGCTGAAGGGGAAGGTTGTTTTAAAGTGAAGAGGATTTTGGTGCATATGCATTCTGCTGTGTGGGAGATGAGAGTATGGCCTTTCCCAGCAGGCTTTAGATGCAGACAGAGCCCTCTGTCTCACACCCCCTCTGTACTCGTCTGAAAGGAGAAGGCAAGAGGAGAGAGTACAGGCTTGTCCTGACCCGCCTGGCTGTGCCTGTTGTGTGTTTGTGTACAATAAAAAAATACAATAGCCCTGTTCCTAAACCTAGTTAAGAGGCAGCACAAAAATGGCTTCATTGAAAAATGAACTATTGTGTTCAAAACAGTTTGTTGTTAGCATGTGCGATTTGTTTAGTGGACCTGAGTTGCCAGACACAGCTTTCATTGCCCAACGAATGTTCACAGGTCATCTGATTGGCATTTAAATCAGCCAGTAAGTTTTGTTTAATGTATGGAAACGGCATACAACCAGCATTATTTATTTAAAAATTCTTCAGTCATCAAGTCTATACAATGAAATACAAATCGCAGTGTTTAATTGACAGTCAAAGAATGCTGCAATTAAATCATGCATAGAAAAGCTGCATCAGACAGAACGACCACAAAACACAAACGATTTATATATGCAGCAAACATGTACAGTGTGAAAGCATTAGAAGTGTCTAAGAAGAGACTTCTTCGCTTTGCATTTAAATGCATCAAGTTGCTTTCTGTAGGCTTATTATAGGTGTATAGATTAATACTTACTTACTTACTTACTTACTTACTACCAGGGCCATTTTATATCAAAATTTATATTTGGTGTTTCGTAACATCTAATTTTGATGAGGCGAGTTGTTAGCCCAACGCTCAACCCCCAACCTGGAGAACCCTTACATACACACATACACTACGGACAATTTAGCTTAGCCAATTCATCTACAGCACATGTCTTTGGACTTGTGGGGGAAACCTGAGCAGCCGGAAGAAACCATCTGATGCGAACACGGGGAGAACATGCAAACTCCACACAGAAATGCCAATTGACCCAGCCGGGGCTCGAACCAGCGACCTTCTTGCTGTGAGGCGACATCGCTATCCACTGCGCTACTATGTTGTCATATAGATTAATACTCACATTAAATCAATCTCACATTTAACATTTATAGTCCATGAATGGCAAATAATTAAATTTTGTAAAATGGCACTGATGTTAAGATACATTTTTAATTTGCAGTGTAATACTCACTACTCACTATTGAGTTTAAGCCAACTTTATACTTTTAGTAGTATTTAGAACAGATACTTTTACTCTACTTGCATTTTTTGGCAAGTAATGGTAATTTTACTTGAGTATGAATTTTCAGTAATCTTTCCACCACTGGCCCTGAGTCCTGACCCACCTGACTGTGACAGCTGTGTGTTTGATTTCAATAAAAAATACAATAGTTCTGCTTCAAAACCTAAAAAGTGTCCTTGCTATCTATGACTTAGTTAAAAACCAGCACAAACGAGTTCAAAAGAGTCTGTCATTAGCATGCGTAATTTGCTTAGTAGTCTTGTAATGTAATGTAATCTCTTGCATAGGCATTCAAATTGATGGCGAAAGGTTTGGACTCCATCGCAAGTTTTAGGCCAAGGACTGCCTTTTCTGACTGACACGTAAAGCATGTTTACTAAAGCGATGTTTAGTAATGTGAAAATGTAAGGTCAATGCCCCTACAATAAAAACGGCATGTAACCGATACATTATTCATTCAAACATGATGGCTTTCTTATCCCATGATAAGGTTTGGCATCACAATGGCTTTTTTTCCAGAAGAATAGTTAAAGAACACCACACACACATTTCCTGGAAATCAGATGACAGCACTAAAATTCCTGTTTCCCATTTTCATTCATTTTCTTTTTGACTTAGTGTCTTTATTAATCAGGGGTCGCCACAGCGGAATGAACCGCCAACTTATCCAGCATATTTTTTTGCAACCCATCACTGGGAAACACCCATACACTCTTATTCACACACATACACTACGGACAATTTAGCTTACCCAATTCACCTCTAGCACATGTCTTTGGACTTTAGGGGGAAACCGGAGCATGTGGAGGAAACATGCAAACTCCACACAGAATGCCAACTGACCCAGCCGAGGCTCAAACCAGCGACCTTCTTGCTGTGAGGCCACAGCGCTACCCACTGAGCCACTTTCCCATTTTGTGTCTTATAAATCACACATTCAGCAAACTGTCCATGGCTAATAGTCATACAAGTACATATTGGCCAAAACAAAATCATTTCTTGTTCATATATTTAAAATAAATAATAAATGATTTTCCTCATCCACCATATTGTTTTTCAAGCAGTGCTGTTTTAATATTGGCACATACTATAAAATATCAATTATTGCCTAAACTAGATTTGATTTAATATTTAATTATATTTATATTATTTTTTCTACTTTAATCCACTGGAATAATAACTTACATGTAAGTTTACACTGTTTGGAGAGGTAGGATGTTTGTTGTATTGCTCAAAAAGTACTTTTGGTTATCCCAGAGGCCACATTCTATAGAAAGCCGGACTTCTCACAGATTCCCATACTTCATTATGCAACAGACTTCTCACGACTGATTAAAGATAAGATTAAAGATAATAACGTTGTAAGAAACGTTCAATCTCTTTCACAGATTGATTGTTTCACTTCACTTTTGACCTGAAAGTATTTGTCAAGAACCATGGGAATTAATTTTGTTTGAAAATGCCAGAAGCCATTAACTTGCATTTTATTACTCACCAAAGACCAGAGTTTCAGCTAAAAATCTGAACTAAATTTTCAATGGGTTTTACCCAAGGGTAAATGGACAGCGAATTTCCATTTTTGGGTGAGCTATGGCTTTAACAATAACAATTCCATTTTTTTTACTCATTGCACATTATTCTGTGATTTCCTCCCATGCAAAGCACAGTGATTCCGTTGTAAAATTTGGCCTAAAGAAGGTATCTTGGGCGGCAGCATAATTACGATGACCTTTTGAAAAAGACTTTGTGTCAGGAGAGCGCCTATGAAGTTTTAAAATACCGCCTCCGTAGGTCACTCGCTAGGTTTTGTAGTAAATATATAAATAAAAGAAACAAACACACAAACCCTAAAAGCCAACAAACACACGTTGTTGTGCCACCGCAGCTCCGGTCCTTCATCATGCTGGAGATCACAGGGCTGAAGGTCTTGTCAGTCAACCTTCGATCAAAGCGAAGCCAGGCTCTCTACACGGCACGCTCTCCCCTGCATCGATTTCCCTCTTTTTCATCTCGGCTGTGTGATGTTCGCTCAAGATAGGGCTGAGGTTTGGGACGGAGCCGCCTGCAGCAAAGCCCAGCTCGCGTTGGATAACACTGCGCTCTGCTGAGGAAGAATGGAAGAATGTTTAATAAAAGAAACATATCGAGTAATTGCTTTGCCTGTCCTCAAGGGGGCAGTGATGTTAGAATTCCTTTCTGTGAAATAGGAATCATCCGAGTGAAAGAGACTTGAATATTTATACAGGCATGAACACACACAGGCGAGATGCATGTGGAGGTTTAGAACAATGGGAAGAGAAAGAGGGGATTTTTTTGGGAGCGAGCGAGAGAAAGAGAGAGGGAGAGATTGCTGGTTGAGTGAGCTGATAAATGAGAAGCCAGGCTGAATGAGGGATGTGCATGGCTGGCTGGCTGCTACTGCTGCTGTGTGAGACTCAGCCTACACCGGCAGAATGTAAAGCAGCAGCAGGCACACTGGGGTGCAGCGGCTGTCCCAGCCCCCTACAGGCATGAACACAAACACACACAAACGCACACACACACATCATTCTTCTTCCTCCGCTCTTTTGCTCATTGGAACAGGGTTGGAAGAGTAAAATGATCAAAATCGTTGTGCAAAAATGCTGTAGAGCTGTGATAATGAGTGATTAAGGAAAGATTTCAGAAACAACGGATAACTTAAAATCCTTTTCTCTCTGCAGACTAAGTTAAGAGTGGAGGCATACAGTATAAACACTGGAAATCTGTTATTGGGGGTCCTAAAGTATGGATAGAACTAAACAGTCAGATTTTACAAGTCAGTTTATACAAGCCTATAGTTAGAAAACTGGCAAATTTGATGTAAACGCACATTTTTTAAAGTTGAACTGAAACAGAAGTTAAGATTGTAATTTTTTCCTCTATCGTGACATACATCTACTTGAAACGGTCCTGAAATGAGAACAAAATTTAGGGTGGTACATGATTTCGTCATTTGGGAACCAATTGGATTTTTGGAAGATGGGTATTGCTAACAAAATGAAAGAAGATTGACAAATGGATGAAGGCAGAGCAGAAATGTGATGCCCTGATAGCCCCTCCCGAAAACCATTCCATATGATCAGAAGAGAAGAAAATATTTTTATGGGATGGGGAGGGGGATAAGATATTTGATTCTGAGGGCAAATTAATTTTTACAAAATAAAGATATTTACAGATACATTGTTTATAACAAGCACTACTATAGCCACATAAAAATAAGAGTGCATTTTTGTTTCATTAAAACTATAAAGGGAGGCGTAGAAGAATGGAAAACCCACCCATAACCCTAGCCTTTATTGGAGGATGAGCAAATTGTGCTTAAATGTATGAATGAGGGGGCGGCACGGTGGCACAGTGGGTAGCACTATCACCTCACAGCAAGAAGGTCGCTAGTTCGAGCCTCAGCTGGGTCAGTTGGCATTTCTGTGTGGAGTTTGCATGTTCTACCCATTTTCGCGTGGGTTTCCTCCGGGTTCTCCAATTTCCCCCACAAGTTCAAAGACATGTGCTGTAGGTGAAAAGCTAAATTGTTTGTAGGGTATGTGTATGAATGAGAGTGTATGGGTGTTTCCCAGTGATGGGTTGCAGCTGGAAGGGCATCCGCTGGGTAAAAAATATGCTGGATAAGTTGGCGGTTCATTCCACTGTGGCGACCCCTGATTAATAAAGGGACTAAGCCGGAAAAAAAATGAATGAATGAATGAATGAGAATCATACAAACTAATATGAATTAGCCAATCCAAAAGCTATGAATTGATGTGAGATTGCTTTGGAATTAAAATAGCAGCACATAGCTCAGCTAGTTTTAAGAACACTCGATTGTTTGGAGTGATGATATGCATTTAAAGAGAGTCTTAGATTTTAATTGATTTTTTGTATAACTATTTAAAGAAAAAAAGCACAATATTGTTGAAGGTTGTTAAAATTAAATAAATGTATTTTAATAATTGATCTATACACAGACTAACACAAAGCATTGCTCTCAGTCCTCTGCTCTTTAGCTCAGGGTTGGAAGAGTAAAATGATCAAAATCTAAATGATTTGTGTGAAATGTTGTAGAGCTACCATATTGAATGATTAAGGGAAGGTTTCAGAAATAACAGATAAAACCCTTTTCTCTCTGCAGACTTTTTACATCTTGGACAGTCAGTTGGGCTGAGAACTGGTAGTCGAGAGCGGTGGCAAATAAACACTGGAAAACTGTTATGGGGGTCCTAATGTGTGGATGGAAATAAACTAAACACAAACAGAACAGATTAGCTTAGTTTGTTCTGGGGTTTTTTGTACATTAGATTGTCTGATGATTGTGTCTGGTGTAATAATCTATGAATTACATGCATTTAAAGAGAATCTTGGATTTTAATGTGCTTTTTAGCATAACTAGAAGGATCTGGTAAAACAAACCAAAATGTTGTTAATCACAAATGTGTAAATAAAATGTATGTTATTAATAATCTACACAAACAAACACTGGTATTGGTGGTTTACAAGGAGTCCTCATAGGCATAATATATTTTATACTGTAAAAACCGCTTATTATATGACCTTACCCTACCCCTACCCATAAACCCAACCCTCACAGGAACCCTGTGGCATTTTTGGAATGTCAAAAGACCCCGTTAAGTATGTTTTTTAAGTGTTTTGAATTAAAGCACCTCAATGTTGTAATATCTAGGCCATACCCATGTCATAATACAAATGTATGTCTTTGTAAACCACCAAAACCAGTTCTCACACACACACACACACACACACACACACACACACAAAATACCACATTGAATGATTAAAGGGGTGGTCCATTACGATATCATATTTTTAACTTTAGTTGATGTGTAATGTAGCTGTGTGAACATGAACAACATCTCTGAATGTAATATGCTCAACGTTCAATGCTAAGGGAGACATTGGCTTTTACAGAGTAAGCTTAGCAAAGCCGACTGCGAATGAAGTTTGGGGACTACAAAAAAATACATCTGGGCTAGTGAGATCACAAGGGCTTCCGGTTACGTGCATTAACCACACACACACACCCTGTGCAGCAATGGGGCGTGGCCAGAGGTGCTGTAATGTTATAGCAGAGAAAGTTGAAAATGCATCCAAACGCTGCTATTTCCACAGAGCTTCTTCTGTTTCTGTATTTGGACTTCCAAAGGACACGACACAAAGAGAGAAGTGCTTACAATTTAATTTTAATGATGTTCCAGATAATTATACAAAATATATAGCTAGCATTTGACAAATGAGAACTTCCCGAAAATCTCCTAGTTCAGTGCTGGATATGGCAAAAAATTCCTCCAATCGATGAAGCTGTGGATTGTGAGCCACAACCTGTAAGTGTTTTTATTTGTTAAAATTGATAAATTACATGCACAGTTTCTAGCTTTAACGGCTTGCTGTAGCGAGGACGTAAACAAGGACATGCAGCACATGCAGTGTCTCTCTAATTATGCGGCAGCTTTCCTTGCGTTATACTCGCAAAAGATATGAGAACGTTTCATATTACTTACACATGCCCAATCCGAATATATGTGAAAGACACTTGTCAGATTTTATTTTAGAGAGCAGGCGGTTAGCCTGATGTGCTTTTAATTTTTCTGTCTGATTCAGGCAGCTAACGCTGCTAACAGCTTCTCTGTTTACACAGTGCAAAAGGTTGTGCTTGTAGGGGCGTGACGTGGTGACGTGGAGCCAATCCATGAATCACAGCACTTTAAGTAAGCTGACCAATCAGCGCCTCTTGAGGGCTAGGAAATATGACAGTCGTTTTCATGTTAGCTGAGTAGCTGTATATAATCAAAGTAAGATATATATAAAAAAAATAATGTGATTTTCTACAAGTGAAGCACGAGCACACATTGCTTTGCATCTTATAAACACAACCAAGCCTTAAAAATACACTGTGGACCACCCCTTTAAGAAAAGACTTCAGAAACAACAAATAACTTAGAATCCTTTACTCTGCAGACTTTTCACATTTTGGTTTGAAAATATAATAACTTATTATATTTGGTTTGAAAATATAATAAGTCAGTTGGTTTGAAAATATAATAACTTACAAAAAAAAAGAAATAAATACTACATAATTTTTTTTTTAGAAAAAACTTGAAAACTGACATTGTGGTTCCTATCGTGTATAGATGGAAATAAGTTATATAAACAAAATAATAATAATAATAATAATAATAATAATAATAATAATAATAATAATAATAAACTGAATTTCATAACTAGAAAGGTCAACAAGAAATAATATTCAAAGCAGAATGTCAATCACAAATTTGTAAATAAAACAATTTTAACCATTTATCTTATTCAAATCATTAAACACGTTATTCTCCCTCAGCTTCCTCTTTTGCCAATTAAGGCTGCATTTATTTGATCAAAAACAGGAATGTATTTTTTTCATGTATTTTTAAAAATTCCTTTATTCTTGTGATGAAAGCTACGTTTTCATAAGCAGTCATAACTCCAGTATCCACTGCAAGATGACACCTCAGAATTGTTAATATACTAAACTAATACTCTAATAATAGTGTTTTGTTATTAAAAGCACTGCAATACTTAAACAGTTTTGCAGAGGGCATAATCGATTTTTTTTCAGCATTTCTTGATGAAAAGCGAGCTCAAATGAACAGCATTTACATGTTATTTGAAGCATTGAATTTTTTCCACAAAAAAGTAAATATCTTTTCTCTCAATATACTCATGTAATGTGCCCTTGCTAAATAAAAGAATTCCTTAAAAAAAAAAAAAAAAGATTCTCACTGACCCCAAGTTTTTTTAAAGGTAGCATATACTGTGCCATGTTCTGATACATTTACCACAAAAGAAACAAATAACAATAACGACAAAGACCTTGGTTTTTATGCAGTGTGTCCACATGCAGCTCACATAAGATCTCAAATAAAATTTGTCTGGTGCCCTTTCTACTTCAAAATCTCTCCCTGAGCCTGCAGTGTACCAAGAACCACTCTCAACTGACCATGAGGACAGAAAGCACAAGAAGGGGGAAATAGACTCTCATTTGCCTACACTGCTCTTACTGTGCTGCAGGCTTCATTAAAACCTCTGAGCATCTCAGAAGACACGTATTAAAGCCTGTGGAGTAACATTCCAACGCTGGGAAGCAGACCGAGTAGAAATACGACTGAACCTGGCAAAACAGACTTACAGCTATGTAGATTTTCACTAGTTACATGTCCTTGAGAGTCTTTTTTTATGGCGTAATAAAACTAAGGGGTGATACTGGAATAAAACAAAGGTAAGCACACACAGAGAGAGGGAGGGAAAGAGAGAGAGAGAACAATATGAAGGTATGGCTGTACACTTGAAAACGCCTTTGGCCACACGCACAAATTCTAGTGTACAGGCGTCATTAAAAAAAGTTAATTAATCTTAATTAACTTCTCCTTTGTCTCAGAGTTCTTTATTGCAGGCGGAATGATTTGCCTCACAAGGGGAAGAATTGGGCTCAGCCTAATGCCATAATCAGCGGTCTGCAGGAGGCGAGGCGCTCACGCTGCTGATTGCTTTTTGACAGACTTGCGCTCTGACGTGCTGCTTTTCTTTTCTCCGCTTCCGTCTCTCTCTCTCTCTCTGCCTGTTTTCTGTTGTAGAAGCAATCTACATCAGGCACAGTATGAAACGGAAGACGGCTAATCCAAAGCGGTGAAGAATTTACGGTTTTTGCAGAAGAGGGTATTTTTGTCAAGCCCTCCTGCCACTTTGTTCGCTGTGCCAACGGGCAGCTCTTAGTGTCCGTTTATCACGGATAAGTGTGTGTGTGTGTGGGGACTGAATTGGGTTTGCATCCATGTCTGAATGAGAGAAAAAAATGGAGAATACAAGAAAGAGAGAGAGAGACAATCTAAGTCTCTTCTCATCCTCTCTCTTCATAATTGTTTGAGAGCCGGCTATGATGAGACGTGCGGGGAATCGCAACTCAGTCTATCACCCACAAACAAACCAGAAGAACAAAGACATCGTCCTCGGTTACACAATGCAGCAAAGCTTTAGAAGTGCCACAGCTACTGGAGTTGCTGTTATTATTAGACTATCAGCTGAGAAACTAAATATTGAGGCCTTAGGATATACCCCGAGTGTCAAGACAGTGAAGAATTTCCTAATAAAAAAAAGTTGGATCAGCATAAATGTACATGCTAGTTGAAGTAGTTCTGTGCTGGATTTCTTGCAGGACAATATAGCAACTATATCAGCCCAACAAAGAATAATCACAATCTTTGTATAATAATGATGATGACTGAACTATGCCTTTTAATTACATCAGATCAATCTGAATTCTGTATGAGAATAATGAAGCTAGCAAGTAAAAAAAAAAAAAGAGATCTTTTACTCATAATAACATTTATGTCCATTTACATGTAAAGAAACTTAATTTCTGTTTACATATTTAGGAAAATTATCCTTCAACTAATATCAGAATGAGAACCATGTGGCTAGCAACTAGATTAATGCTTAAATGCTCTGTCATCATTTACTGACCCTTCACTTGTTCAAAAAACCTATTTGAGATTCTTCCTTCCGTTGAACACAAGAATATATTCTGAAAAATGCTAGTAGGTGGCAATCATTACTATGGAAGTCAATGTGTGTCAGCTACCAGCATTCTTCAAAATATCGTCTTAAACATTAAAACATTTAAATTATCAATAATTGCCCACTCCAGTAAATGACAACAAATGACATAATCAAACCCATTTCCCTATGCTTTCAAAATACTTAACTATAAACGTATATGAACTTAAAGGTCCTGTGACGTGCTTTGAAATGTGCATGTTTTTATTCAATGTTTGACGTGACGTGACGAAAAATTAAGAGAGGACAAGACAGAGTAGCCCTCCCCTTTAAAAAAAAAAACAACCAACAGTTTTGTTTTATCAAAGCTCTGCCAGTGAGAGTGGTTGAGCTCAAGCGCATCAAATGAAAAGTGTCTTGAAGGGGGCGGGCATGTCAGATACTAGAGATCATTTGATTGGTCAAAATTTGATAAGAAACTAAAAGTGGCGTCAAAATAGGTTGATCCATTTAGGCGGAAGTGACAGACTACAGGCTTTACATGTTTATATCAGTTTTACATCTTATAAACGCAAATTTTGTCATTGTTTTGTACCACACTAGCTTATAGATATCCTTGAAGACTAACATACTGATAGTAACATCTAAAAAACGTTATTTTAATTTCACTAGACCTTTAAAATATTTTGTTTGTTTTTAAACAACTTTGAATAGTTACATTTTTGAGTCTGTTTTAATAATCAAAACAATTACATGGAATGAAGTAGTTATGAACTAGCTAAACTGGCTACATTATAATAATCAATTTATTGACAGTGGTCAGCAACTACAGCAGCTACTAAGTTTTAACAGAATAGTAAACAACAGTACAGTAAAGCTAGCGCCCAGTAACATCTTTCTGTTGATTATGAAGCTTGGTTATGACGCCAACATTCAAAGCATAACACGCTGATAACAATTTATCCATACTTCACGTATAAAGACTCAACTTTTACTATTCATTCCCTCAAGCCAGACAGAAAAATAAAAATCAGCTTCACTTCGAATTTGTGTTTGCGTTCAACAGTCTCCAGATGGTCTTTGTTTGGTGCTGCGGTGTGAGGTAAATATGGAGGAGAGCAGAGAGCGGCACGCGACACTTGGGCACCGGGGGCTGCTGGGAGTGTGTAGCGGCCATCTTGCCTGCGTTATCTCTCTCCCATATGTTCACCCCGGGCTGGCTCATCCTGCCGTAATTGACTTTCTCCCATGGAGCCCAGCCATAGCTGCAGGCTGGAGTGCACTTGTGTGCCTGTACTCACCCTGATAAAACTATTACACACTCCCCTAGCGATTCAGTGTGTGCGCGGTGCACCACGCGAGTGTGTGTGCGTGTTTGTTTCCGAATCAGAAACTGTACTCCAACCACTGCAGTATAATTGGAATCCAGAGAGGCAGTGGGCTGTGGTGACACTGGCACAGATCCTTGACTCTACCTGAACTGCAACCTGGAAAGCGTGGTTTAAATGCAGATCCCTTACCGAGGAAAAACCTGATAATGGCCGGAGTCCTGTGAGTGTACAAACACGAGCAGAAACAAACAGGTAGACAGTAATTCTCCTATAGTTGTGCAATAAAGTGTTTACTCATCTCTAGCTGCCGTTGTTTTGAATAGTAAAAACCTTTGTGATGTTTGTGTGCCGCACAGCCCCACTGAGCTTCCTGTGAGCCGCTCCCAATAAAGTCTCACCTGTGGCATTATTATTTTCGCTCTCTCTCTTTTCCAGTGATGTGCCTCAGGCTCTTGGATCCAAGCCTCTATCCGGGTCCTTTGAGTGGCAGTGCACTGATTGTCACCGGGGCTTGTTAAATTCGTTAATTGTATTGAAGGCTGTCACGTTTTCATGGGAGGGAGAGGAGCTGTAAATTATTCATTATCCCTTGAAATGCAAAAGACAGCCGAGGCGAGGGAACGGTGCTATGTAGGTCACTTCCTTCTCTCCCACCCCCCAAACCGACAGTCACAGAGAGAGAGAGAGAGAGAGAGAGAAAGAGAGAGCGACAGACTGAGGGAGAGAGTGCTTAACTGCAGCATAACATGGAACTGCGGCTAGGAAGCCCCACAGGAGGAATACTGATGACAGGAAGCTCTCGCCAAGACTGCTGCACTTTCAGTTTATATTTACTTCAGTTTGGAGCCGATTGCAACTTTTAACACTTAATCAAACAAGAGCGAAAAAATCTCTTTATTTACCCTGATAGGACTAGACTCAGGTCTCGCTTCTGGTGCAGCAGTGCATGTGAGGGAATCCAGAAGCTCTGTATGCTCCAGAATAGATTTATACTATAGGGCTGCCTGAACCAGCAGAATGATTCGTCTAATTATCGAAACCCAATTGTTGCTCTGCGTGCATCAGAGTGAAATGTGACACTGTGTTCTTTAACACATGAGCAGCACATGAGCAGCTCATGATATAGTGTTTTTCATCATCTCGATGTTTGCATAACTTGTGGCAAATGTTCAGTAAAGCAACATGTGTCAACCACCTTCCCAAACTTGTAACGAGGCAAACTTATAAACCTGAAAGCTGTAAACATTAGTATTCTAAAACTACTATAAATAGTATTAGAAATAGTTGTAGCAGTATCTGAAGTACACTAATTTGCAGTATCTTTTACCTTTACAGACATATTACAATAGCATTATTTGTTTTTGTGTAATAATTGAATTAAGCAATAATAATAATAATAATAATAATAATAATAATGCCTCACAGTGGCGCAGTGGGTAGCACGTTCGCCTCACAGCAAGAAGGTCGCTGATCGCTGGTTCGAGCCTCGGCTGGGTCAGTTGGCGTTTCTGTGTGGAGTTTGCATGTTCTCCCTGTGTTGGCGTGGGTTTCCTCCGGGTGCTCCGGTTTCCCCCACAAGTCCAAAGACATGCGGTATAGGTGAATTGGGTAAGCTAAATTGTCCGTAGTGCATGAGTGTGAATGGGTGTGTATGGATGTTTCCCAGAGATGGGTTGCAGCTGGAAGGGCATCCGCTGCGTAAAACATATGCTGGATAAGTTGGCGGTTCATTCCGCTGTGGCGACCCCAGATTAATAAAGGGACTAAGGCGAAATGAAAATGAATGAATGAATGAATAATAATAATAATAATAATGTAGAGCTGCACAATTTGGTCAAAATTGTTATTATACTATGATATTATACTGTGAATAATAATAATAATAATAATAATAATAATAATAATAATAATAATAATAATAATAATAATAATAACAACTCTGGGCTTCAGAAAAAAAGAACACATCTTCTAAAAAAAAAATGCTATTAGGTTTCCCCCAAATCATGCAGCCCTAATTTATGCATAACCAAACCTCATTAGACTCTGGTCTGAATGTGCTGTCTATATAGTCAGGACTTAAAAAGCTTTCATTACGCCTACTGTTCCAGGACACACCTAAAACCTGCATGAAATCACGACAAATTTTCCCCTGCTTCTCGAACTTTGTAATGCGAGTTTTGCTCATATTTGTCTTTCATTATGGTTCTAAGTCAGTGTGCTTTTCAGCTCGCTGTGGCAGCGGGGGGCGCCTGTACTCACGGTGGGAACAGGCAGCCATTTTGGCTCCACACAGGGAACCTGATGGCGTAAATACGGCTGCCATCAATCAATCCCTGGAGCCCTGCAGCGACACCATCCCTGATCCTTCTTTCTCGCCCTTTCTTTCTCTTTGTATCATTTAAAGACACACGCATCTTTAATATGACAAAACTGCCATATACTATAATACATCCTGTAAGCATCTTTCTGTGAAAAACAACTCTAAAGAGATTTAAATATATGCCTCGCTGCATTCATCAACTGCGACGCAAGTAAATGACAACTGTGTGTCAAAATCAGGATAATCACTTGTGAAATAATCAAGATCTTCTACAGGAATTAGCTGGCATAATCAACACCATTACCGCTCCATGAAAGAAATCATTAGTGGAGGTGTTACAGTAGAATAGCGCTGATGGTGAGTGGGCGAACACACGCACTGAAATAACTCAGGCGGTCATCTGGACCAGAATGAAACAACAACGCACTTGGAGGTGGTTCAGAATTCACCAGGAAATCAAAATACTGAGAGGAAAGCCGTACAGCAGAGAGCTACTGCAACAAACCCTGTGAATGAGAGTGACGTAAATGGTATTTATGCCAAATTGGATGGTAAGAGATCTTAAGAAAGACTTAAAACCTGTCGATCTTCACTGAAGAAAACACCAAAATAATGTTTGGCAGCATATGTTGTGCTTGGATGCCGGAATCGCCAGTTTAAATCTCGCTCGGTGCAAGGAGAGTACAAGCGGAGGGGTTACGTTAGTGTCGTGACCCGGATGGGAGTGAGGTTTGGTGTAAAAAAAGAAAATGGAGCCTAATGCAAGTAAACCCCACTCCCCTGATGTCAGATGCTAAATGTTGCTAACTTTAAGCATGCTTGTTGGTAGCTTATTATACACTTTTATTCTCAACTCATATATTCCTTCCATATAGTCCTTCTTTTAATGGCCTTGTTGTGTTTATATTTTGAAAAAGTTGAAGCTTAATACTGGAGTTAGTGATGCTCATTTTATTGGTGGCCATATTGATTTTGGCTTATAAATGCTTATATTTATTGTCATTGTTATCAGCCTGATAAGAAAATAAATTACCAGCCAATAAATTTGATGCATGCTGTTTGCTATGAAGGTTTAGATTGGTGCTTTCCACATGATACTGCATACTGCAAACAGCAGACGTGATTTATAAGCATTTATGCTAGCTAGAGGGATGACAAGATGGTTTTACAACAAAACAAGGGTTACAGCAAAAATGCCCACCACTTTGAAAACAACAAAATAACCTAAGAGGGAGAACCCAGTAGTCCTGGTAGAAAACAACAAAAAAAATAAAATAATAAGTCCAGGTCAATTTTACACACATCTTTGAAAGTCATGTGTTGAGTTGATTCTGTCACATTGGTAAAAATGATAGCTTTTTTTTCCATGAGGGAGTTCAACTTCACAGCGGCTTTGTTTCCAGGTGGACTGTTAAACACAATCCAATGTCTTACAGAAATCCTGTAAAATTCAACAAATCAGATGACATCATCAAACTCCCAAACGTATGCATAGGACTGCAAGGTTTTGCAACAAAACCACCCTAAATGGTCAATCAAAACTAGACCAATAATATCAAAACACTAAATATGCCACCGCCCATTATAAAATACACATTTTAAATGACTGTATGCATTATAAATGGTTTCTTCCTTGACTGTATATTAGTAATTTATATAAATATAAATATTATATAAATATAAATAACTGTATAGTAATTAGAAACATTGTTATCATAAAAAATTATTTTGCGCAGCTGGCATGCCTTATCTCATGTGACTGCCGTGTGCTGTCCAGTTAAAAAATGTAAATCGTCTGACTTTTTTTCTGTAGACTTCATATACTTTTGCATTTATTATTTAGCAACAATCCTGGAGAGTCCTGCCAATCTGTTACCATAGAAACGAAAACAGCCGCACACACAGTCTCTCCCCTAGTGCCCTTGCGAACCTAACAAAAATGTGCTTACTCGGTTTCATCATCATAAAACAGGTTTTATTATTGGTAGAATATAAATGTTGTTGAGTAAAATATTTCAACGCAACCACATAAATATAATTGATGCAATTTGCCAAACCTTTAACCTGCAGAATAAAAAAACCCTGCGGCAAGTTGTTAAAAAGTGGGAAAACCATGGACTTGACAGGATGGACATGGACTTTGAGCTTTGATGTCTGAGGCAGAGACTACTAATAAACACATTTTTAGGTTATAGTTATACCTCTTCGATGGTGAGATTGACACTATATCGGGTAAAAGTTAGGGTAATTGGGTAAAAACAAATACTAATAAATCACCATAATTCCCTGGTTGATTGATTTTAGTGAGAAAACAATTCAAATGTATTTTAATATATTTATTTTCCTTTTTTTGTATTATAGAGTTTTAAATATGTGAATTATGCAGCATGTAATTAAATATGCACTAATTTGCATATAATTCTACCACAAATAACTGTAACATTGGAAGTAGTAAGGTTTAAAATTCTTGTTTCATTTTTCTAAAACAATAAAGTCAAAGGTTTTACAGTGGGGATTTGGGGCTTCTCGCTTTATCATTATGTAATTCATAAAATAATCAAAAGGAAAAAATAATAATCTTTTTGTTGAATAAAATGTTATACAGTAATCATGCAGACAAAAAAAAATCTTGAGAAATACGCATTCCAACTGAACTCTACAGAAACAAATCGTTGAAAGGCAGCTTTTCTTTCTAATGACCTGCAGTGTCTTGCCTAACTCTGACCACTTGAGTCCAACAGCTGGACAGAACTACAGCCTATAATAACTAGCCTGGACCAGCAAGCTTTTTCAGTTTATACTGGTTATAGCGTTAGCTGGTTAGTGTTGCCATTACTGATGAGCATATCTCCTGCGAGAGACAATTCTCCATCAATCAAATTTAATCAATCTGGCATCTTTACAGCACAAAAAAAAAAAAACAGATGCAAAAGGATGAGAGCTGGGTAAAAGAGAGCAAGCCCATGGAAGACAGAGGGAGCAAGAGTAAAAATCCTTGTAGGTTGAGACTGTAGGAGGCTGATTAACATTTAATAAAGATCCATGAGCCAGGCTGGATGACACTGGAGCAGTGAGCAGCCCAGACGGCTGCTGTTCAGGCGAAGGGGAGATGGGCGCTCAATACTAACGAAAGAGGAAAAGGTCATAATGCAAGGGCACAGCTTTACACTCTTCCCTTTGAAAGTCTCACGAATGGAGATCCTCTCTGTTCCCGGAGCAGGACAAGCGTCTGCTTTTGCTTTTTACCACCAGTGATACGTTTTTCACATCTTACACTGATGTAAATCAATGCCACTGTGAGAAAAGCAAATGTACATTAACCTTTAACACTCTGAGCTCAACACTCTCTGGCAAGGACGCTCCTGCTGCCGACATGTCACATATTGATTTGTACACCCACAAAGCTGGCAGTCATGTGACCAAACGTGACCTTCAGCTCAGTTCATCTTAATACATCAGCAAGGGGTCAGCTAAGGAAAAAGCAGACAGTTAAATGAGTGCGAAGCTACAGTTGTTTGTTTTTTTGCAATGCAAATTCATTGCTTTTCAAATAGAACAATCTGAATCTGAAATGAAGACAGAAATGTGTGCACTGACTGTTTGATGCATACAGCGTGCAATGTTCATCTATGGAGTTACTGATGTACACCACCATAGAAACATCTTACTGAAAAAAAGATTTACTAATAAAAATAGGACTTTTATTTTGATCATTAGATATGATCAATAGTCACAATTAAGATATTGATAATGTTACAAAAGATTTCTACATGCAATACTGTATATCCATCCACAAAAAAAAATCATCAACGCAACTCTTGTCAGCAATGATATTATTAAAATATTAGAATGATTTCTAAAAAAAGATAATCTGAAGTTTTGCCATCACAGGAATAAATTACATTTTCAATTATTTTAAATTGACCAAAAATGTTGGACTGTTTTACAGTGCTTTATCAAATAAATAATAAAGTGCCATGAAGTGCCTTTGTATGCATAAGACATTTTTTAAAAACATTTTAAAAAATGTTACTGCCTTACCGTAGTATGCACGTAAGTGATTGATTTTATCAGTCACACCTTAGATTAATACAATAAATTAAAACGTTGCAGAACTTCAACTTCAACCGAAAATCAACTGAATTCACAGCTGTATTAACAGATTAATTAACTCACTATTGTCACGCGTCACAGAAGGCAGAGACAAGGATCAACTTCAAGTGGTGTTTATTAAAAGACAAAGCAAGTCTTCGCACCGAGGTGCTAGCGAACAGTACAAACAAAGAGTCACTTCCCTTAGTAGAGCAAGCCGATGACAGGGGTTAGTCTCAGGATGCAAGGTGTAGGACAGCCTTGGAGGATGATCGGGAACGAGCAGACGGAGAGAGTTGCGACCATGTGAAGATGATACCAGACACTGGGTGAACGGAAGGGGTGAGTCTATATAGAGTGCTGGTGATGACTGAAGCAGGTGAGGGTGATGAGTGCACAGGTGTGTGTAATCAGTAATCGGGTGACTGAGTGCGTTGTGTAGTGGCTGGAGAGTGTGAATGGTGATCCGGGCTGATAGAACGTGCAGGGGGTGTGACAACTATAATGCCCCCTTTATGAAATGAATTTGTTATATTCACTTACATAGTAGTCAAAATGTGTATCACACACTGAAGCACTTTTTTTTTTAAATCGTTAAAATATGGCAAATAAATTGCAGTCTAAAGCGTGAAGAATTCAGAACAACGTAACTTCAAAAAAATTTATTAGAGCTGCTGAACATGACAAGATGAAATATTGGTCACATCCACACTGCAGCTAAATTTGCTTGTCAGTTCACCTTTTTGTGCATATTCTATATTCTACAAAAAAATTACTTCCAAAAATCCAAGTAGTGACAACATTATTTACAAAAACTCTGAATGACTCTGAAGCACATATGTCTCTCTCTCTTGCTCTCTCTTCTCTATGCTCAATGCAAGAAATCACAGGCAACCACATTAATGACTCATTAGTGTTGCAAGGTCTTGCATGAAGGAAGAAAAAATGCAATTAATGATAAGCCTGCAATAAACTTAAACCCAAACACTTCATCTTAGACATACAGCCAAATATTGCAATCAACACCTGCCAATTTTATTAGCACAATAAACTGGATTGTTTAAACCCAAAGATGCTTTATAAGCCTCAATGGTAATAAGGAAACTTCTGCAATGAAGCCTTACAAACAGTTTTAGGTAAACTCACTTAAATTTACTACAAGTCTCTGGTCTCTGTAATAACACTTTGGTCAACAATTTGTAGATATCAACAGTGTAAATTGCAAGATTGTTGCTATGTTACCACAGTGTAAATTCTAAAAGTGTCTTGTGTTCCATACACACACACAAAAAAAACTTATTTAGGGGAATTCACTAGGATTGAAATGAATTTGATTCTCATGTGCATCTTGTCAGGGAAATATGGCTCTGTGATCACTACCAAATCTCCCAAGAAGGTCAGAGCGCACTCATGCGAAACCTGCAAATATGCCACACAAATACGGAACTCAAACAGAGCAGAGGATTGAACTGCTTTTATTTATTTATTGTTACTAATAAACACAGAATGATTTAATACAAACACTGAAATGAAATTATGGTGTGAGTTGGGAGTAAAAACGTTATTATTTTCTCATGCTTTTGGATCAGCAGCAACATGGAGCCATCGTTCACAGTGAGTTGACGCAATAGCTGTCAAATCGAAGAAAGCTGAACTTTTGTTTGTCAACGAACTACGGCTCTGTGTAGTAAACGCTGCTCCATTTGAAAGCAGTTGCTGGAGATTTAAAGCTAGAATTCACTCCAGTATTTATAATGAATGTCAATCCTGATATTTTTGTGCATAGTTGCCTTTCAAACTTAAATTTTTGACTTCGACTTAAAAAAGAAAAAAAAAGAGATTGCACAGATATATAGAAAACAGATCTTCAGACTAGCACCTCTAATTTTACTGACTGACTTCCAAGGGTAAAGTAACACAGGGACATTTATCAGTCCACAAAACAATGTTTACAAGGTACCGAGTTGAATGATTATCCAACATTTTCATCCAATTAGGTAAAAATAATCGAAGAAAAATAATGGAGGAAAAAAAAAGACATTAAGTAGCAAGTTGTACTTGAAATGCATGGATTAGATATATTTCACTTTGTTTTTTAAAAAATATATAAATTAAAATCTTTTTTTTTTTTTGCATTTTGACACTTCACAATCATTTGTCTTTTAAAGTAGCATGTATTTCAGATGATCCATCATTAAATGGCATGTAAAATCTAAATGAACCAAGGCTAGTTGCTAGTGAGTGTTTTTTGGACTGGACAAGGAAATATACTTATACTTTACATATAAATGATAGACTATTTCAACCAGCTGATAAAAATTCTGTGATTATTTGCATTTTATTTGGTAATCGGGCTTATTCTTATTGATATGTATTTATCAGCTTACAGGTATAAAGAGTTATCAGTATCAGCCAAAAATCGGAGTCTCCTAAAATCACCCAAATTGTCAATAAGACAGTCTCTTCCAATTTAAGAACGAAAGTCTAGGCCAAAATAAGCTGCATTACAATATAAACCAAACGTTTTGCTGTTTACTCAAATCTGGCAACATGGCATTAGGCGCATGAGCCCTGCTGCATGCGATCCCACATATCCCATCATCCCATTAGTAGGGAATCTTTCAAGTACTGGCCTCCCACTCTTCCTCCCTCAGTGCCTTTCCATCTGAAATGCCGCAGTGCCCTCAGTTGGTAATGGCACTTCTTAGTGCTCTCTTGCCTGTCATGTCAGACTGACTTCAGACCTGGAGCCAAACCAAGAGAGCTTTTACGACTCTCAATCTCTCCTCCGATTCTTAATTTAAGCCGATCTCAAATCAACAAAGAGAATGCTCACTTATGTTGCTGGTAGTACAAAAGGCTAGAAGCACAAAAAGGGACATTGTGGTCGGAAAAGCAAGAACGAGGGAGAGAAATAACGAACGGCTGAACACAGAGCGAGAACGAGCGAAAGAAATCAATAGCTAGGTTTCATGCAGGGCAGGTTGCTGTGGGCTGTGTTGTCAAGGTGACAGAGGAGCTATGGGGCTTGGTGGCGCAGGCTGATGAATGGGCAGCGGTTGAATGACCTCATGCTACCCATACTGCTCTGCTCCTCTCCAGCCTGACTGAACCTGCGGCGCACACCTTCCACTACTGTATCAACACTCGCTCGCTTCATGCCAGCCACTCTTTGCAATGCCAGGGCCAGAAGTGGGCACAGATGCTTACACAAGCCTGGCTGTGTCTGGCACATAAATCTAATCAACAAAGGAATATGGTCACATAGAGATGCCAATTTAGTTAAAAGATGCATATACAGTGGCAGAAAAAAAGTATGTGAACCCATGGCATAGATTAATGTACAGCCGTAGAATCTGAAAATTCTTAGTTTCTCTGGATGTACACTTAATATCTATTTATTTGACTAAAACATAATATTTGTATCATTCTGTAAACTACTAATTACATTGTTTCCTAATTGTAATGCTGCCATTTTTTCATAAAATAACAAAAAGGTGCCATGTTTTCAGACATGTTTATTCTTAGACAACACAATGCCGACGCTTTGACTTTGAGAACTTGAGAGGGTTGTTGCACAAAACGAGTTGAACAAACTGAAAGAATTTTCAGGTTGACAAATCCAAACAATTCAAATAGGTTAAGACCAGGTTAAGTGGATTCACAATGCCTGATATTAATATTGAGTTTGTGATCTCTAATCCAGAATAAAATCCGGAATAGGTCAGTCGTGTAGCATAAGTTACCATGGTGACAAAACCCAATATAAAAACCCACCTTCTTGAAGATGAGAACTCAGAGTTTGCTCAAACTAAACCTGAACTTATGTGGGTAAAACGTCAAACCGATTTTGTCCAACAGGCCTCAGAAAAGTTAAGAAAGCAATATTTGGTGGAATAATCATCATTTTTAATCACGACGAAATAAAAACTTTTGTTATTCTGACCAATTCTCATTTTCTGTGGAAAAAAATCTTTCCATACACTGTAAAAAAAATTCTTACTGCCTACATTTTATTTTTGTTGAATCAAATCAACTTCAAGTCCAGTCAAACTGACAAAAAATATTACATTAAACCTGATTAACTTATTGAAATAAGTTAAAGTAGCCTGAAATAAAATAAAGTCCCAGCAAATAAACTGCTAACATAAAAAAATACTTTAACTAACAATGAAAACACACTTAGCTCTTATTTGTGACGTTTTGACTAATAACTTCCACTTTATATATCAGTGCCACATGTTACTTCAGGAATCAATGAAGTATAAATATGTATTTATAAATATGTGTGCAGAGCATGATAGTTATTAGAGGTGAAAGCTCATGGAGTGTGAAAGCATGCAATATTAAAACATGAAGTAAACTGCTCCACCCCCTAATGCCCTTTATAATGTTTGCTGAGAGAGAGAGGAGAGAGAGAGAGAGAGAGAGAGAGAGAGAGAGT
>CAIGQW010015581.1:8819361-8829944 GCA_903798125.1 Danio choprae | reverse complement strand
ACACACACACACACACACACACACACACACACCAGTGAACACCAGTCAGTTATTTAGATACATCTTTGAAGTACAACACTAGACCAAAACTTTCACATTCTCTGTAAACTACACAAAATACCAGTAGATCAGTAGTTTCTAAAATACTCAGACCAGCCCATCTGGCACTAACTATCATGCCATGTTCAGATTCAGAGACCCTAGAATGTCTTTCATTCCCATTCTGCATGTGGATCAAGCTATACTGCATAAGACTATAAACAGCAAAAGCTTTATCCTGGCCAATGTCAGTGTTCGTCCGTGTCTTCCTTTTGTTATTGTCATGTGATTCTTTTTGTCCTTCTCCCGCCACCATCAGTGTTCATTTGGTCCACCTGTGTTCATCCCTTGTGTGTCATTAGTTTAATCATCCCCTCATCTATTTATACCCTTTCGTCTGTGTCCATTGTCGTCCGGTATTTTGATTCGTTTGTTTCCTGTGGTTGTGTCGCCCTGTCTA
Organism: Danio choprae; assembly: GCA_903798125.1. Classification (NCBI taxonomy): domain Eukaryota; kingdom Metazoa; phylum Chordata; class Actinopteri; order Cypriniformes; family Danionidae; genus Danio; species Danio choprae. The sequence goes on along the minus strand of CAIGQW010015581.1, from coordinate 8,829,445 downwards.
CCCGTAAAAAATATCCGTGAATTAGCAGTTTTCCGTATTTTGTGAATCATGTTTTTGTTATTTTCCCCCATTTATTTATGCTTTTGAATTGCATTATGGGACCTTGATCTCTCTTCCAACAACTTTGAACATTTTTAATAGTTTAAAGTGATATATTGTCTGGGTTGGTGTTGTATATTACAGTACAAAAACTGCCATTTTCTATTAATTTGTTGACTTATTTCTCAATATATTATTTCTTATACATTATCTCAAACTACTAAAATGTCAATAAAAGTCACTTTGTTAAACTGTAGAGTTAAATTTTCAACATCAAAAGTGGACAGAGCAGAGATCAAGCTCCCATAATGCAATTCACAACTGTAAATAAATGAAAAACACTTGTGAATCACAAAATACAAAAAAGTGTCAACTAACAGAAATTTTTATAGTGTACAGCGGGTTTATATGTTCAATTTGGTGGATAATATTTCCCTTTAATAAGAGTTATATATGTCTTGAAAGGGAATAACAGTTTGCTATACTGTCTGCCGTTTGCCCGCATGCTTGGTGCAGTTGTTGTCCAGAAGGTTGTTGTTAAGTTTAGGCTATGTTTCCTTCTTAATATTAATTTCTTTTAAAATCTCTAATACCATTATTGTCCCTCCTTGTCAGTAAGATAACCAGGGTCCATATGTTCTACTGGGCAGAACATATTTCCCTTTAATAAGCTATATATACACGTCTTGAAAGGGAATAACGGTTTGCTATACTGTCTGCTGTTTGCCCACATGCTTGGTGCAGTTGTTGTGCAGAAGGCCATGCTCCATCGAGACAGAAAATGAGGCACAACAAACCCTCTGACTCATCTCATAGAAGAAGAAGACAGTGCTCCTTCCCTCTGTTTGCAAGATCCCTGCTGCACAGCTCAATGTGGGCCAAGATCAACCTCGCTCTCTTTCTTCCGTCTCTCCATCTAGAGCTACATGTCAAGACTGCTCTGCGAGCCGGCCCCACAGCGGGGAGACATTCCCTCACATCTGATGGACTGATAATGGTGGCCCTCTCTTCATTTACTTGACCGGACATGGTCTGCATGCTCTGTCGCACTCTCTCTCTCTTTCTGTTGCGCACGCACACACGAGGACGCGCACACAAACACGCACGCACGCACGCACGCACGCACGCGCACACACACACACACACACACACACACACACACACACACACACACACACACACAGAAATGCGCCGTTCATTCAGGTTGATGCCGTCAGAGGAGGATCTCAGGGGAAGCTAATTAAGTTGAAGGCAGGCCCTGCTGTCTGCTGATGAGCTGCAGAGACTCATACTAGCCAGCATCTGAGTTCTCATAACTCGCCTGCATTATCTACAGCACTGCCTTCATATAGTTTGGTTCTGCCTGTCAGGAGATTACTGTCTGTCGTTTATGCAGAACTGGCTAGGAGTGGAAGATTATGAAGGGGGAGAGTGAGAGAATGAGAAGATGGATAATTCAGTCTGAGCGTTGGTTGTGAGAAGTCAGATAATAGACAGAGGGCGCCATTGAGCACTTCATAATGATTTATCAGTGTATGGAAGTACAGTTCTTAATGTTTGGGCTCTGTCTGAATTTGCCTCTTGTTTGCTTAAAGGGATAGTTCACCCAAAAATTTAATTTGCCTCATAAATTATTCTCCCTCATGCTGTTTTAAACCTAAATGAGCTTCTTTCTTCTTTTGAACAAAAAAGAAGATATTTTGAAGAATCCTGGTTGACGTCCATAGTAGAAAACAAACATTCATTCATATTCATTTCGGCTTAGTCCCTTTATTAATCTGGGGTCGCCACAGCGGAATGAACCGCCAACTTATCCAGCATATGTTTCACGCAGCGGATGCCCTTCCAGCTGCAACCCATCTCTGGGAAACATCCATACACACCCATTCACACTCATACACTACGGACAATTTAGCTTACCCAATTCACCTATAGCGCATGTCTTTGGACTTGTGGGGGAAACCGGAGCACCCGGAGGAAACCCACGCCAACACAGGGAGAACATGCAAACTCCACACAGAAACACCAACTGACCCAGCCGAGGCTCGAACCAGCGATCAGCGACCTTCTTGCTGTGAGGCGAACGTGCTACCCACTGCGCCACTGTGAGGCCAGAAAACAAACCTTTCTTTGGAAATCAATGGATGCCAGCTGACAGCATTCTTCAAATTTTATTTTTTTTATTTTTTTGTATTCAACAGAGGAAAAAATATCAAATAGGTTTTGAACAAGTTAAGGGTGAGTAAATGGTGAAAGAATTTTCATTTTTGGATGAACTAACTCTTTAAAAAGTCCAGACGCCAGTCAATACTCCATCTTTGCCTTTTATTACCTCTATTTAAATCGCTTTAATTTTTAAAAATTCTGCTTGTAATTATGAATTTGTGCTTATTAATGTTGGATAAGTGAAAACTACACGGTAACATCAGCAGCATATTTAATTAATGTTTGATTGAAATGGATACATGCTGTTTTTGACTGTCTTGGGGTTTATTATACTAGTCGCTTACAAGATGTCAGTTTAGACCTTAATGAAATAAGCTGTTTGTACATGTGACCAATCACTGTCCATTTCTCACATTTTCACCCTGTAAAACATCCATGGACATGGTTAAACCAAAATCTACTACAGTAAAACTACTTATAGCTAATACTAGTTAGCCAATCACAATTAAATTCAACAGAAATAAGTGTAAATAATCATAACTCATATCCTTTCCATGATAAAAAAAATCTTACCATAACATCTATTTCAATCCAATTAAAGATTGACTCAGTTATTTATTTTAATCTGGTCTAAATATCTAATGTGCCGTACATGTGCTGAACGGAGAGGTCAAAACCTTTTGTTCAACCCCTGTTGGCTAGATGTGTTATAGGTCATAAACTCCTAAAGTAAATAAAAAGGAAGTGAGCAAGTCAAATTCAACTCAAAGTAATATTTACTGTGACAAACTAGCTAAAAGTTTAGAATCGGAACCTAGCAGACTTCATACATCTCATTTTGAAGGTCCTCTTTCTTCAAATGAGCCAACTTGTTTCAGCTTTTGGGTCTGTTGATTTTTTCCATTTAAGCAATACCTTAGAGAACAACCAAAACAAGCTCTCGTCTTCTTCTCTTCTGCAGAGGATGAAGAGAAGGGAAAAAACACAGCAATGATGCGGAAAGGCTCCCTCAGCTTGTGTACGCAAGAGCACTCTTCCTCATCTCATTTTACACTCATATCGTGCTGTTCTCAGCGGCATCCAGATTGCCTGTTGTTTTTCTATAGCGACTGCAATCAGGCGAGCCTCACATTTTAACCATGTTAAAGACGTCATTGATCACGTGATCCCAAATTGCTGCTTTTTTACTTTTCAGAAAGGAAGAGCAGCTCCAGTCATCCCCTATTAACAGTAAATGCTCCATGCTTGCAGCTGTGCTCTCCTCTCCTCTTTCATTACAATTTCTCATCCACTGTACATCATCATCATCATCATTATCATCATCAATATACTGCAATTTCACCAATTAACATTTCATTAAAGCCTATATATCTCCTGGCAATCTAAGTTTTATGAGGGGTAGATTTTCATATATAAAAATAGCTTGAACATTTATTCAAATATGTGAAGTGAATAAATTAACCGAAACTAATTAGTTCAAAACCAATGTAGTTGTGAATAATGCACACGATTTTACAACTTGATCCGCAGGAAAACATTTTTAACCATTGTCTGGTAAGCATATAAAGCTCTCGGTACCGTCTACCCACATTACCATTTCAGATTAAGGCATAAGACTGTGGAAAGTAAGAAATAGTTCCAATGTGAGATATGAAGCCATATGTAGGAGAAACAGGGAAAACAACAAAAACAACTGTAGCATTGTAACTCATTTGTAAGCAAAGTTAATAAATAAAGTATAAAAAGTTGCAACTGTCAGGTACAATGCTGCACTGTGAGGCTGGTTTTTGGATCAGCCAGATTGGGTTTATTTAGCAATAAAAAGCTTAACATTTATTGCGATGACTAGCTGGATGTACATTATCCTGCTAATTAGAATATCATTTATTACAAAAATTCAGAAAATATTTTACTAGCTCACTGAATGCGACAGTTTTGTGAAGAAAGCAGACTGACATTTATGGAATACTGTAAGCATACCCTGTACCACTTATTATTTGTCTTTTCATCACATAATAAAGACATACTGATCTGAGATTGAATTTTTTTTAACAAAACTACAATGCACAAAACAATTATCCTGGCAAGAAGATGAAAACAGCCAGTATCTTTTGTAGTCACAGATAAATAGGCTCTCGCTTAGTGCGCCACCATCTGCAGGGGCGCCAATGAGTGCCCCCCTGCCCACTTTACCAAGTGTAAAATTAATAATTTCCCTGGTTATCTCAGGCACTGCTCAGAGGGGGGCATTAAACATAAACTTTCTCAAGAGGGAATTTTGAAGGGGACACAAATAAGTCAGCTAAAACTGTACTTTTAAGTAACCCCTATGATTCGACAACTGCTCACCAAAGCAGGGTGCAATTTTGTTATGGGAAGCAGGCACTCTAACAAGGATGCTAAACATTGCAGACTCCAGTAACTAAAGCAGAGAAACCCAAATGTAGGCTTCAAGCTGTTGCATTTGTGCCACTGTAGACATTACTATCCATCAAGTAGGTATATTATTATTGGTAGTAGTAGATTCATTGAAAAATACATTGGTGTCATCTCTTTATAAAGCAGCATCTTTGCAAAGAGGAGGTTCAAAATGTGTCTTAAGTTTAAAAACATTTTGCCCTATTTGCGTTTGCATACACAATTATTTAAAGCATAACACATTGTTATTAATAATACGCAGAGTGGTTTTAAATTTAGAGGGACAACCCTCAGATATCCCTGGGGTTACACAAAAAAATTGTTATTCTTGGCAAATGTATATAAAATATTTAATGTGCGTGTCTGTATTTATGTACAGCATGGAAAATAAGTATTGAACACATCATGTTTTTTCCTGGGAATAATATTTTTTAAAGGAGCTGTTGACACCCAAACAATACAAACATAAAAATAAAACAAAACAAAAGATTTTTGAAAAATTAGTTATGTGTAATAACAATGAAATGACACAAGCAGAGAGTACTGAACCACTGAAGCGTATTTAATACTTTACATAAAAGGCTTTTTTTGGTGATAGGAGCTTAAAGACGCCTCTCATATTGATAATGAAGTGACTTGAATTGCTCTGGTGTGAGTTTTTTTACGGACTTCAACAGAGTGTAAAAATCTTGATGGTTCTGTGGGTCTCGTCTATCAAATCTGATCTTTACAGCTTGATTTTCCTTCTCTAAAAGCATTTGAGAGTTTCCTTGGCTGTGTTTTGGATCATTGTCTTGCTGAAATGTCCACCCTGGTTTCATCTTCATCATCCTGCTGATGTAGATGTTGGACTGAAGCAGCTAATATTGCTATTTACAATGACGAAGCGCAGAGGGTTGCTGAATAACTACTGAGAGATTTCAACTGCTGTCTGAGCTTTCACTGTCTTTCTACACCTCCCTTTCTTCATGTGTTCAATACTTTTTCTCTGCCTCATTTTATTGTGCATAACTTAATTTGTAAACTAATTAGTTTAGTTTTCTTTGCATATATGGATTGCTTTGGTTGTTACCAACATCCGAGAAAATTTTCAAGTCAACGGCATCTTTAGAAATAAGTTTGAATGTTCAATACTTATTTTCCCCGCTAACTTAGTACAGTATTATAGTAACTAAAAAATGACCACAACACAAAACACTGGATGGTGCAACTGACCAGGAATTCCTGAAAATGGTGTAATAATTTGAAATATAAAGTCACATTTGAGAGATTCTGATACATTAATTTGCAATAGTGAGAAAGGCAACTGCAATAACAAAACAAAAGCCAATTATGAGACAATTAGGACATTGTAAAGTCACAGTTGTACCAAATCAATTCAAATACATGCTAATAAATGTGTAGTGTAGTATTAAGCTGAAAATAACAAGCCTGTAAATGAACAGATTCACAGGTAAAGGAACTTCGGTCCATGGCTTTCATCGTATCTCACAGCTAAAGGTCACTGTACTGGTGCTAAAACTGTACTAAACAGGTCTATAACAGAATATTTTGGAAAATATTAAATGCTAATATCAAAAAAAAAAAAAGTGATTAACTACTGGGACATTATCCCTGGAGTATTTTATTATCCGCGGCATTTTTGTCAATGCTTCCTGTCCAACAGCGCTCTTTCCTGTTTTCACATCCTACAACTATGTATTCTGAGCCCTCTAACATTTAGAATCTAATGCTCTCATCTTTTTTCATGTTTTTGCACGCTTCCTCTGCTCCATCTCTCTGTTCGCTCTCTCCCTCTCTTTTCTGCTAATACCCTGGCGCTCAGCAGGGCCCTGCGCCCCACAGTGTGTCTGCCTGCATCTCACGCTCATTAAGATTAAACATGGGACTCTACCAGTGCACAGGCAGAGCTGTGGGCATGGAGGTAACCCAGGTTCACGAGCTGATTGTGGCAATTATGATTTTATTTTCTAAAGCCCCTCAGGTGCCATGGGAGCAACACGAGCGTGATTCAGTGTTTAATACAACAGTGTTTCTCATGCAAATTCACATATCCCACTCCTAACAAGTGGGTTAAAAAATCTGCTGTTCTGTTTTCAGTAAAAGCTGCTTGTCTTATTACATCTACATTTGGGCAAATCACAAAGCTTCTGTTTAGACAGAAATGGAACAAATAAACATACCTATTCAATCATTTCACATTCGGATAATAACTATCCTATCAATTAAAATAATTCACACCACAACAATAATGATTAATTCAACATGACGCAACACGGGGGGCCTCACAGTGGCGCAGTGGGTAGCACGTTCGCCTCACAGCAAGAAGGTCGCTGGTTCGAGCCTCGACTGGGTCAGTTGGCATTTCTGTGTGGAGTTTGCATGTTCTCCCTGTGTTGGCGTGGGTTTCCTACGGGTGCTCCGGTTTCCCCCACAAGTCCAAAGACATGCGGTATAGGTGAATTGGGTAGACTAAATTGTCCGTAGTGTATGAGTGTGAATGGGTGTGTATGGATGTTTCCCAGAGATGGGTTGCAGCTGGAAGGGCATTCGCAGCGTAAAACATATGCTGGATAAGTTGGCGGTTCATTCCGCTGTGGCGACCCCAGATTAATAAAGGGACTAAGCCTAAATGAAAATGAAATGAAAAATGAATGACGCAACACGGTGGCTCAGTGGTTACCACTGTCGCCTCACAGCAAGAAGGTCACTGGTTCGTGTCCCGGCTGTGCCAGCTGGCATTTCTGTGTGGAGTTTGCGTGGTTACCCCCTTGTTTGCATAGGTTTCCTCTGGGTGCACCGGTTTTCCCCACATTCCAAACACATGCGGCATAAGTTAATTGGATGAACTAAATTGGCCGTAGTGCATGTGTGAATGCGAGAGTGTATGGGTGTTTCCCAGTACTGGGTTGTGGCTGGAAGGGCATCCGCTGCTAAAAAACATATGCCGGAATAGTTGGCGATTCATTCTGCTGTGGCGACTTCTGATAAATAAGGGACTTAGCCGAAGGAAAATGAATGAATGAATAAAAAAAAAATTTAAATCACAATTTTTTTGCCTTAAACTAAATAGTGACACTTTTCACTTTAAAGTGAAAAAAAAAAACATTTTAAAAGACTTTTGTTCCATGACATAAATTATGCACTGTCAGACCATAAACATGAATTATATTATCACTGTGTGCTTTTAAATGTTAATTGGTAACAACTAATACCTCAAAAAGTCAGATTTACATGCTTGTGAATCAAAGAACCAATGCATTCCAGAAAAAAACACAGATGACAGTTCTTTATAGAGATTTTTCATAAAGAACCCATTAAAATTCATGAAACATTTTCATCATTTTAAATGGCTCTTAATACAAAACAAAAACATTTTTTCTATAGTGTTCATTTCACTAGGTAAAAGTTGTTGGGATTTCTTTTGTCCAATCTCTATTTGCATGAGGCTGTGGATTAAATACAATAATGTTGTAAATAATATTAAGCTTTTTGTACAGATCATTTTGCTTCAGATAATTTCAATGTATCATAAGGAACTGCAACCTTACAAATACTCTTGTTTTGACATTGATTTTACTTTCAGCAGGAAAAAAAATTAATTACATAAAGTCAAAAAGAGGGGCAGCACGGTGGCGCAAGAAGGTTGCTGGTTCAAGCTCCGGCTGGGACAGTCAGGGCATTTCTGTGTGGAGTTTGCATGTTCTCCCCGTGTTTGTGTGGGTTTCCTCCCGGTGCTCCGGTTTCCCCCACAGTCCAAAGACATGCGGTACAGGTGAATTGGGTAAGCTAAATTGTCCAAAGTGTATGTGTGTGAATGAGTGTGTATGGATGTTTCCCAGTGATGGGTTGCAGATGGAAGGGCATCCGCTGTGTAAAAACATATGCTGAATAAGTTGGCGGTTCATTCCGCTGTGGTGACCCCAGATTAATAAAGGGACTAAGCCGAAAAGAAAATGAATGAATGAATAAAGTCAAAAAACATAAAAGGTCAAAACAAGGATATTCGTTAGAGTGTGGATCACCATTTCCTATATTAGCAATCTAACAGATCAACCCACCAAGTACAAAAAAAAAAATGTAATGCAAGTAAATGCAAGAGTCGGTACAAACTACAATTTGTTGAATGGACCATCAGAAGCCACAGATATTAATTTTGTTTTGCTTCTATTTTTGTTTTATAGATAGATATTTTTTGTACTCTCAAATGCATGGTAACCATTGATTTGCACTGTATGAATCACCAAGCACCACAGTTTCACCTAAAAATGTTCTACAGAAAAGAAAAAGTCAGCCACATCTTAGATGGCCTGGGGTGAGTAAAATAACAGCAAATGTTTGAAATCTTTACCGAAAGATTCTTTGGATAGCCCAAAAATTGTTCTTCTATTGTACTGCTGCAAAAACACCCCCTGAAACATTTAAAGGCTGCATACAAAATCCCTATGGTAAAAAAAATGCTTATTCACTTTTGGGTTTTAGGTCTACAAATTGAACAACTCTGTGAGAATGAAATGTGTTCATAAGCCCATGCTGACGCATTTCTGAGCTTGAAAAAGGGATGTTAAAACTCCGCACCATCTCAGTGATCCTGCGTTTGGCTGTCGGCGCAAATCCGCCTCCCTTCACAGACAACTCACTATTCATTATGCATCTAGGGAGGAGGGGGGGTGGTCTCGTCTCAGCGTAATAATATCTTATGCTTGGTTAGAAGGCTGCTGCATAATTAGAGGTGGGAAAACTGATGGATGGGGGAGCGGGGTGGTGTGATGCTGAGCGCTGTGACCCTGCTGACCTTGTTATCATTATGGGTGGCAGGGTTGACCAGTCCAGCCCCTGCTTCAGCAAGCAGCTGTTGCCTTTAATGGCATCATTTGCTCTTCACCTTGTCACCCCCTCTACCTTGCTCTCTCTAACTCTCTCTCCGTCTCTTCCTCTCACTGGTAGTATCTCGTCTTGTGGTCAAGGGCAGTTGAGAGCATGCCAATTCTGACTGGCAGCCTCATCAAGGTGAGGACTCGGATGGTTATCGAGAATACTATCGAGATACTTCTGAAAATGTTATAGGAAAATACCAACAAGATTGACTCTTGATAAACATTTACAAAGAAATTTTTTCCACCGTCATACAAGATTGCAAAAAATAACATTATATAAAGCTGATACAGTAGCCCCCAAAATATGTGATTTTTTTTTAGGGAACGTGACTAAATGCTGCTGAAATATATAAAGAAAAATTCTAACCAGGTTGCCTTGTTTAGAAGAAAGATGTCGCAATCAAGCGACACATAAATGCAAATAGTTTGAACTTAACTTCCTAGAAAATTTGCATAACTTTATCAATCTATTAAACTCATCTAAATCTGAGAGAGAAAGAAATTCCAGCATATTACTGTTTAGATTCCACTCAGGATGACATTTCATTCTCAAAGACAGAAAGAAAGAAAGAAAGAAAGAAAGA
>CAIGQW010015581.1:8792032-8819351 GCA_903798125.1 Danio choprae | reverse complement strand
GAAAGAAAGAAAGAAAGAAAGAAAGAAAGAAAGAAAGAAAGAAAGAATCTCTTAATGATCTAACAACTTTTTTGGTGCAGGGAAGTGTGACGGAGACACAGATGTTCTCCCTTTTGTTTTTCTCTTTCCAAATGTGAAAAAAAATTACTCTGTAAAGCTGCTTGACGAATGTATCATTAAAAATCCAGCGAGTCTGCCTTGCTTCCGTCACATGCGAGGAGGTGCAGCGGCCGAGCACGTGACCGAGAACTTTAGCTTTAAGAGAATGAATCTCCTGCTGTGGGATTAAATTGAGTTCTCCGGTAGCTTGATGAGTCAGTCTCATACGCACACAGTCTGAGGCAGCCTGAAGGCCAGGCGACGCGGCAGACTCTCCTGAGCTCACTGATTTTAAGTGGCAGTTCAGAGCACGGCCATCTGCACTATTTGGGTCAAGGACTTTGCGTTTCAACGTGCATTTAAGACGATGCGGTGCTTATCAAACACTGGCTATGCTGGTGTATCTCAGTTGTGGTGAGGGTTTGGGAAAGCTCCTAAAGCAGGTGTAGTGTCTGAGAGATAGGGAGGGTGGATAGAGAGAGAATGAGAATGAAAACTGCAGTGCCGCAGTGCTGGAGCTCACCTTGTCAAGCCCCTCTCTCTGCGGGCAGGTCTTTCCCTTCCAAACAGCAGACCACCGGGTGGGCGTCTAAAGCATGCAGAACTATTCTCGCCTGTTAAAGGTAAAGACACTGCAGGTGAATGGGGTAAAATAAAAACTAATAGTTATCATCATACTTTCCCTGTCAATCGACTACATTAAGAATTTCAAACACGTTTTGTGTTTCATGTTTTTCGAAAATTATGTTTAAATATGCAAAAGAGACATAATTTCAATAAAAATTGGCTAATTTGAATACATTTGTAAAACCCCAAATTTTAATATTGCATGAAGTCAGGTTCAGAATTTTGGTTTAATATTTTTGGATACATTACAGTCAAAGGTTTTTTAAGGTTCAGGAGGGATTTGAGGATTTTTTTTAGCACTCCATTCAGAATATTCAGATTTTACAATAGGGAAAAACAGAAGTTTTCACATTTTTTATAGGATAAACTGTTCTATTATGTAATGCAAATTATGTATGAACAAACATGTACCTCTGTGAAAACCTTCAGAATATGGATATGAATAAAACTGTAACGTTTGGTGCTGCAGGAGCAGAGATTTATAACACTTTTTAAAAAAGCCAAACATCTCAAAATTGACTCTCTTTCTTTAAAAGTTATTTTGACTGCAGTGTTTTGGCTTTAAAAAGGATTCAAGCTCAATACACAGAATTTGTGGAATAGAAGATACCACAGAAATTATTTAAATTAATTTTATAGTTAAAATGAGACAGAAAGACAGTTATGAGTGAAGCAAATGGGTTTTCAAAGGACTTAATGAAGCATTGTAACAGATGTAGGGAGAGATCATTTCTTCCATATTGTGAAGTGCAATCAAGGGGAATAGATTCTTGAGGAAAAAACATGGAAGTTAGTTCTGGTTCTAGATCTTAATGCAAACACATAGTCTGAATAGAGGAAAATAAACTAAATGATTAATTTATGAAAATTTTATTTTTTTGTGTGAATATGAGTATCACAAAACATGTAGCATTTTTGGCTCATTCTGAGCAAAGGCATTTGCTGCAAGTGTAATTGGTTAGGTGATTATTATTAATTCAAGAGTGTTTGCTGCACCTATGTGGCTTTGTTAACTTACGTTAGAGGGAGTTGTATAATATACTATTAGAAAATAAGGAAAGATTATAATACCTTTAAGGGATGGTCAATGAAACCCTGATGAATATTATCCATAGTTTTATAAGAGTCCAGCAATAATGTTTTTGTTAGAACATCGATTAACATTACCATTGCTAGAAACAGAAATGTTTTAATGTCTAGTTCTACAGAAATGACCAATACAATGATTTATGTAAGATTAACAGCATAACTATGGTTCATTTCACTCCATTTACCACAGTCTTTCGGTTTAATTTGTGGCAACAACATAAATAAATACATTTTTGGTAAAGGAGGTTTCGCGAATGTTTAAAATTTTGTTCAAATTCTGCAAAACATTCTGCCACCCTTTTCGCCTACCGTTAACGTTATATCGTCCATACATCACACACATTGTTACTTTAACCCAAAAGTTGGCATATATGTGCCTACCTCCCTTAAAACTAGTAACGTTATGGTAAACCCGTCACTCTTGATAACTGGTGCTATAACAGCTAACAGTGCTAAACTGCTCTGCTCTAGTCCAAGCTGTAAAACAGACGATTAATCGAATAAAATGGTGAACCAGCGCGCACGACTGACTTACTCGTGTAGCGCCCTCTGTTGGTAAAAATAATAAATGCATGTTTGCTCAGGTAACCAGTAGGTGTATGTAGGCAGGGTGGGCTTTGCAGTGTTCTTAACGTGGGTACATTGGCACAAAAATGGCCCCATTTCCAGGGACAGGACACCAAATACTGACTTACATCTGGACACCATATCTTACGGTAATAACGATCATTTGAACGTTTACAGTTCCCCCTTCACTTGAATTCCAAGTGCCTCGCTATAAATAATAAATATTTGGTAATTTCCCCTTAAATCGTACTTAAGTTGTTTGTCTTTACTGTACTCCTCGTTGCAGCAGCTTCTCGTCGAGCTCACCGGGGTTAGTTTGCTCCACATGTTTACTTCTCTCGGGTGTTTCTTCTTCCCTCCACTATTTTGCAGCCTCTGATTCCAGGAGCTTCAAAGAGGAACAAAATAAACACAAACTTCTCTCTTCACATTAATGCATCACAACAAGAAGCGACGAGGGTTTGTGACAGAATCTTCTCTGTCTTTATCGCAGGAGATATCAAACAGTCAGACTAGTTCTGAGGCAGCAGTTAGTTAGGCTGATGCCGCTCCAGACAGCTGTCATAGAAACAGATGTCTGTTCGGTTACAAGCTGCAGCTTTGCTCCTGTGGTAACGGCTTGCCGGTGCCTTTGATTGTGACTCGCTGTGCCTGCTCCGAATGTGGCTTCCATTGAAGTCCCTGCACAAAGAGGCCTCATCGTGTGATTGTTGGATTCATTAGTGGAAATTCCCCTACACTTCCTTCCAGATTTGAGGGCCCGAGTCAGCTGTGACATGGTTTTTGAAGAGAGCACAGACCAGATGTGCTGTAATGATGGGGTGTTTTTTGGTGTGCCTCCTCCTTCCCTTAATCTCCAACAAATTATCACTGTGTCTGATTATCAAACAGCCTTCAGATGAGATCTAAACGTCACCAGTTGGAACAACTAACTTCCATAAATATTACAAAACAAGCTAATCTACATTCCTCGAGACACTTTGCAGCTTCATATCCCTTCCAAGTACGTATCTGAGAATCTGCCAGACTTCAAAAACTTGAAGCTTTGGAAGGTTACAAGCACTAAATCCTCCTTGTTTTCACCAGACAAGGACAAACAGAGTCTTCTGACCTATAACTGTTGTTCGTACATTCTGCTCTGAAGGTCTTGGATCTCAGCGGGAATTCAGAGGAGCCGAGTCCTGCAAGCGAAGGTCAGGACAGACTGTGCTGAGGCCCTGGTGTTGAAATTCTCACCTCTGTTTATTGCATGAAAGAGAAGCAGCTTCCATTCCTTCCCAGCCTGCTGTGCAGGTTATCTGTATTTAAGACAACACTCAAGACTTTGTCTAGACACAGGCTTAAAGCAGAGACTTGGACAGGACTGCTATAAATAAATCTCACAAAGACAATATATGAAATACTGAACATGAACCACAACCCGAGCCTGTCAGGCTTCTAACTTGGGATATGTCCACCCCATATGTCAAAATCTAAAATTTACTCATTATTTATTTACTGGTTATAAATCTTTATGAGTATCTTTATTCTGTTGAACACAAAATGAAATATTTTGAAGAAAGCTGAAGTCCTGTAACATTGAGATCCACAGTAGAAGATGGAATACTATGGAATTCAATAGTTACAGGTTTTCAGCTTTCTTAAACATTTTCTTTTTAAATATCTTATTCTTATAAGTCAAACAGGTTTAAAACAAGTTAAGGGAGAGTAAATGACAATTTTCATTTTTGGGTGAACTATCCCTTTAAGGTAGAATCCTCCTTAAAAAAAATCATTCTGCGCAAACAAATCTGTGAGGTTTAAACGTTCATTTTAAAGCAAATCAGATGCAACAGGATGAAGTCATTCCCAGCTATGAGAAAAGACAATGTCCTAATATAGCTTAATTAGAATATCCATTATGTACATTTAGTAAGCAAATTTAAGATGCAAAAGACTATTACCTAAAAGCATATCTATATCGGCTTTGTAGTCCATCAAGTCTTTTCGCGTGAACTGCAGCGACACCTGCTGTTAGTGATGAGGCTTTTCAGCATTACTGCACTAGTGAACATTTCTCAACTGAAAAAAAAAAAAACCCTTCGGAAAATAAGAAAAAGATGACGCATTCAAACATAAGAATCAATAACACATTATGGTGACACGGTATTAGTCACTTTCAAAACTAATAGCAATGCATTTGTAATGCACCCAAAAAATAAAAATCCAAGTAGTTATAAACAGCAACAGTATCTGATATGAAAAAAAAGTACCATGAATCAATCTCGGGGACAAAATAAAGGACAATTTAATTGACAAAACAATCAAAAAACAAACATTTCAGATAAGCATAGCTCTTCGGAAAAGAAAATAACATGTTTCTAGTGTTGTCTGCAACATTACAGCACTAGCACAAAAACAGCAAAAACAAAAAAGTACATTAACAAGGTAAACAAACCTGTCCTAGACACCTAAATTGGTTTATTATTATTATTATTATTATTATTATTATAAAAAGACGTCAGCAGCAGCTTAACAAGTGGGTTTTGCAGCTCCCTCTCTGGACAGTCTGTCTGCCTCCTCATTGCCTGTATACCCCGCGTGACCTGGTATGTGCATCTAGAAATGAAAAATAAGACAGATTGTACATTTATTCATTTGCAGTTATTTCACAGACCATACAATGCAAGAACATGGGAAACATAAGTAATAAAAATAATTTAAAGTATTTTCTAAAAAGCTTTTGTTTTTTAATAAACCGCATGTTAAAAATATATTTTAATGGAACCTTTATCTTCTTAATGTAAAATTAAATACAATAAATTCACAAATAAAAAAACAAGTTCACAAACTATGTACAGTTAATTAGACTTATTTGTGGTTAGATTTTAATATTTGCATGTGCAGTACAGAAGGAACGTTCCACTATTCATAGGAGCCCCCGATTTTGAAAAGAAGTAATAATTAAAATCTTAATGTTATAGACAGATTTACAACATATGATAGAAAATTTATAAAAGAGCTCTATGATTAATATAGGCTTCTTGGCATTGGTCGGGGCCATAATGTTGTTAAACTGTTTGACTGTTTGAGAAGATGGAAATGTTATCCACCAAAAAAGCCTACATATAGTATAACCAAATACTAAGTGTACATTACCACCTTGCTAAGACATACATTTTAACCAAGAAGAACAGTACTACTGACTATATTAAGAATAGGAATAGAATAGTCATTTACGTGCTGAGGAAATGCCATAGACACACAGACTTGTAGAACACGCAATTTCTACAAACATTACACTCTTTACATTACTCAGCCATTTACTGCAACACTGCAATTCTGGAGATTAAATGTTTTTTGTGAGAAGCATTTTGAGACATTTCATCATTGATCAAAAGTGATGAACTAAAAAATTTCGAGTTGCACATTTAAATCTCAAAAGAATATGTATACACTAAGGTCGGGACACTACACTTAAAATACATGTTGAACAGCAGAAGCTGGTAATACTGTACAATACTGTGAGTACAGATTACCCAAACCTACCCATACAACATCAAGTTCTGCATTTAGTTTATCCAGCTGTTGGAAGTCATCCTTGTTGATTATGACCCCACCACTTTTAAGTCTCCAGCCATTAGACTTCCAGGTCTTTACCCAACTGGTGACACCTTTGGAAAACCAAAAATAAATTCCTAAAATAAATAAACAGTGCACCAGAAGGAAGTCAACCATTCAAATAAAAAAGTTGGAACAGCTTTTTATTTTTTTAAATGCATCCTGTATTTAAAAACAAAAAACAACTAAACAAAATAAATTAATTAAAATGACTTGCACCCACGAAAATGTCATTGAGTTCAATAACAGGATTTATATACAATCTAGTAACATCAAATGTAGTGCAATTGTATCGATATCATAAAAGGCATAAAGGTTAGCATAGTTTAGCATATACATTATATAATCAAAGATGATACAAAGATTAATACCTTGTAAAATAGCATTCAAGACATTTTAACTTTTACTTTTAATACTTTAAGATTTTCCCCATTTGTTTACACATTAAAAGAAACATTTAAATACATTTATGATCAGTAATTCTTTCACAGATTTTAAAAAGTTCAGGTCAAAATAAGCATGTCGTTTCATTTTTATATAAACCTATTGTTTCACTGAATGACCATGGAACGTTTTTCCACCACTTTTTTGACATTTTATTTTGAGGTTACATTAAAGTAATACTTTACTTGCATTTAATTCTCTATGTATATCAGATCACTTTTATAAACATAATTTGATGCAAGCACTAAAATGTGATCTGATAATTGTAGTAATTATCACCACTTTATAACAATATTTCTATTTAAATATCCAAGTTGACTAAACATATAATTTTAAGTTATGCACAAACATTGACTTTAACATCAAACACCACATTAGTACATATTCTAATGCTGAATTTTAAGTTCCTGAAAAACAGCAGTGAAAATAGACAAAAAAAAAAGCAGGGAGTGCATACCATTAATAGTGAACTTGCTGTCCGTGTATAGCACAACCTTTTTAAAATTCATTTCTTTGGCTTGCTCAAGTGCCTTGCAAGCAGCCTGTAATAAAATATGTAATGATATAGTTATCAACAGCAGCGTACAAGAATGAACCCTGTATGGGAACACCCCACTATGCTTACCTGTAATTCTGCTCTTTGGTTGGTCTGCCTCCCTAGGAGCCTTTCAGCCACATTACTGAGCAAACAATTAAAGAGTTAAACCAATCAAATAAAACATTGACACAAAAAAAGTATTTTATTACTACAACCTATTTTTTCTATTAAGTGATGATTTACCGTGGATGATCACGGCCCCAATATACACCAATTCCTGCACGTGCTCCATGTTTACCATTGCCTGAGCAGCAGCCATCAGTGTACACCACTACAGCATCACCTGGAAAACATTACAAAACAGGCAATTACGGTTTACTTTGGTAAAAATTGTGTAATTAAAAACCTTACATTGTCATAATTGGTCTACCATGTGGTTTTCAAATATATTAATCAACTTCATCTTTTCCAAAGTAACAGTATGTTTCAGTTACCCATGTATGTAAATCCATCACTACTGGTTGTTCCAGTCTTTGGCTGTGGGACCTCAATGAGCTTCGCTCGTTTTGGACAGGACGATCCTTCATCCTCAGTCTCATCATGGGTCCTTTTACCTCCAAAAGAAACAGCCATTGAGGAACAAGGCACATTTCTAGGAGGCAGGACCTCATATTCACATCCTTAAATGCAAAAAATATATATTAGTTGGAAATCAATCACTTACAGTACAGTGCTGTATGTTTTAGCATACTATCAATATATGAATACAACTTATCTGGTTAGTAATTATGGAGCACCTCCTACAATGTGTTGGTTTAAAATGTCGATTGACTACAGCATTTCATATATTCTTTCTAAATAAAGTGAATGCAGACTTTTTGGCCCATTTTAATTTTTCTGACCTATATTTTGAAAGAGACCATCAGCATATTTCATTAATCACCAGATCATTCAACCAACTTCTAAAGCACAAAAGATGGAAGGAAATTGTGTGCAGTTAATGAGGACATCAACAAGTGGGGGTAAGTTGAACTTAAAGAAGGCCCTTTATACGCTTGGTATCAAGAATCATTTTTTGTCAATTCAAACAACAGATGGATGACACTTAATACAGGTGCAAATTCAAAACATTTTGAGTTTATCAACCATCTCCAGAAATAGTCAAAGCAGATTTATTTTGTAGTGTAAATACTCACATGCCTACTGAGCTAACTGTTAGAGGAGGTATTGTTGTAACATTCATGTATTGGCTACTTTATAATAAACTTTGCTATCTGAACTCATAAGTTTGGTTTGCCAACATTTGTTTTTTGGCCAGTTCTCATACAAACAAACTGACAACATTTGGTACAGTTTTGTGGTTGTCAGAGAAACAAAGACAGCTGCTTCTCTCCATATGACTTTCCACAGCCCTTTTAAAGTTTATATACAAACTACACAAAGTTATTTTACAATATTAAACTGAAAGATTGAAAAAGGCCCATACAAATACCTGTCCAATGTCCACAGACCCTCCCCTCAAAATAAAAACCAAAAATACAAAATAAAAATCAAGAAAGTGATCAGAAATGGACAAACAACAAGTTTTTCTATAGGCAAATACAAATGTTTCTGACATGCTTAGATTCAATTCTTTAACAAAAATATTTTTAAACAGACTCTTCTGCAAGACTGTGATAACGCATTTAACATTCATCAGCTTCTTAAATCCTCAAAATATTATAATATTTAGATTTTTAAATAAACATATGTACATTTATAAACCTATACTTTGTATTATATCATCTTGGCATCAAATTACAAAAAACTAGTTAATGCTTAAGCAAGGAGTTTCTAATGCAGCGTCTATGGACGGAAGAATAAACTTGACATTGATCTCTCCTCTGTTGTTATCACATTTTTTTCTCCTTTTTCTGAAAATCATGATAACAAAAGAAAAACTTCACAATAGTGTTATTTCAGCTAATTGAAATGCAAAATATATATAATTTTTTCCTCTTCTCCCATTCACTGTTCTCTAGGTTTACCCAACTATGATGACTTCCACTGAATAACTTCCATAAACATATTTGAGTAAAATGAGTAAAAAACATTTGCATGCTGACAGTGACAAGTCAAAAACATTTCCAGGCCTCAGCTACACCATCTGAGGGTCGAAGATAACATTTCTTCTCAAGCAGCCAAATAAAATCAAAATTGTACATAGTTTTACGAAGGAAAAGCTAATGCGCACACCTAACCCTACCCCTCACAGTGACATCACTAGATCCATTGAGTCTGACACTGCATATCTAAAATATGCAGTCTTAGATTACATTTCCAAGTCTACATGCAGACACTATTGATGCATTTTGACTGTTGAAATGTTGCAGACCTTTTACAATCTCACGCTACAACAAGGTCATATCTGATAAAGCACTATGGGCCATTTTAATATCTCTCAGTCATTGGTGGATATATGACGAGACATTCTTGATATGTGACACACGTTTGCTAACTAAAAGGATTATACATCTTACCCATCTCCCTTCTGCATACTTCTCCTTATACCCCTAAGAGCCTTATAATAGATCCTTATGAGTGGGTCTGTATAGAAAACTCTGTCATTAAAAAACAATGACAGCTTTGATATTACCATTTGCTCCCTCAGAAGATGAAGCACCGGAAAGGCTCCTCACAAAGTCCCAAGCATCCTGTTCGGAGGCAAACTTCTTAAAACTTGCAGAAGGGAATTTATCCACTTGATTTTTACATTCCTCCCTGTAATAAACAAGTGCTATATGCTCATGCAAAGCAACAAGCGTCAATCATAATAATGAATAGATGCTACACAGTTAAGGCTCACCATGTTTGATATACTCCAGGTTTAAATCCTTTCCTCACAGCGTAGAAAAAGTTTCCCTTCTTGCCCATCTCTTCTGCGGCGTTACATAGAGTCCTGCGTACGACATTAAAAAAGCCAAGCAATCTCAGCATAGTCTCTGCTCAGGGCAGAGGAAACATTAAAGCATCCATTGGTGGTGGGATTTCATATGTCAGCCGTTATAATATCAACTTGACAGAGGCGAAATCTTAATTTTGTGTTTAGTGGTTATACGTTTCGTTTCCGAAACATATCTCTAAGCATGTGCACCTCCTACCTCTACGTTGCGGTCAGCTGACAAACGCCTGCTTCTTCTTGCGTTATTGCCTTTTTCTTGGTGCGTTTGCGCCACCAACTGAAGTGGAGTAGAGTGAAGTGCACCCTGAGACAACAAAATAAAACCAGCAATTAAATCAAGTATGTGGTCCTAAGACATAAACGGTATTTAGGGATTCGAAAACATACAGTTCAGATCAATTCACTAAGATATGACTCTTAAGAGCCGACTCTTTTTAGTAAAACGCAAACAAACGGCGTTGTTCGATTCCTAAATAAATGACTCGGTTGACAATTTTAGTGAGTCAAACAATGCAGTCCAATGTTAACGAACAGTATTTTTATTACTAGTCAACTATCAATTAAATTAATATTAAAACACAATATTAAACAAAGCACACATTCTAACGCTTTTTATCAGTTTTCATGTTACTAGAACATAGACTTAAAATAACCACTAAAGCTGCGATCGTTATTCTTTTCGTAATGTGACGCAGTTCCTAGAGAAACGGAGCAAACCGTGGGCGTGGCTTGTTTTTCTACCGCGGACTGAATGGACGTAGTAAAGTAGGCATTTAATTCAAAAAGATCGGGAAAGGGGTTTCAGACGAGTTATTAGGCTTGTTTGAGATGCTCCTCGCCTTGACTGCTATGTAGACGAGAGTAGGCGGTTGCAGTAAGAGTAGGGCTCAAAAAATACATTAGAAGTCGGACACTCCGAATCTCGCTGTTTTGCCGCCTTTAAACGTCACCAGTGGCGGAGATCGCGTTCGCGTTTTTTATCGCGGATGAATGATCTCATGAAAAATACTATGGTAATTAATAGTAAATATTATAGTTTTTGAACATCTTTTTTCAGTATAGGGTTATGTTTATAGTTGTTGTGATACCGTAACAACTACAGAATTTAAATAGGATATTTTTTATAATGTGGTTCAAAAACACTATTGCTATAAATTACTATAGTATTTTTTATGTGGGAGTGGATGCAATTCAAATATCACTGTTTTTACACAAAGATGGTCACAGCTCTTACTTAAAAGGGTGTACAGTTAAATGACAAATCTGTATATTTAACAAATGTTTAAAAAAATGTCAAAATAAACAGCTTTTACGGCAAGAAAGGTTTCAAGAAATCGAATTTGTCTTACTGTTAGTACATACTGTTAGTAGCTATCGCAAGATGCTTTTGAGTGACAGGTCATGACAAGTGTTTGTTCATTTATTTGTTGTGCTAGGAATGTCTCTAGAATTTGTCATTTTATTGAGCAAGAGGTCCATTTCTATAGTCATTTCAGAGGGCAGGTTGCCGCTTGGTTATTACAGACTCCCCCTGCTCCCCATTTCTGCTTGTCAAAACTGACAGTAGGAGCAGCGTTAGCCACGCCCATTTCCTCAAAATCACATCATCTGATAAATTAACTGAAAACAAACAGGAAGTGCATTTGCAGATTTTAATTAAAGATTAGAAGGGCAAATAATTATTTTTTTTCCTTAATGACATGCACAGATGAATTGTTCACCACAACACTAGAAATGTGAGCTAACAAAATCATATGATTAGTTTAGATTTCTTGGGGACTTTAATAAAGTTCCCAGTCTTGACTGAAAATGCTAAAATGGGGTTTACATTTAGTATATTTACATTCATGTATATACATTTACAACAAATAATACGAGGTTTACACAAAAACAGTTTTCTTCTTTAGAAGAACACCCATAAGGACAATAAATTCACATTAATCTAAGACAATCTAACAAAAGGACATTCCCAAAAGTGAGCAACAGATAAAGAAGAAATGTCCCAGAAAGAGCAACCCAGCTAAAGTCACTTCTACATTTCTGCAAAAATAAATAAACAAATCTCTTCTTTAACTTTACTTGTTAAAAAAATCTGAGGAAGTGATAAAACATACGACCATTTAACATAATCAGAAAGGTTGTTCCAATAAGAGATAGAGGAGGGATTTGAGGTAACAAGATCCAAAATAAAAAGACCTGCTATAATGATTACGAACAGGCGCTCTCTTCCCTCAGCAATTCCCGTCATGCAACACGGCAACGCGCTTTTACCGGCCTCTCGCGAGAATACGGCCTTTTCCCAGGCCGTCGTTGAAAGAGGTGAGTCTGCTGAATGTGCCCAGCTAAGTGGATATCGTGTAAAAATGTCTCAAATAAGCCATATTCGTCTTCTCTTATATGCTTTATATGATGTTTACACAAGGATGCGTTAGATGCGACTGTATTAGGGGATGGATGGTTGCATTGGAGATAGAAAATTATACGTTTAGGATGTGCTAGCAGAGGTGTATGTACTACAACATCGCTGTGGCCCATGTGCTGCTCTAGGATGGCTTGAAAATGCTAATAAGTAAAGTGTTGTATGTATGTATGAGACCTAAAGTTGTAGCTGTATTGAGCCTGTAATTTAATTTAGTGATTCCGTATTTGTCAGTCAATGCTAGCAACATGCTAAGAACACACTTTGAGTTAGCCGAGACTGCTTAACGGTAGCGCTTGAATTACTGAGAACAGCTCAAGATAGGGTAACTAAGTCGGAGGTTAATGTTGGGTTTGAATAATGAAAAGCCAAACTTGCTTTTAGCATGCCAGTTTGCTTATCTGTGGAGGTGCGGCAGGTTGTCTGTTTTCTGAAGGGTACTTCACGTCGTCGTTTAAATTCTACTTATCCTCATGTTTAAAACTTGTGAATTTATTCTGCAAACTTAAGGAAGTGTTTTTCAGGATGTTATTGCCTGACTGCGCGTTTTTCTTTAAGAAAACCTAAACTAAATTTGAGGCCAAGGATGTCGGCTTTCAGTATTCCTCTTTTTTTTTTTTTAACGAAGGAAGGTCATCTTGATTTAAGTTGCACGGAGAGTAAAAAATAACACTCACTTTTGAGTGAACTTTTGCCTTAAATTACTTTAAAGCGTTGCCATTCTTATAAGTCTCTGTGTTTCAGACACAGGCCATGTTCAGTACCAGCGCGAAAATAGTCAAGCCGAATGGCGAAAAGCCAGATGAGTTTGAGTCTGGCATTTCCCAGGTATTGTTTACCAGATTCTCCAGTCTTTCTCCAGTGATCTATATGCTTCTCTAGCCGCCTTTTACACCAAGTCTGTTTGTTTGTAATTTTTGCAGGCTCTTCTTGAGCTGGAGATGAACTCCGATTTGAAGGCTCAGCTGAGGGAGCTTCACATTACTGCTGCTAAGGTAAAAGCCCTGTTGTGTCCTACTCATTCAGATCATTGCAATCATCTTATTAAAGTGCTGTTTTAAAGAATTTGCTTGAGGTCAATAGAGTTTTTTTTTATTATAAGAATAGTGTTAAGGGGGTGGGGGAATACATATTTTAAAGAGATTCTCAAACCGTTTATAATTTATAAAGTCGTTCATGTTTCCTTCACACCTACGCTTGAGCCTATGAAAGCAAATGCAGTATATCCTCTTGAATACTCTTGGGGAGGAAAAGTGCACATGCAGAGTTCTGTAAGATTCATTTGGCTGCTTCAGTCATTTTTTTTTATTTTATTTTTTTTTTTGGCATTGTGGAATTGTATCTAAACTAAGATGTTTGTCATGCACAATGCTTGTGGCCAAGCAATTGTGCTGGGGTTTAAGTTAAATTGTAATTAAGCAAAAGCTGTGATTGCCATGTGCATCTTAGTTTCATTTTAAAATGAAGACATCTATATATATATATATTTTTTTTTTTTTATGAATTAGATTTTGTGCGAAGTATGGCTCTAGTATATGCTGCACCGTCTAAAAAGCAAGTTATTTTTAATTATTACATAACCAGTTTTAATGACAGCGTGCATTAAATCTGCTTTAATTAGTCACCCAGCATTCATCTAAATTTAAGTTAACTGAAATTGCTGATCACTCATTTGGGCAGATTAACCTAGTTATCTATTAAGAGTTTAATTTTGACATTATTTGAAACTTAACTGTTGGTCATTTTGCATTTGAAAGCTTCAATACATGTCATAAGAGGAAATATTCACTAGAGTATAATGGGGCACTTTAATTTCAATATTGCAGTAACAGCTTTTTAAACTGACAGTTGACCTATCCAACGTGGACATCCTGTGAGATGGCTCTCATTTGGCTCTGTCCGTGTGGCGTAAGGGAGCGTAGCACTTTGGTGTTGTGATGTATAGTCCCGTTCCACGACGTTGGATAGTAAGCTTGTCCCCAGCCTCTGGCTGGTGTGGATGGCGTCCTGTATATTCCTACATCTTCCCAGAGCCCTTTGGGCCATTACTGGGGAGGTAAACCATGCAGTGCACAGACCCTGAAATGTAAAATGTCCAACTTGCTGAATTCACAAATGTATGCACTTGTAAGCTAACTTGACTGATTCCCTTTCTGTCAGGAAATCGAGGTTGGTGGTAGCAGGAAAGCCATCATCATCTTTGTGCCTGTACCCCAGCTGAAATCTTTCCAGAAGATTCAGGTGAGGCTCGTGCGTGAGCTGGAGAAGAAATTCAGTGGCAAGCACGTGGTGTTCATTGCACAGGTAAGACTCCTTTCTGAATTTTTTTTTGCATTGTTTCTAAAACTGTCCGTAGTATTTAATTTAACTACTTTTGTAAAATTTTTTTTTTTTTTAAAGATTAGTTCGCTTTGGTTCCAAATGATACTTTTGTGCTTCAGCACAGAGACCTTTGTCTAATCATATGCTGTCTGGATTTAAAAATGTAAATTATGCCATGTCTGCAGAGTAATGACAGTTTAAGTCCAAGCGCTGGAACTAACTGTATGGCAAATTTCTTGAGGTCTTAATATTAGCATTTTAAGTTGAATGACTTCATTTTTCCAACGTGGACATCCTGTGAGATGGCTCTCATGTGGCTCTGTCCATGTGGCGTATGGGAGCGTAGCACTTCGGTGTTATGACGTACAGTCCCGTTCCACGACGTTGGATAGTAAGCTTGTCCCTGGCCTCTGGCTGGTGTGGACTGCGTCCTGTATATTCCTACATCTTCCCAGAGCCCTTTGGGCCATTACTGGGGTGATAAACCATGCAGTGCACAGACCATTTAAAGCAGCAGTGATGTTTGTTTTTGACAAGAGAATTAACATTGACTTGAAAGATAATAGTCGGTTTGATCTTGTCTTCCAGAGAAGAATCCTGCCTAAACCCACAAGGAAAAGCCGCACAAAAAACAAGCAGAAGCGTCCCAGGAGGTAAATGTCGTCTTGTTGCATTTTGGAAGCTGTTTTGCGCAGTCAGGGTTAGTAGTGTTTGCTCTTTCAGTGTGAGTTTGCCTAATACAGTGCTTCTCAATTCCAGTCCTTTGTGGGTGGCCGCCCCACCCTGCACATTTTTGTATGTCTGTTATTTGACTCAAGGATCAGTTCATGGATCTCTTAAGGAATTGATCATCTGAATCGGGTGAAGTTAGAAAGGCATACAAAATCTGCAGGGCAGGTGGGCCCAGAGGATCTATATTTGAGAACCACTGGACTAATGTGTTCTAAATGACATGTTAGTATATTGAAAACCAACGTGGATATCCTGTGAGATGGCTCTCATGTGGCTCTGTCCATGTGGCGTATGGGAGCGTAGCACTTCGGTGTTGTGACGTACAGTCCCGTTCCACGACGTTGAATAGTAAGCTTGTCCCCAGCCTCTGGCTGGTGTGGATGGCGTCCTGTATATTCCTACATCTTTCCAGAGCCCTTTGGGCCATTACTGGGGAGGTAAACCATGCAGTGCACAACTCAAACTGTTGAATCTAGAATTTCACAAGTTTAGATGCCATGAACTTTTGAGTGGATTAATGGTGAGCTTCTCCACATAATCTGGCTTTTTTTTTTTCTTTCAGCCGAACTCTGACTAATGTGCATGACGCTATCCTTGAGGACCTGGTCTTTCCCAGCGAGATTGTTGGTAAAAGGATTCGTGTGAAACTGGACAGCAGCAGACTCATCAAGGTTCACCTTGACAAGGCACAGCAAAACAACGTTGAACACAAAGTGAGTTTAATCTCTCTGCCTCAAAAAACACCCAATGTGGACATCCTGTGAGATGGCTCTCATGTGGCTCTGTCCGTGTGGCGTATGGGAGCGTAGCACTTCGGTGTTGTGACGTACAGTCCCGTTCCACGACATTGGATAGTAAGCTTGTCCCCGGTCTCTGGCTGGTGTGGACAGCGTCCTGTATATTCCTACATCTTCCCAGAGCCCTTTGGGCCGTTACTGGGGAGATAAACCATGCAGTGCACACTAAATCTCTAGGTGGAGGTATTATCAGCTACAGTGTAAGGCAACTCTTATGTGATCTGTGTAGTTCAGTCAGTTCTTGTGACTTTCAATCTTGCACTTTTGAAAATGCATCAATCATATGTTTTAGCTTAGATCTGTGTGTGTGTGGTTTTAAATTAAGTAACCAAGCTATTTTGTGGCCTTATTTTAGGTTGAAACCTTCGCTGGTGTCTACAAGAAGCTCACAGGAAAGGATGTGATATTTGAATTCCCAGAGTTCCAACTGTAAAGTACAGATGACAAAATAAATTTGTTTACTGTCATGTCCTCTTGTCTGTTTTTCATTTAACAATTGACCAATATTTCTTCATGAACATTAAGACACTGTCCAAACGTAATTGAATGTTAAGTGGTGATTAACTAATCATTTGGATGTCATAATTGTGCAGCTAATGGCGGGGTATGAAGCTGAATTTTGTTAACTTGTATAGGATAAAAGTTATGAATATCCCAATGTGGAAGGGTTAAGGAGGCATGTGTCGTGAGGATACGGTGACGGGTAAACTTATCTATTTTAATAATTCTATCATCTGCCCAGATCATAAAGCCTGATGCATGGCAAAAGGTATGAATCAAGGCAGTCTGTCTAGGGTTAAGATTATTTAAATATTATCACACCCCATATGTAGCAAAAATTTGTCGTCTTTTCTATTAATCTATTTTATCAACTTGAATATTAGTAAAACTCCTTAGTCCTAATATACAAGTAGAAATGGGTGAGAAAGCATAGTATTATGATTTAGAATTTTATCTATTGCTATTATAACCTAGAGACTTTGATGAATATATTTGTACATGCGCATTATATTCTTTATTAGCCTAAGTGGAGGTACTACTGTTTAAAAAAATCTAAATATTGTGATCAGTTACTACGTCGTTGCGTTATGGGCGTAATATACGTGTCGGTGTCCATTAATTTATTCTTTTATAATGGAAAATAAATGCAAAACGAGTTACAGCTCAGCAGAGGGCGCTGGGTTTCTGCAGACGCCTATTTGGTAGTAATATATATTGTTACCATGAAAAAAATGAATGAATGAGATTTTGGAGCTTTTACATAAACGACATTCAAATCATTAGAAGCAAGCCATGTTTGAATTGTCCAAAAAAACTTAATTCTGTACTAGGCTATAATAATATGACTGGTGTTGATAACGATAGAGGACTTTGCTCTGTTAAACAAGTTTGTTTTGGAGCGGGTAGTAAAAGATAATAGCTTGTCAGCCTGTTAGATCTCAGATCGTCTTCATTCGACTGCTTGGGTTCTTATCGTAGTAAAGCGAAAAAGCTAAATTAAAATCGAGCACGAAAATTTAGTTACCATATTCATGGCAAATCGACAAGTGCAGAAGGTGACCAAGAGCCAACCACATTTCCTACAGTTCAACAACCTCGCGTGCGAAACAGCTGGAGGAAAGGTAAACAAACGGAAAAAAAAATTGTTATTTAACTATAGGATTTGAATCCCATATTTCAATAATAATCCGTAGTCAAAGGGATATTTCATCCAAATATGATTCATCCTTCAATTGTTTCAACCGGTTTTAGTTAATTTTTTGTTCTCTTGAACACAAAGGAAGTCAGTGGTTACAGGTTATCAAAATGCTTCAAATTATCGTCATTTGTGTTCAATAGAACAAAGAAACTCAAGTACTAAAGCGTGAAAAATTACAGAACTCATTTCTGGGTGAACTATCCCTTTAATGTTTTCACTGAACATGAACTTAGAACGAACAATTTACTACATTAGTGGAAAATAGTTTTTAATACACAAGAACAAACTACGAATTACTGTATTTTCATTAGGTTGACAAAGATGAGTAGCTAAATCATGCAGGTCATTCATGTGAGTGAATGCATTAATGTATGTAAAGTGTCACCAAGATTTTAAATGTGTTGATATTTTTATCTTTAATGACTGAAAAACAAAAAGTGTGACCTTATTGTAAAGTGTTACCAATATTTGAAATGTGCTGATATTTTTGTCTTTGGTGACTGAAATACAAAAAGTACTAACACTGTCATTATTAAAGGTGATATTTGCCACAGATGAGTGGTTTGCCCCTGCTAGAAATCTTTTGAAGGTAAAGTGCTTATCTGTTAATATTCATGTTTTGTTTTTTAGTAGTATCTGTTATTAAAATATGTTGTTTACCCGAAGAGAGATCCTCCTGAATTCATAGCCTCTGCATTTACTGAATTTGGGAAATGGATGGATGGCTGGGAAACCAGGAGAAAAAGAATTCCAGGTATTAGTTTCACACATCAAAGCCGAGTTCGCTGTAAAAGTGTGAAATAGGTCTCTGTGTGTTCCTCATTTCTCTCTAATGAGCTCCTGCTCCACTGAGCCTGAATGAGTTAGAGCAGAATAGCTGCAGGCTAGTTCCTTCTCTCATCCATCCAGCCTCTCTGAACATCTGTACAAAGAACTCATGTAAGAAAGATGTATCACAATACTAAGACGCTTCCTCATCTGATCAGGCTTTCAGGGCATGTTTTGTAATCTCAAATAGGGCTCTGTCTGTTCTTACAACAGATTTGGTGATCTCATGAAAGATGTATATGTCTTGCGTTTAAAGGTCACGACTGGTGCATTGTGCAGTTAGGAGTTCCAGGAATTATTCATGGATTTGAAGTGGACACATCCTTCTTTACAGGGAATTATGCCCCATTTGCTTCTTTTCAAGTCGCATGTCTTGGTAGGTATCGATGGCCACATAGCCACAGATTACCTTAAAGGGATAGTACACTCAAAAATGGAATTTTTACTCAATATTTACTCACTCTCAAGTGCTTCTCAGCCTTAGTGAGTTTCTATATTCTGTTAAACACTAAGATATTTTGGAGAAAGCTGAAAACCTGCAACCATTACTATCAAAGTCAATGGTTACAGGTTTCCAACATCTTCTTTTGTATTCGAACAGAAGAAGGAAACTCATACAGGTTTGAAACAAGTAAAGGGTGAGTAAATGATGATATCATTTTCATTTTTACGTGAGCTATCCCTTTAATTAGATCTAATATATGTCACATCTAAATTAGATCAGATGCCATCGATCACTCTTGAAGGAGATCGCACCGGCATGGCCGCTTCTCCATGTCAGTTTGAAGCTGTGGCACAGGTGTGTTAAATATCATCCAGTGCACTAGAATTTCATGCATGAAGTCTAGAGTGTGTTTCTGTGGCAGCTGCACTCAGTCTGAATTTATATTGAACAGCTTAACTCAGACAGCTGGGAGGAACTTGTCCCGGTGACAAAGCTGAAGCCGGGATACTCTGACACATGCCATAACTACATGAGTGTCACCTACCCGCACAGAGTTACCCATATCCGCTTCAACATATATCCAGGTAAAACACCTTCTACAGCATGAATCATTTGTGCAATGTAAAAAAATAAATAAAAATAAAATCGCAAAACTGAGAATGTGTTTAATCATGATAGTAAAAAACAAAAATAGGCCTGTGGGAGATGCTACAGCTGAGCAGCATCCTAGAGTGCCATTTATTTTGTGAAATGGTTTTTGTTTTATTTATATGTCACTTTAAAACTAGAGAGTAGCTGCTGTGTTTTTCACATATTTTATGTGGTGTTTTATTCGCTTATTTTTCTTACCGGATCATTTCTTGCCGAAGGTGCATATGGGAGAAGATTCTTTTTAGAAATTGTTGAAAGATTTGTTGCTTTGATTTACATAAAAAATAAGTGTGAATTTTTTGGCCCGTTTGTAACAGCAAACAAAAAACTAAACTAATGTTATTTTATTTGTGTACCATTAGTTGGTCAAAGTATTTAGGCTTGTTCCAAGAATGAAAACTGACACTAATGGAAAAAAAGTCACAACATAAAAGAATAGCACAGACCACACCACAGCTATAATAATAATAACAACAACAACACAGATGAGCTTTATTGTTAAAGTTGTTTAATTCCAAGTGATGAACTTAAAATATTGACAACCAATCAGAACCCACCCAACTTAATCACGTAAAGCAGCAGAGAACATAACTAACATTGTTCACAACTTGTAATAGTATACAAATTGTTGCAAATGGAGACGTGACGACAGGGGTTGGATCCCAAATGCAGTTTTTTGAATAATCAAAAGTTCTTGGTAAAACAGGCAGGGATAACATGAGCATATGCACAACATAGGCAATTCATGAGCATAATCCATATAACAGGCAAATGGTCAAGACAGGCAGGAAACAATCAAAAACACGATAAACAGTCCTGGGGTCAAAAAAAACACAGAGAGGCGAAGCAAAGAAAACGCTTTGTAATGTAGCAACAGACTATCAAAGAATGGGTAGGTGTGAGAGAGGTGTTTGTATAGTAATCAGTGTTGATGTTCTGCAGCTGTGTGTAAGGGTGAACTGAAACCAATGTGTGGGTGCAAGGCATGATGGTATGTGTAGTCTGGGACAATTGTACAGGTAATATGTAGAGTCTTATTCAGTGGCCCACGAGGGCGATCCCGCTGACAGTCACAGCGCATGTTTTAGTGTGGATGCTAATATAGTTATTAGCAGTTCAAAAACATTGCCCTGATCAACCTAACTTAAGCACACTTCATCTGCATCAAGCTGTTTGTAATGTTTACAGCAAGCCATGTTTTTCACAGTGTTGACATTTCAATCATGATTTACTACATTTGTAGAATGCAAAAGTAAACATTTCCCATATTTTGTTTTTATAAGCCTCAATAATAAATAGGCTATTCACCCAAAAAAGTTGTTTCCAAAATATTCACTTTGCTGTCACCAACAATATTCAGCAGACAAATTTCAGTCCATTTAATTTTGTTTTAGAAATGTGCTTCCAAATATACAATGGATAAAATTTGCCAGAATGTTTGTCATGTACATCTGGGAACTGCAGTGAAAGCAGTAGAGTACAACCCGTGACCTCCATCTTCAATTTATTGCTTACCAGACGGTAGAGCAATTGGTTGTTTGATGGAAAATGAAAGCAAAAAGTAGAGATGCCGAACATCCTCTTCATAGCATCATTTGCTGAGAAGCGGTGAGATGATTATTAGTGCATTATTATCCATTAGTTTATTTAACTGATAAGGCATTTAATAACTTTAGTTTTCACTTCAAATTTTCATATTTAATTATGAGTTTACAGAACAACTTGTGGATTTTGTTAACATACCTCAGAAGTCCATTTAGTTTTGGTTTTTATCTCTTTTTTCCCACTTTTTATTATTGAAGGATTTCTGTGAGTATTTTTGTTAGTCAAATGATAAAAATGATTGTGGCACAGGGTTTGTGATTCCTTTAGTAATGCATCTGTTTTCTACTTGTTTCTTTAACTTGCTCTCTTTCTTTAGTGTGTTTTGTATGCATGGACTCAGTAGGGATTTCTGGTTCCAAGTCCAAAGCCTGACTTAGAGAAACCTTAACCTCTGGAGCACTCAGCATGGGAAAACAGCAAAACTTTTCTTTTACTCTCTGAACACCAGACCTCAGTCACTGATGTATGCAATGAGGGCCATTTCACACACACATAAACTAAGTGTACCTATGGCTTACATTTTTGAAAACACATGAGGCTAAAATAGTATGAGAGGTTCATGGTATGATAATCGTCTCATAAAACATCACACATGAATTATCATGTTATCAGTATAGTTGGACTTGCTGGAGGATTTAAGTTAAATGCACTGTAAAAAGTGATTAGTTGACTTTACTTAAAGTAACTTAAACCCATTGCCTTAAAATTATTAACCAAATAAACTATGTGCATAATTATAAAAATTAAGATAAGTCAACTTAACAGTTCCAAGTTAAAATGGGTTTACTTGTGTTTTTAAGTGAAGTAACTAATCACTTTTTACAGTGTGATGCTCTGCATTTGATCCATCCAACTGCAGCAGTGAAAACAAACCTAGTGTGCAGTGGCCTGGTTGGGGGTAGTAATCGCTGTTATTCATTCCTAACACATACAATCCCTGCTGGTGCCTTGGACTTGAACCTGTGACCTTTGATTCACAAGTCCAACTCTCTAGCCATTAGGTCACAGCTGCCCCAATAGAAACCATCATCAAATTTTGGCACTATACTTTATCGACTGAGAATCGATGATATAATAGATCAGGTCCATTATGTAGTGGACGTTGTAACATGTA
Source organism: Danio choprae (assembly GCA_903798125.1). Classification (NCBI taxonomy): domain Eukaryota; kingdom Metazoa; phylum Chordata; class Actinopteri; order Cypriniformes; family Danionidae; genus Danio; species Danio choprae. The sequence goes on along the minus strand of CAIGQW010015581.1, from coordinate 8,796,834 downwards.
TGTGTGAGCTGTTGTTTCTAGAAATGAGGATTATTTGTAGTATTTATTGAATTACTCATTACATTTTGTGAGATTAAGATCTACACCTACTCCACCCCTAAACCTACCCCTCACAGTTATTAACGTCTTCACTTACTCCACCCCTAAACCTCACGAAAAGCATGTGCACAATGTCCACTGTGTAATGTATCTGATTGAACAGACTGCAACAAGGACTTCATCCCTGCTTTATAAAGAGAGTCATATAAATCACATAAATAATTAAGTCTTCCAAAATTCCTGAGTGTGTGTTTCTTGCTTCTTGCGACATCTAATCGTCTGAAACCATGTGATAAAGGTTTTTAGCTTGGTTTCAAATTCAGATTGTGAACAGAATAAGCAGAGACTTGAAGGCTATTCCATGTAGTCCCTGGCAATCAAAAAATATATAAATACAATATATAAAACTAACTTTTTATTACTAAATATTCATAGATTTGATTGTTCGGTTTAGCAGCCAACATAAAAATAACACACTTCAGCTTTAAATATCTGTTCAATCTTGGCAGATGGTGGCACTGCGAGACTGAAAGTGTATGGCATTGGGAAGAAGGACTGGTCCAGTGTGTCTGGTCAAGAGTTAGTGGATCTCGTAGCCTTGGTCAATGGTGGCGTATGTGTTGGCTTCAGCGATGCCCACTATGGGCACCCACGCAATATGATTGGTAAGCGATTCCTTTGCACTTACATTTTAGGAGGCATCTCAGAAAGGAATTACTTTTTATTGTTTTTATTCAGCTGAGCCAAGAGAATCATCTACAATGCAGACTGCTTTACAGACAACAATCTATGCTTTCAATCAGGCGTATCATAAAAACTGTGTTTGGACTGTTTCCCAGACTTCATCTTTAATAACATCCTGAGATGGGACATTCTAAATCCTCTACCCAATAAATTAGTTATGGTCTAGTAAATAACTCTTTGGAGAAGATAATAGAGTAACATGAGAGATTTTCATGAGGTCTCGATCAGCATTTTTTGATTGTGTAAATGTATGCTTTTCTGTAGGTCTAGGAATCGCTGAAAACATGGGTGATGGGTGGGAGACGGCCAGACGTCTTGATCGGCCCATGGTTTTAAAGGTAAAGGCACTCTTATCATTTTAGGGAACATCTCAGTGATCAATTGAACCATCCCATTCCATACTATATATACATTTTTTATTTTATTTTATTTCATTTCAGGTGGATGAGAAAGGCATATTGCAAGTGCCAGGGTGTGAGTGGGCCATTTTCAGATTAGGACATTCTGGCATTATAAGTAAAATTGAGCTGGACACTAACCATTTTAAAGGTATTAAAATTCAATTGTTGTAAAAATAAGAGACATTTCTTCAAAAATGCTGTCATTTAGAGCATTTTGTAGCAAAAAAAGGAAAGGTGTCAGACAAGTTTTTAAACAATGCCAGTGCTTTTCATTCAGAAGTGTTAAGAAATCAATATTTGGGGGAATAACCCTGATTTTTAATTTATAATGAAAATGTGTTTTTCTGACCAATTGCCATTTTTAAAATCTAAATCTAAGGTCTAAGTTTGACAATGTTTTTATTTGAAATTGGGAAGAAATGCTGTCAGAGATTTAAACAGTAAAACAAATATTAACATTTTACTTAAACCCATGCCTAATTAATCCAGAGGATCTGAGAATCTTTAAGAAATAAACAGCTTTTTCCAAAAAAGCAGCAATTAGGAATCAAGTAAAAGTTTTTAGATTTTTAGTGTGGAGAATAATTTGTATCTGGCTTGTTACATACGTTTGTTTGGCAGCTTCTTATTTCAAATTCAAATTTTATTTGTCACATGCACAATCATACACAGTGCGATATGCAGTAAAATGCTTAGAAAACCAGCTGTGACCATAAAAAAACAAAACTAAAATCAATAAGAATTTATGAGGAAATTATGGAGTATAAGGGTGGCACGGTGGATCAGTGGTTAGCACTGTCGCCTCACATCAAGAAGGTCGCTGGTTCGAGCTCCAGCTGGATCAGTTGGCATTTCTGTGTGAAGTTTACATGTTCTCCCTGTGTTGGCGTGGGTTTCCTCTGGCTGCTCCAGTTTCCCCCACAGTCAAAGACATGCGGTATAGGTGAATTGAATAAACTAAATTGGCCGTAATGTATGTGTGTGAATGAGTGTGTATGGATGTTTCCCAGTACTGGGTTGCAGCTGGAAGGGCATCCGCTTTGTAAAACAGATGCTGGATAAGTTGGCGGTTCATTCCGCTGTGGCGACCCCTGATGAACAAAGGGACTAAGCCGAAGGAAAATGAATGAATGAATGAATTAAGGAGTATAACAAGAAGTAATAAAAACAGACAATTTTAGAAATAGAAAAAAGCTATTAGAAATTAAACCAAATATAAAATATTTGAATCTTTAGATGTGAAGAATATAGCTATAGAATGTAGAACAAAATATAAAGTAAAAAAGCATCTTAGCTATACAAACAAACATAGAAAACATAGAAGTGTTTCTAATAAAGTGCATAGAGAGGAAAGAGTGCATCCTACAGGTGGTTGACAAGGGTGTGTGTAAATGTGCATAAAGTGTCCAGGGAGTTTACAAAGTGCATGAATGTGCAGATGTGCAATGTCCATAAGTGTCTGTGTAAGTGTCAGATTTCAATACTCTTGTTTAAAATTTGCTTTTTTTAAAAAACAACCACTGTCCTCAGGCAATTTCCCAGACTCCTGCAGGATTGAGACCTGTAGTCTGACACAGGATGAGGAAAACAGCTACATTCGCAGCCAGTGGAGCTCAGACAAAAGCCCCATGTGGAATATTCTTCTTCCTCCTCAGAAAGTAAGAACTGCCTGTCCTGTAACTTCTCTTGAGTCCTGTCTGTTCTCTGTAAATGTGAGGATGATTTCTCTGTTTTAGCTGAAGGCCCACCACAGGCATGTGTTTTCTGGGCCATCACTGGTGCATTGTGGGCCTGTGTCTCATGTGCGGTTGGTCATTGCTCCTGATGGAGGGATCAGCAGACTCAGAATCTGGGGCCGACCAGTGTCCAGCCATCAGATAATCTCCAAACTGTAATGCTTGCATGTATTTTCAGCACAAAGTTAAAAAAAAGATTAATGAAAATTCAAGATCATGACACTCACTGATATAAAACAGATTTAAAACTGTAAGTTACTGTGTTTGTAACTGTTTTTTAAATGGATCATTTTCTTATACTCCACTTGTTTCAAACATGCTTGAGTTTGTTTTATTCTGTTAAACACAAATGAAGAAGTTGGAAATCAGTAACCATCGGCTTTCATATTAATGTTTCTTTTTTACTATGGATGCCAATGGCTCTCTGTTTCCAACATTCTTCAAAATATCTTCTTTTAAATTCACTAGAAAAAAAGAAAGTTATAAATGGTTGGAACAACTTGAGGGTGAGTAAATGTTAATTTTTAAGTCAACAATTCTTTTAATAACATCTCTAGAGACCATGTACCAAGATTAAACTTTGCACTTACCTAATAAGCCTTGCTGTGGTATAGTTTGTGAATTTATTGTCACGGCAGTACAGCACTGTCATAAATGACCAATAAAAGAAAAACCTATCTCACTTTTCCCTATTTCCCAGTCTGACATTTATCATATAAAAAAAATAAAAATTGTTTTGAAAGTACAAAATATACTTTTAATGCAACATATTATTAGTGTGTCGGTGTTAATGTGTATGTTTTGCCAACAAATGTTACATTTTATTTAAAATTTGTGATATAAGTTGATGCAGGGAGTAAGACAGCCTCAAGTTAACCCATTTTTATAGACACCATATACGTTTCTCCACAGACTGTACCGTGGCATTGTAAATATCTCTGGGAGTGATGCAGTCCAAAAGGGAATATATTTTTTATAACAACAACCTTTTTCATAAACATTTGAAAAGTTCTGATTCTGTGTACCTTTCATGTGTAAAAACATTATTAACACAACAATATTAATGATAATATTAATATTATTAATAATAAGACAAATAGTAAACTATTATTATTATTATTATTATTATTATTAGCAATTTAATTATGATTTTTAAAATAATACTTTTTTCCATGGAAATTTTCATTGCTTTAAACTTTCCCTATTCATCCATTCATTTTCCTTCGGCTTAGTCCCTTTATTTATCAGGGGTCGCCACAGTGGAATGAACCACCAACTTATCCAGCATATGTTTTACACAGCGGATGCCCTTCCAGCTGCAACCCAGTACTGGGAAACATCCATACACTCTCATTTACACACATACATAGTGACAATTTAGCTTAGCCAATTCACCTATACTGCATGTCTTCGGACTTGTGGGGGAAACCGGAGCACCCGGAGGAAACCCACGCCAACACGGGGAGAACATGTAAACTCCACACAGAAATGCCAACTGACCCACCCGAGGCTTGAACCAGCGACCTTCTTGGTTCACCCGCGCCACCACTTTCCCTAATCAAGAGGTAGTATTTTATAATATTTCTAGATAATAATTGTTAATAAGATAATTCTAGATGGGCCTCACAGTGGCGCAGTGGGTAGCACGTTCGCCTCACAGCAAGAAGGTCGCTGATCGCTGGTTCGAGCCTCGGCTGGGTCAGTTGGCCTTTCTGTGTGGAGTTTGCATGTTCTCCCTGTGTTGGCGTGGGTTTCCTCCGGGTGCTCCGGTTTCCCCCACAAGTCCAAAGACATGCGGTACAGGTGAATTGGGTAAGCTAAATTGTCCGTAGTGCATGGGTGTGTATGGATGTTTCCCAGAGATGGGTTGCAGCTGGAAGGG
>CAIGQW010015581.1:8770705-8785366 GCA_903798125.1 Danio choprae | reverse complement strand
ACACACACACACACACACACACACACACACACACACACACACACACAGACAGAAGGCCCTTTGCTGTGAAGGAAGACAAGTGTTTGTTGGGCTGAGCTGAAATGACAAAGGGGCCTGAACTGCACACTCAGCACTTTGCTTTGAGAAAAGGTCAATGTGAAATATCTGATGCATCTTTATTACAGTGAAATATTACAGCTTATTTTTCCACACTCAGTATTTGGTTGAAAAAAAGGTTTGCCATCATAGATGAAGATAAATTTTAAAGATTAAGACGTAAAGTTTTTAAGACATAAAAGACTTGGTTAAAGTTTTTATCTGTCAAAATCCTTTGCTTATAATGGGGTAAATCACAACTACAAGTTAGATTTTTCTACGCTTAAGAATGCAAATAAAATCAAGCTCACAGGAAAAAGCTTAAACTACATTGACTAGTTAAACCAGTTATTAATATTACAACCATTCTCTTGTTTGTGCATGCAATTATGACTTCTTTCAATGACAGCTCAGCCAAAATATTATGCCTGTTCTTTTTGTTATCACAAATCATAAACTTTACTCGAAGCACAACTATGCATTATGCTTACAGAATTTTTAACAAAGATTTACTAGTAAATAAACGGGGCCTGAGCGGTACTTTTGACCACTGCTCTTGGTAGTGTTTTATAAAATAGCTTCCAGATATGATGGAAACAGCTCTGTGATATGATAATGATATATATCATTTATTTTTTGTTCACTGATATGTTGTTAGTATTACTATTTTAATTGTATTTTTAATTTTTTGGAGATTTTGTATTAAAATGCAGGATAAGTTATGGGAGTAAAGTTTGTTTGAATGTATCCTAGAATGTTTAAGATTTATGTTTACTGTCTAACTTTCGACCATATGCAATTCATTTACAGACCTATTTGACTCCACTGTCACCCCCATCCTGTGTACTTAGCACATACATTAATCAGTACTCACCAGCAGGAGGCGACAGAGGCCCAACAAACCTTCACTGACCCGCAGGTAATGTGAGACTTGTGTGCATCTGTTGTCTTTGCATGAGCTCCGTTCTGTCTGTCACTGTTTGTGTCTCAGTGTGTGATCCAGCGGCCCCAACAGACTGTAACTGAGAGAGACACTCTGAATCACACTCTCTCTCAATCCCAATTAAGGTGAGCTCAACTATAAACTATCATTGAATGGACAGTAAAAATTAATCTGGAGCTATATTAAGGTATGCCCCCTCTGTTATTCCTTTCTAGCTATTCCTTTGAGCAGTGTTTGTTGAGCTTTTGGATTTCATTGAGCAGTTATTTCCCAAAACTCTGTAACTGCTCTGTTAGTGAACATACACTAAATAATAATAATAATAATAATAATAATAATAATAAAAATAAAAAAGAGTACATAATATTGTGATTGTGTAATTTATTCATGTGATTTAAAGGTTATTTTTTAGCATCATTACTCTTGTCTTAAGTGTTACATGATCATTCAGGGAGAAAAAAAAAAAAAAAAAAAAAAAAAAAAAAAAAAAAAAATTAAAATTATAAATATAATATAAATATATATATATATATATATATATATATATATGAGTACACCTCATTTTGAAAATTATTATTTTTATCCATTTCTCAGTGAATATAGGTAATCTAATTTGAAATATATTTATTCATTCATTCATTAATTTTCTTTTCGGCTTAGTCCCTTATCCAGCATATGTTCTACGCAGCGGATGCCCTTCCAGCTGCAGCCCATCACTGGGAAACATTCATACACACTCATTCACTTCGGACAATTTAGCTTACCCAATTCACCTATACTGCATATCTTTGGACTTGTGGGGGAAACCGGAGCACCCAGAGGAAACCCACGCCAACACGGGGAGAACAAGCAAACTCCACACAGAAACGTCAAGTGACCCAGCCGAGGCTCGACCTTCTTGCTGTGGGGCGATTGTGCTACCCACTGCGCCATCTGTGCTGCCCTGTAATATATTTATTAAAATAATATTTTAGTCACCAAACATCTTAAGAAATAGAAGGATAATACATTTAAATTCATGCTATATTTTGCAAAAGCAAATTGCAAACTACCAAATTTCAACAAATGTTTATATATTTGTATATACTGCTTAAGAAACATATTATGATCAGTGTTGAAAACTGCTGGGATGCTTCATATTTTTCAAAAGTAACTTTTTTGTTACAAATGTAGGACCTATTAAATTATTCAAAAGTGAAGGCATAATGTAAAACAAATTGATTTATAAAAGAAATATATTTATAGTAAAATTTTTATTTATAAAATGTATAACAGTTTCCAAGCACAAAGTTGATTTCAGAAGGATCATGTGACACTGAAGACTGGAGTAATGATGCAAAAAAAAATAAAATCAGCCTTAAATCACTGGAATAAATGACATTTTAAACTTTATTTAAAAATGTGATAACATTTCACAGTCACAGTTTTTGCTGTATATTTGATCAAACAAACACAGCCTTGGTGAGCAGAATATATTTCTTTTAAAAACATTAAAAAATCTAACTGATCCCAAACTTTTGACCAGTAGTGAAACCCCCCAAAAACCCCAGCAAATCTATAAATCTACTTCTCATCACCCGAGGGAGAGAATCATTTCACCCAGATGCCCTGATCTGATATGAAACGCTCCATGAAATTCAGATTTGTAATATCCGTAATACATACGCAGAAACGCACACACACAAACTGGTTTTCTGCCTCCACCTTGCCCTCCTCTCTATTTCACCAACCCTCTCCATCAATATCTGTCGGTTGGCTGCCAAAAAGTAGGATATGCTCAGGAATTAACTCTTTTTTTTTTTTTTTTCCTGAACCCTTCCCTTCCAGCATGTTTGGATTTTCTCTGTTTGATCTGGACTGTTAAATAAGACGAATGCTATTAGAAATTCATGGCTGTGCAGTGCCATCAATAAATGATTAGTTTGCAGTGCTTGCCAGTGATTGATTGGCTGGGCAGGGGATGTATTGGAACCAGACTCATTCAATGCCACGGCGAATCGCTGGGGAACGGCTTAGCTTATCAGTGCCTCAACAACCTAAAGTGGTGTTTGTTAAGAAAGGGAGAAAAAAAAAGAAAGACAGAAAGAGCTAAGGTTTAAAGACTACTGAGTTAATTGCATTTATTTGCTTGGATTTGATAGGTTTGACATTCAGAATACACAATTGTGTCTTCCCCAAAGCTTCACTTGTTTTTATAAAAACTGAACTAGCGCTATTTCAAAGAACTGTTTTCAATTTGAATATTTGTTTGAATACTTTATATAATTTTCTGCAATTTTTGATGAATTAAATTCTTGCTTATTTCTTTCAATCGGTCAGTCAATCAATCAACCATTATCTTACACACCATAAACCAACTTCATAATACTTCATTCTGGTTTGTTAGTGGCTGAATCGAGTACAAAAAAAATTATGCTATATTGTATATTTAAACACAGTTGGTCTGAAACACTGTGATATACATCTAAACGGGATGAAACGGTCACAAAATAAATCCATAGCAGGTCATAATTCTGTATTTGTCCAACAAAACATGGGGTTGGGGCCTCACGGTGGCGCAGTGGATAGCACGTTCGCCTTACAGCAAGAAGGTCGTTGGTTCGAGCCTCGGCTGGGTCAGTTGGCGTTTCTTAGTGGAGTTTGCATGTTCTCCCTGTGTTGGCGTGGGTTTCCTCCGGGTGCTCCGGTTTCCCCCACAAGTCCAAAGACATGCGGTATAGGTGAATTGGGTAAGCTAAATTGTTCGTAGTGAATGGGTGTGTATGGATGTTTCCCAGAGATGGGTTGCAGCTGGAAGGGCATCCGCTGTGTAAAACATATGCTGGATAAGTTGGTGGTTCATTCCGCTGTGGCGACCCCAGATTAATAAAGGGACTAAGCCGAAATGAAAATGAATGAATGAACATGGGGTTGTTTGTTTAAACGCTAGTAAAGTTGCTCATTAGCACCATCTTGCTACTCAGAGTTGTTACTACAACTGCCCACTTTTAATAAATAAAAACAAATATGCCCACCATATGACTCATAAACGATAAATGCATGAACTGCAGTATAAACAGTTTCAGAAAAGAGATACGATAGCTGCTACTGGGATGGCACTTTAAAAAAAAAATAGTACACATAGCTAACATATTGATATATCAAAGATAGTTAAAAAGAGTACCTCTTGATATTTTTAGGTTCTGCTAAGTACCCCTGATGTACCAATATGTGTAGTGTGGTCTAGGTTTTGAAAAGGAGCCACCCCACTCTTGTAACTTTATTACTGAGGGTATGGTGAGCCTAAGTCTGATTGGTTAAAGCAAGAAAAACTGAGCATCTACATAAATTTAGATTTTTGTTAATTTTCGAGTCATTCTTTGTTTTCTATGTGATTGACATAGAAATCTTAAGATAGCATTCATTTTTGACGTCCATTTCTTTATTTATATGGGTGTATAATTTGAGAAATAATGCAATGTAAAGGGTTTTCAAGCATCAAATCAGTGTAATACTGCTTTACTTTTTAATGTAAATTTTTCCGAACATTTATTGTACATGGGTTACTACACACAAACAAACAAACAAACAAACAAACCAAAACTACCATACATTTTATTATGATTAACAAAAGGCAACCGATGAAATATATACAAAAAAATTGTGCGGCATATTTTGTACGAGAGTCATTAAGGACCACAGTGTGGTCAAACAATATGAATTATTGGTCATTTAAATTCTTTGTATACCATGCTACTGTTCTTCAAACCACTGCCTATCTGTCAGCAAGAGGATTTTAATAATTACAGATAAGTATTGAATTGTTTCATTTGACATATATCTGTTACACTAAATGACAAAGGGACATTGTTTTTCACTGCCATTTTGACCTTTTATTTTCACAAAAGGTATTTGAAACATTAAACTAGTCACTTTATGTAAATTTAGCATTCTTACCGTGTATAAAAATAAAATACAACTTGTCATTTTAATTTCATCCCTGAACTTTGTAATTATAACTGGCATGCAGTACATCATTCCTTATTTGCCCCCCAAAAAGGGTTTTTACTTGTTTTAACACTAAGAGTCTTTAAATCCTAAATTCAGTTTGATGTAGTCTCGTAGACTCCACATACTCCAAGTTCAGTGCCAAGCCTGAGATGAGAGCAGCCAAGCAGCAGAAACAAGTCTCCAAAACTGCCTGTCTGCACTCATCAGGGGGGCAGATATACATGCTAACCGGACGAGTATGTGTGTGTGTGTGAACACCTTTAAGCACCGATGCTAATTCACAGGCTCGCAGACACTGCTTCAGACAGACGGCAAGAAAATCAGTGCTGCGAAGCGAATATTTTAGCTCTGCTCAAGCTCAGATAGAGTCATAAATTAATTCAGCACTTACAGGGAGTCCTCTCAACCTTGCCAGAGTCTTGCTTTTTAGTATTTCTCACTCTTTCATTTTATATGGGGTGTGGAGACCACCATAAATCATTCATCTCATCATAACTAGATCAGACAGACGATTGTTTGTGTCATACAGTGAATCTTTGTCTAAAAAAAAGGCTTGTGTGCTGATCAGACTGCACTGCTATTTCCAACAGCAATGCAAATCAGTGCTTTTTCTGATGGATGTTTGGACATTTGCATTTTTGGTGTTCTGAAAAGACAGTTTGTATGATGGATTTTATCAAGGGAGGCTTTAAAGATGTTGTTCTGCATATTGCCTCTGTCCGGACGGAGTATGTGTTTAAAGCAATGACATCATAGAGGTGAAGCCTTAATTGTGTTGTAGGTCAGTTTGATCCATAAACAAAATCTAGTCTTCAGAAATATATGCCTAAAAATCTTTCCAAAACTACATGTACAATATTGAGTAAATGTAAATGGAAAACCTTCATAAGCCATAGTAGATCACAGAGCAGGTGGTCTCGATTCAAATGAGCCCAAACACAACAACACTGTAAAGAACCTTTTGTAGAATGAAAAAAACTGTATGTACAGTGCATCCGGAAAGTATTCATAGCGCTTCACTTTTTCCACATTTTTTATGTTACAGCCTTATTCCACAATGGATTCAATTAATTTATTTCCCCAAAATTCTACACACAATACCCCATAATGACAATGTGAAAAAAGATTTTTTGAAATTGTTGCAAATTGATTAAAAATAAAAAACCTAAAAAATCACATGTACATAAGTATTCACAGCCTTTGCCGTGAAGCTCTAAATTGAGCTCAGGTATGTTCTGTTTCCACTGATCATTCTTGAGATGTTTCAGCAGCTTAATTGGAGTTCACCTGTGGTAAATTCAGTTGATTGGACATGATTTGAAAAGGCATACACCTCTCTTTATAAGGTCCCAGTGTTGACAGTGCATGTCAAAGCACAAACCAAGCATGAAGACAAAGGAATTGTCTGTAGACCTCAGAGACAGTATTGTCTCGAGGCACAAGGCTGGGGAAGGTTACAGAAAAATTTCTGCTGCTCTGAAATTTCACACGAGCACAGTGGCCTCCATTATCCGTAAGTGGAAGATGTTTGGAACCACCATGACTCTTCCTAAAGCTGGCCGGCCATCTAAGCTGAGTGATCGGGGGAAAAGGGCCTTAGTCAGGGAGGTGATCAATAACCCGATGGTCACTCTGTCTGAGCTCCAGTGTTCTTCTGTGGAGAGAGGAGAACCTTACAGAAGGACAACCATCTGTGCAACAATCCACCAATCAGGCCTGTATGATAGAGTGGCCAGACGGAAGCTACTCCCCACCTGGAATTTTTTTTTGGCATATGAAGGACTATTAGACCATAAGAAACAAAATTTTTTGGTCTGATGAGACTAAAATTAAACTCTTTGGAGTAAATGCCAGGCATTATGTTTGGAGAAAACCAGGCACCGCTCATCACCAGGCTAATATTATCCCAACAGTGAAGCATGGTTGTGGCAGCATCATGCTGTGGGGATGTTTTTCAGCAGCAGGAACTGGAAGACTAGTCAGGATAGAGGGAAAGATGAATGCAGCAATGTACAGAGACATCCTCAATGAAAACCTGCTTCAGAGTGCTCTTGACCTCAGACTGGGGCGCTGGTTTATCTTCCAGCAGGACAATGACCCAAAGCACACCACCAAAATAACTTCAAAACAACTGTCCTTGTCCTTGAGTGGCCTTGAGTGGCCCAGCCAGAGCCCAGACCTAAATCCTACTGAACATATCTGGAGAGATCTGAAAATTGCTGTACACTGTCGCTTCCCATCCAACCTGATAGAGCTTGAGAGGTACTGCAAAGAGGAATGGGCAAAAATTCCCAAAGACAGGTGTGCCAAGCATGTGGCATCATATTCAAAAAGACTTGAGGCTGTAATTGCTGCCATCAACAAAGTATTGAGCAAAGGCTGTGAATACTCATGTACATGTGATTTTTCAGGTTTTTTATTTTTAATAAATTTGCAACAATTTCAAAAAATCTTTTTTCACATTGTCATTATGGGGTATTGTGTGTAGAATTTTGGGGAAATAAATTAATTGAATTCATTTTGGAATAAGGCTGTAAAATAAAAAAATGTGGAAAAAGTGAAGCGCTATGAATACTTTCCGGATGCACTGTATATTAAGGTTTCTTCATGGAGCTATTGTTAAGAGCTAAAAGACAACATAATTCAGTCATGATGCAATAATGATGTGCTGTGTTGTGATGTGTTAATGTTGTGATGTGCTGTTTTTTTTCCCAACATCATTTGAAAATTCACATAAGCTATTAGAAATCACAGGTGTGAAGGTTGGTATAATAATTTTAGTCAGCTCTGCCACTGGTTCAAGCATGATCATTTTGCTGGGAATCAAATTATTTTGGTTGTAATATATGTACAGTACATTGTTTCCAGATTTTGTTCATAGTGTATTTTTTAGTTTATTGTATAGAAATTATCAAGCTGTGCTTGTCTACCACAAATCCTACCGCTTCCGCAAGCACAGTGCAATTTGGCCAGCATCACAAAAAAAAATATATATATATATATATCTATATTGTGAGTGGCAGCCATGTCTGGTTCAACCAATCAGAGAACTTATTATTAACAACCAATTATGTCAGTTTACTGAGCTCATAATGGGCATTTTAGACAAAGTATTTTCAACCTTTGTGATGGATTTTCCAGATGTATGATTCATTTAAAATCACATGAATAAATAAAAATTCCAGAGCATGGGAGCTTGTGAGCACACATTTTCCGAGCTCAGAGCCCTCTCCCCGGACAGCTACCCAAATATGCATATTCTATTCAGTCAAATTTCTGTGAGTGTGAACTCCTGAATATAATATAATAACTCGTATATAATAATAATTTTGACACAAAAAATAACTTCACACCACATCCACTGCACAAAATGCTTCCACTCTGAGAGAAACTGGCCACTATGCACCAGTTTCACTGCTTGCTGAGTGAAAGGGCCTTTAGAGCCAGTTTGACCGACACCATTTCTTTAATTATATTGGAGTATTGGATTTGATTAATTACAGATAATTGTTGAATTGTTTCATTTTACATATATCTGTTACACTAAAGGACAAAGGAAAAAAAATTTCACCATCAATTTGACCTTTTTTTTTCACAAAAGTTATTTAAAACATTAAACTAGTCACTTTATGTAAATTTTGCATTCTTTCCGTGTATAAAAATAAAATACATTTTGTCATTTTAATTTCATTCCTGAACTTTGTAATTATAACTGCACAAAATGCTTCCACTCTGAGAGAAACTGGCCACTATGCACGGGTTTCACTGCTTCCTGAGTGAAAGGGCCTTTAGAGCCAGTTTGACCAACACCATAAAAATCGTACACCCCAAAACCAAACATGCTATAAGGGTTAATTTAACCTTGGGCCAGTACATATTTGCCTCCCTTACACACATCACCCAAATGTCAGTGCTCCAAATGCACCTCATATAGGCTCATGATTGACACGGTGTGATGCTGGTCTTGAGATTCCTATTAAACTCACTCACATATTCAGCCACCCGTCAGCATCAGTGTCAGGGCCACTTTACCGGGACTGCAGCCAGAGTCAGTGTGGCAGCAGAGGTCAAACATCTCTCCCTCCTGCTCACCCAAATCGCATTTCGAACACCCGCTGTTGAGGAAATTAGACCCCGTTTTCAAAGTTTATCCAAGAGTACAATTTAGATGCTGGAAATTAAAGTCATTTTTGAGCTTAAAGATGTGGAACAGCAACAATGTGGAAACCTTTCCAGGTGACACTGGTGCTGGGGCTGGCCTTTAACAGTGACTGACAGGCTCATTGAGTCCATTCATTGTTCAGGAAAGGCAGAAGAGGGCACGAAGCGGCCTGTAAGTGACTGAATGAGTGAGTGAGAGAGTGTCAGCAGGCGAAGTAATACTGATTAATGGCCTTTCTTCAGAGGGCAGAGCGTCCACAGATCGGCCGCCAGATAAGACCGCAGAGCTACCAGAGAGGACCCGCTTGTCCATTAGGTGCCTTTCTGAAGAAAATAACGCAGTATCACTTTATTGAAGCACAGAGATAAAGATGTTTTCGAGGTTTACTTGTGGTTATTAAGGGCTCTGTAAGATGATTTTATCTTTTAACAGGCAGAGTCTGAAGAGGAGAAGTGTGACTGAAAATGCCATGAGAGGAACTTTTGATGTAGAGCAACATTGAAGAGTGCCAGCTTGACCAGTGGTATGTCATAATCAGACACAAATTCTCATACACATTCATCTGCCACTTAATTAAAAGTAGGCAAGTACAATGTGGACTAGGAATGTCCCCCTCTAAAATAATAATATAATGTGTTTTTTGTATTGTATTATGTTGTCTGGTTTGTCCAGTTCACTTTTAACAGTCAAAAAGTTTATTTCTTGTCCAATTTAAAATCTGAAGGCCAATGCAAACATGCAAATAGAGGCAAATTTCTGTTGGGGGTGCGAATAACACAGAATACATGACAAGTTTGTCTTGAACACTTGGTATTTGCCTCAAACGTGTCTTCTGAGATGGTTTTCTCTCGCACCAAATGTGCTCCACTACCATTGCATCATAAACACAACAGATATATTTTTTCGAAAATGATATTGACCTTAACTAACCAACCAAGCCTTTTCAATTTAGAGAATTAGTAGTACTTGGCAATACTATTTTTGTCAAGATTAGTCTCTGTTTCCTCCTTTATAATAAGGGAGTATGGAGTAGAAATTCTTGGCACTCCACTCCACTCACATACTCTGGTTAACACATGCTTTAGATAGCAGATCAATGTGTTTTTGTAACAGAAAGATGGGTAGACATATGTATGCGGTCAGAGTAATATACCTTCTGGGGCTTCTAATGAACCTTCTGGGTCTCTGCAAACATGTTGGAATCTCAGCGAATACTTTCTTCATAGACATGAGAAATATATCTACATAAAGCTTGAAATCTCTACATTTAAACGAAACAAGAAAAGTTCTTTGGTTTGATGAGCTGTAGGAAATGAAGGCGAGGTACAGTCAGTCAATGATAATATAATAACGAACCCCCACAAACTTGCAAATAAAGAGGTTGCTGTCATTTCGGGAGATTTGCAATAGGGAATAAGTTGGTAATTACTTCAGAAGTCCTGCATGATTGGACAAGGCGTTACTCAGAGGATGATAATGTGTAACATATAAGTTACTTATTTTTACTTTAGTTACATAGTTTGACTGACAGGAAATGGGTATAAGGGAGGTTGGTGGCGTGAATTGGTTCACTTCGAGTGTGCATTTGCTTGGGCAACCAGAAAAAAAGTTATTTAATTCAAACGTAGACATATATGTTGTTAAATTTCATTGGTGAATCCAAATACGGAATTTGTATGTAAGCTTTGGAAAGTTTTGGAGAATTTGGTGTTTCCCCATCCCCATTTAAAGTGATAGGAGCTGCACTTGCATGCCCAAGAGGTGTTTCAAGATGGCCACCAAATGAAATGACTTGGATTTTGACATAATATATAATGTTATCTTGAGTCAACTTGATGTGACAGAACCTTTAGGGATTTTAAAAGTCAGGTTGGTACCTTTCACCCTTCAAAAGTACTTCATTCCATCTCACAGTGCATTGCAATGCATTTTCCTTCAACTTTCTTGCACTTACGTAAGCATCAAGGTTAATCGTCAAGCTCATTTTGTGTTCATCACACGCATTTATTTGCACTTAATGATCTGAGCCTATTCATCAGTCAGTCAGCTGGGCATTTCTCCTCAATGAATAACAAAGTCTGCCGATACAGTACAGATGCACTTGATCAATCTCACCTCCCCCCCACCCCCCTTCGTCAAAAGAAATTAGCAATAAAAAAAATCAAATTGCCATCGATCGCTCGGCATTGATTTCCTTTAGTCTTTTCCACCGCAATTACTCCTCGTGCAACAGCCGCTGTTTTCTGGTGATTGCCGGACGGCCAGCTGGGGTTACAGCCACACGCAGAGCTTCTCTCCCCTTTTCTTTTCCCTCTCCCTCTTCCTCACTTCACGATCAAGGTCAACTTTAATCAACCTCGGGGCCTGTCAGCGGCTCCGACAGCCTCAGCTGCGCCCCGCTCTCAATTCCTCTGGGCCTGGACGCGGCAGCTTACAGAATTACCCTGCTGTTCATCAAACACCCGGTTGCTCATTACTCACCGACTCCTCCTGGAGTCATTAAGAGACCAGGATACAAAGGACTTCTAGCAAGCAGACGAATGTGTTTTGCTACAGTGTTGGGCTTCTGTAGACGGCGGGTGGCGAATGTGATTATGAGTGGCGCAGTCGTGTTTCTGGTGTTTGTTTAGAGTGTGCTGCTGATGTTTACAGATTTAGTTGATTTCTTGTGATTTTTCATTAAGCAACGTGCGTGTTTTTCAGGACAGATCATGCTGTTCGTAAAAAGAGTCATACTATTAAAAACTGACTCCTGGGATTTAAAATACAGATACATTATTGTTGTATTATTTTGTTGGATAATCAGTGTTTGAATGAGTGGAGAATGTTTGGAAGACTAAAGGACATTCGGAACTATGGGAGAAATTAAGTGACTGCTTGGAAATTCTCAGTTTATCTGGATTTACAATTTTTTAGCAATATGTTTGAGTAAAGCATCATTTTTGTTTTGTTCTAGAAAGTAGTGATGACATTTATGTCCAATTTTAAGTAAAAATGTTTGGTCAATATAATAAAAAGCTGCCATGTTTTCAGAAATGTTTATTCTCACAATTAACACAATAACACAGCGTTTTTTGAAAACTTCAGAAGACTTAAAAGGTTTGTATTTGGTGGAATAACACTGATGTTGATGACAGTGGTTCAGTGGTTAGCCCTGTCGCCTCACAGCAAGAAGGTCGCTGGTTCGAGTCCCGGCTGGATCAGTTGGCATTTCTGTGTGGAGTTTGCATGTTCTCCCCATCTTTGTGTGGATTCCTCTGGATGCTCTGGGTGCCAAAGACATGCACTATAGGTGAATTGAATGCACTAACTTGGCTTTAGTATATGTGTGTGAATTAGTGTGTATGGATGTTTCCCAGTACTGGGTTGCAGCTGGAAGGGCTTCCGCTGTGTAAAACATATGCTGGATAAATTGGCGGTTCAATCCTCTATGGCGACCCCTGATGAATAAAGGGACTAAGCCGAAGGAAAATGAATGAATGAATGAATGAATGAACACTGACGTTCAATCACAACAAATATTTTTTTTTAAATTTTCAATATTTGTCATTTTCTGAAAAATGTATGAGTAGTTTTTACTTATTTGTTGGAATGTCATAATTTATATAATATGTAATAAAATAAATATTAACATTTTGCTTAAATGGAAACTTAATAATTCCAATACTTACATAAATAGAAAATATGTGTTTAATTTATTAAATAATAATCATATTATTTTTAATAAATAATTAATAAAACACTTACTGCACAAAGTGAATATGGTCAATTTGTAGTGGACATAAATGCAGAGCTATAAAGGTTATTACTTTATAATTCACTCTGTACATTTTTTTGTTAAAATAAATGTATTATTTGGGTATTTAGATTTTTTTTATTTTACATAAATGTATGAATATGGTGAGCACTGCACAAGGAAAGGGAACAAAGGCATTTTTTAAACTATATATGTGAAGCTTATAGTTTTCTTTTTTAAACGCATTCATATTTTTTTTTCTGATGAACAAGTTATATTATTTGAGTTCCAGAGTTCTTAATAAATTTTACTTTAATTTAGGGCTTATGTGTGTTGTCATGACGATGAAGTAGTAAGTTGTATATGACTTTATACAATTTTGAAGTTGGGCAGCACGGTGGTGCAGTGGGTACCACAATTGCCTCACAGCAAGAAGGTTGCTGGTTCGAGCCCTGGCTGGGTCAGTTGGCGTTTCTGTGTGGAGTTTGCATGTTCTCCCCGTGTTGTCGTGGGTTTCCTCCGGGTGCTCCGGTTTCCCCCACATTTCCAAAGACATGCGGTATAGGTGAATTTGGTAAGCTAAATTGTCCGTAGTGTATGACTGTGTATGGGTGTTACACAGTGATGGATTGCAGCTGGAAGGGCATCTGCTGCGTAAAACATATGCTGGATAAGTTGGCGGTTCATTCCGCTGTGGCGACCCCTGATTAATAAAGGGACTAAGCCGAAAATAAAATAAATGAACTTCGAAGTTATATGACAGAAAGGGTTCATAACACTAAGAAGTAATAAAACTGTTTTTATTGTCATTTCTTTGTTTCTACTCTAATTGTAATTTAAATATGTCTTTATGTATTTTTTATTTAATTTTAAATGAAATATTTTAATGTTGATGCTTTTATTTATTTACCTATTTATTTTTTATAGATGTTCTCTTTTTGGTGATAATCCTGCATTGAGCTTTTCTTGTACTGACCCCAGCATATCCCTTATATTAAGTTTCATTTGACTGTCAGCTGCTGGTAAACATTATGGTTAGTGCTTCGTGTTGGTTATCGATATTCTGCCCATGTTTGGCCGCACATATAGAATATATGATAATCCCCCAGTGCCTTGATGTCACTTGGATTAAACATGAAATATTTCACAGACAAGCACTTCTCTTGCATACGCCCTCTAAGAGTTTCAGTGCAGCTCTGCTTTGATGCTGCTCAACCTGTCCTATGTGATTCAATCTTTCAAATGCGCTGCCACTCACAGACAGACAAAAAGAGTCTGTAAGAGATTAAAAAGCACTGAACTTCCTTTATGTGTCTGTATGAGTGATTGACATAGCCTGCAGTGCACAGTAAGAGGCAGGCATGAGGGTCACCTCCATGCTGTTTGAAGATGTGCTGATGTTGACCATGTTTACTATGACTGAAGAGACCTCATATATGTGGTAGGAGCAACTAATTAAAATTAATAAAGCAAGTTCCTTAAAGGCACAACGTGTACATTTTTTTATTAATGTATCCAAAAACTACTAGAACAGTGTTATACATTTTGCTGACTAATATTTCTTTATGTTCAAATCCAGAGAAATAAGCAGTTTTAACTAGAGACTGTGTTATGCTAATTTCACATACGAATTCCATTCCAGTTTGGTTTCATAGAAAACAGGGAAATATAAAAATGCTTTAATATTCATTCATTCATTTTATTTTCGGCTTAGTCCCTTTATTAATCAGGGGT
>CAIGQW010015581.1:8749589-8765705 GCA_903798125.1 Danio choprae | reverse complement strand
ATCCATCCATCCATCCATCCATCCATCCATCCATCCATCCATCCATCCATCCATCCATCCATCCATCCATCCATCCATCCATCCATCCATCCATCTATCTATCTATCTATCTATGTTCTAATTGTAATCATCTAATAACAGATCGCTCTGAAAACTAATGCCAATATTTCTTCAAGAATAGAGTTTTTTTTGTCATTTCCCAGTGCGAATAAGCTGGAGAAGTGACATATTTGTTCTATAATCTGGTGTGATGGGAAAATGACGGTGGGCCGAACAGCTCCGTTTGTCTGAAGACGTATGAGCATGTGTGATTAGCCTGTCGTGCTAATGGTTTACACTGGAAGCCATGACTGGTACTTTCCCAGAAGTGAATCAAACTATCATTTTATGTAATATAATGAAATAATATAAGATATAATAAGATACAATATTTTCAGGCCTCACAGTGGCGCAGTGGGTAGCACGTTCGCCTCACAGCAAGAAGGTCGCTGATCGCTGGTTCGAGCCTCGGCTGGGTCAGTTGGCGTTTCTGTGTGGAGTTTGCATGTTCTCCCTGTGTTGGCGTGGGTTTCCTCCGGGTGCTCCGGTTTCCCCCACAAGTCCAAAGACATGCGGTATAGGTGAATTGGGTAAGCTAAATTGTCCGTAGTGTATGAGTGTGAATGGGTGTGTATGGATGTTTCCCAGAGATGGGTTGCAGCTGGAAGGGCATCCGCTGCGTAAAACATATGCTGGATAAGTTGGCGGTTCATTCCGCTGTGGCGACCCCAGATTAATAAAGGGACTAAGCCGAAATGAAAATGAATGAATGAATGAACAATATTTTCAATGTTAGGCATATAGCAGAATACATCTTTGTTTAATAAAGATCTTCTGAAATGAATCAGAAAAGTTAAGTCTTAATTAAGTATATACAATCAAATGGAGAAGATTAGAAGCATTTCACTATGGCTATCATCATTTTATACTCAACTATATGTTCTCTCCAGAAGATTCTGAGCTTGTACTTTATGTCTTTTATATGTCTGACTCCTGAAATGGAAACAGTTTGCTCATTTGACATTTCCAGCGCACTACAAGAACTTGCATAGATAACAATAGGATGGATCACATTCATGCGATGACACCAATATCCCTGCTTGTAGCCTTTTCTCCCCAGACCCTAAATCAGCCGCGCTCCTCCTGCTCGGGATGCGGATTTAGAGCTTTGCCTACCTGACACAGGTTGTAAATCAGAGTCTGAAGTGAACGTGAGGACAATGCTGAGGGGAAAAGGAGACTGTATTGTGTGTAGACTGCTAAAAATATCGCACAACTTCTCTGAGGAGGTCTTTAGACACATGGACAGAGGTCAGCATTACATTAGGATGAAGAATGATGACGGAGCATATGCTTATCAGCTGCTTCCATTCAAAAAAATAAAAAAGTTACTGATGGAGTCTATTTTTGGAGGATAATATTGAGCTAAATGGATTTTTTCATTAACTGAATGGGGAAAAAACTGCATCACTCAGGGATTTATCTTTCATACATGTTTTAGAGATATATGTGAGTTTATTTAAAATTTAGATAGATTTTTCGCAGTGGGTGGAGGCTCTGTTGCAAATCTTAATGAGGTGTCATATTGCCTTGTGTACTAAAGGCAGCAGCCATCTATGGCAGCATTATAATCATCATTGAACTGAGTTTGAAACCCTATATTGACTGAAGTCAAATAGTAGACACACACTATTATAATATTACTAATATTACACACATTACTAATATTATTATATTAAAGTGTCTCATTAAAGCTGCAGTTTTGCTTAAAAGTTTTGGGTTAAAAATCATCCAAAATTAATTTTTAATTAAGTACATAACCAGCCAGTGACCAAAACTGTATTGTGTGTGTGTGTATTTACCTTAGCCTGATTTACAATAAACTTGTAGTAATATTTTATTATTTTATAACCGGTACACACTAAATTTGCTGAGCTAATTATTCAGAGCTAATTACCGTTGGCCACTATTGGCACATAGCGCATTTTTTTGTAAGTACCTCATTTCCCAGACAGACACAGCAGAACATTAGATTCATCCGCACTGAAGAGAGCAGAGCCAATGTACAACCCACGTAAAGAAAAGACTTCTGCAAACAACTGCAATTGCAGCTTTCAAACACAGATAGCAATAAGAGGCAAATGTACAGACTGCTGCTTTAACATGATGATAACGTTGTACTAAATAAAACATTACGTATATTCTTTAAATATTCTTTAATACTTATAATAATATATTTTTAAGGTGGTTAATTTCAATCAGGGACTAAGCCGAAAGACAGTGAGATTTTTTAAGTTTAAACTGTAGTTTTTATTTATACTTATTTCAATTGAGTGTACATTGGCATACATTAAACTGATCAAAAGAGCACAGTGGTTCAGTGGTTAGCACTGTGGCCTCACAGCAAGAAGGTCGCTGGTTTGAATCCCGCTTGGGCCAGGTGGTAGTTCTGTGTGGAGTTTTATGTTCTTCACCTCCTGGTGCTCCGGTTTCCCCCACAGTCTAAAGACATGCAGTAGGTGAATTTGATAAACTAAATTGGCCGTAGTGTCTGATTGTGTGTGTGTGAAAGAGTTTGGGTGTTTCCCACTTCTGCGTTGTGGCTGGAAGGGCACCCACCGAATAAAACATATGCCAGAGTAATTAATAGTTCATTCCGCTGTGGCGAGTCATGATAAATCAGGGAAGCCAAAGGATAGTGAGTTAGCGAGTGAATAATAAAGTTAGGTTAATAGTAAAATCAACAGCAACAAAAGGTATTAATAATTTCACAAAACAAACTGATTTGATTGTAGAATGATCATGTGAAACTTAAGACTGGAATAAATGAGATTGAAAATTCAGTGTTGCCATCACAGTAATATATTACATTTTAAAATAAATTAAAATAGTAAAGAAATTGTAATAAAAGATCAAAATAAATGTTTTAATGAATATTTGGTCCAATAAATGTAGCTTTAATGAAGGTAAGGCAAAACATAAACATAATTTAAACATAAAAAATAACAAAATAGATTGTATTGTCTTTTTTCCCTCTTGTCTACTTATAATTTGTCTCACAGCAGTCATACTAATGCAAACTTTTAAAAGGTGGTTTATTTATGATCACCGTTTTCCCTAGCACATTACAATGCATTTTGAATTAATGAAAAATTTTACTCTTTGTATTCACTCACTAGTTAGTAGGTTTTAATATGCATCCACCGTAATTTGAACTCACTAAGCTTATAAAAACGACATCTGTGAAATGAAGAGTGAAGGAATCTCTTGAAAAAAGTGCTGAAAATAGTCTAATGTAACAGTCTAATGAGTCCACTGTATTGAGAATGAATGGTCCGCAGGTTTGTATTGCAGTGGCTTTTTCATCTCACTCCGATTACACACACACACACACACACACACGCACACGCACACACACTCACCTACCTATATTTAAGGCAGGCTGATAGTGATGCCCAGTCCCTCTTGGGAGGCAGAATGTCAGTGCTGTATGTTGGGTCAACAGAACAGGAGAAATTCAATACTTCCTCTGTCACGTCCAATAATTAAGAACGCTTACTTTGAGCACAGCTGTATTGATCTGTTCACATTTGAATATATTGCCCAATGAACAGAACAGCAAGCACCTTTCCATTACCCTTCAAATTGTGCAAACTGAAATTGCGAATTGATAATGTTCTTAATGGAAATGCATCAGTTTTGCAAGAATGCCCATATATTGCAAAATGTTTTTTACAAGGTGTAGAGCATTAGAACATAGGAATGAGCCCTTCCAAATGGAACCCAGTGCAGGTGTTAAATTCAGTTTCTGGAGGGCCACAGCTCTGCAAAGTTTAGCTTTAAAGCGGCAGTCACACTAAAGTTGGACATGCGACATTCTGTCATATGATGTGCGAAAAGGGGCGGGGTAAAACAAGATGATCAGGTATCAATCCATATGGTCATCCATATTTGAAATCTCTGTACAGAGAGGTCATATTTTGATCTTCTCTTGGTCTCACACAATCACATGATTTTATTTCGCAGGTCAGAGTTCACCAAGCTTGAACTTTGGAGCACAGCGACATGCTAAACTTGTCTCACGAGCTTGGGTTTCCGGTAACAAGAAGTCTATAGGGCAAAAGTGCAGTGTGACCATGGCTTAACCCTGATTACACACACCTGATCAAACTAAGAGTCCTTCAGGCTTATTTAAAAATACAGGTAAATGTGTTGAGGTAGCATTGAAACCAAACTCTGCCATGCCGCGGCCTTCCAGGAATTGAGTTTGACACCCCTGCTCTACACTGTCCTGTCAATGAAACATGAAAACCTCTAAAAACAATTATTTAAAAAGTGATAAATGGCTAGTGAATTGCTATGATATAAGGCTACCTATACCTGTTTCTATGATTTTTGCAGTGACTTAGAATAGAATTACTAGAATACAACATTTAGACACAATTTTAAGTTCATTAAAGCTTTTAATCGACATTTAGAAAATATTGCAAAAGTTTTGTGCAAATTTGTAATGTATTTTAACCTGGTGTGCCATAAAGTTCCAGTTGTGACTAGCTCACAGTAAAGAAAATCATTTGCATTTTAGAACATGCTCGTATGTTTCAGAGTGAATCAACATCAGTTTAATCAAACAGAGAGCGCTTCTGCTTTGCGTTGCTGAGATTTTTCAGGCTGCCTTGTGGGTGGCCGGTCACAATAGTCCCCTCTCTCTCACTCTGTAGGGAAAACCAAATGCAAACAGGTGTCCAAACACAGAGTTACTCTCCAGAGAGCCTCTTCAGGGGCCCACCGTGGCTGGAGTGCAGCTACTTTTACCAGCATGAGTAGAGAAGTGAGCTCTGGTATTGTTCTCCAGTCAATGGTCCTCTATAAACCTCAGGCCATCTCTTACGGGGAGAGCCTGGGCACATATATCCATTATAGGAACTTGATCAGAGCTGGGGGTACAAGAGTTTCTGTTGCGCTTATGCAACAAAAGCATTCTTCTCATGCCTGAGGACAGGCACGGATGTACCTTGACTAGACAATCAAAGGCTTTCTGCTTTATGGATAATTTAATGTGATCCTTTGAGTTCTGGTTGAGAGCAAGCTGTTGTTTTGTGCTGGAAAAAGAAAGGTTTGTTTTGTTGTTTTAATTATTATTTTTATTATTATGGGGCTCAGCTGGATGGGAAATTTGTACCTGACATTATTGGAGACTTGAATTCAACAAACTAATTTTTAAATATACTATGTAATAATATTCTGTTGATTATACGTAGCTACATGTCAACTAGCAGTCATTATTAGGAGTATTAGTAGACCATTTGCTTAATATTTGCTAGCATTTGTTTGATCAATGAATAAATAATGCAATTGTGACTTTGGAAAAGTAAAAAAGACAGAATTGTGAGATATATATATACTCATAATGAGTCATAATTTTGAAAAGTAGTCAATATTGTAAGATTTCTTTTATCAAAATTGTGACGAACACTCAATTGTGAGTCCAATTCTGAAGAAAGACAACAATTGTGAGGTTATATCTAATTCTGACTTTTTAACTTGCGATTAGATCTTGCAGTTCTTATATCTTATGAGAAAAGGTTAGTATAGCAAGATTTGTCACAAAATTACCTTATTTATTTATTTATGTATTTATTTTGACTATGGAACATTTTCCCCTATTTTCAGCTGAATGTAAGTTGACCTGCTGTTGACATTTTAACAACTTAAATTTTTAAACTTTAAAAAATATTATCAATACTAGAATAGAAAGCTATTATAGCTTTAATACAAATTCTGTCATTTACTGATCCACGACTTTTTCTTCTGTACAATGAAAATGAAGCTCCAAAAAGCAGCATAAAAGCATCATAAAGTATTCATTATGGCTACTATATGAATAAGATATCTGAATCCATTTCTTGGATGGCCATAGCAAATTTACATTATTGGTGAACTATACCTTTAAGCCATTATTCACTAAATATTTAGTTTTGATTCATACCGCATTGGGAGTAAAGAACGACTCCCTTTTAAAATGTGCCGTTCTACACATTTTAATAGTCCAATTGTAATATGTGCAGGGCTCTTTATAGTCTCAAAGGTGGCCCAGTCCTTCATATAGAGCCGCATTACTTTGTGCCTCAGCAAGACAAAGGTCAAGGGTGTGATAAAAGCCAGTTCAGGGAAGACGGCAGCTGCATAAACTCAGCTCTCACTGCTTGGTCAACCCTGAGCTTGGACCTGACCTCTGACCCCTCACTATGGGCTGTCTGTGTAGTGTCCTGAAGCAGGAGGTCAGGTTTGTCAGGTATTCCAGAGGGACTCTAGAGCTACAAAATTAGAGCAATTACACCCTCATACTGTGTGACATAGTGCTGATGTATTGCCTATAGGCATGTCATCTGGTCTCCCTTTAAAAGACCATCAAGCTTCATGTAAAAACAATCACAGTTTATTTCAAACATGTTCCTAAGAAAACAGCTGATCAATTAAAATACTTAAAAAAAAAAGGTTTTATTTGAGGCAGAACCCAATTAAAAAACCCACATTGGTATCATCTTCCAAAACAAGACGTGTAATCATTCAAAACGTAGACCTGAAATGGAGCAGAATGTCATCCCGGCTGCAGCTGTATCTAATATAATACATATTTATGAAGCCTTTATGAAGCCTTTATGGCGGTGCTTCATCAATGAGGTATGTGTTAGAAGTTGACGGGATCTCCCCTGGGATGCCATCTTTCAACCACTGCTCTCTAGCTGGTAGAATCTGCACAAATCCACCTTCTGCAAGTTTATATTTTCTATTTCACTCTCATCCCATATACTGTCATTTCTTTTATTGATTTGCTTGCTGATGATCTCATGGAATAGAATAACCCCTTTTTATGGTCACGACTGTATGCAGGCACAATAATCAATATCAATCCATTGTTCATATAAAGAGATCACATCTCTTCTAAAGACATAGGTTAAATGGTTTTATTTATTTAGCTTCATGAATGTTTTTCATCAGAGTTTTGGGTTATATTCAGTA
Source organism: Danio choprae (assembly GCA_903798125.1). Taxonomy (NCBI): domain Eukaryota; kingdom Metazoa; phylum Chordata; class Actinopteri; order Cypriniformes; family Danionidae; genus Danio; species Danio choprae. The sequence continues at coordinate 8,758,643 of CAIGQW010015581.1, read as the reverse complement.
GAAAGACAGAAATCTCTCAGATTTAATATTCTCTCAGTCTTCATTTGTGTTGAATTTGTATGAATTTGAACTGAGAGTGAGTAAATGATGACTGATTTTTAATTTTGTCATGAACCAACTCTTTAAGGTCCATTATTTTGATACATATACTGGGTTTTATAAGTTGGCACTTTTTCTATTGTTCTTACTTTCCTTGGTCACTCATTGAATCCAATGGAATTTCTTTCATTGATGATTTAAACTAGTGCAAGTTAAGTTCCTAAAAAGGAAACTTATGTTATTTATTTCTCACCCTCATGTCATTCCAATCCCCTGAGACCTTTGTTCATCTTCAGAACACAAATTGAGATATTTGTGATGCAATCCAAGAGCTCTCTAATCCTCCATATACAGTAATGGTTTAGACATGTTCAAAGTCCAGAATAGAAACCAAAACCTTAGGGAGGTCAAAATATTGCATGTGACTTCAGTGGTTCAGCTATAATCATATGCTTCAAGAACAGTTTTGTTTGACAAAAAAAAAAGTATTTTGTTTGCCATTGTTGGCCAATTACAAAAATACATAAAGCATATTTTGTTATCTTTCGGAACTATTATTTTCAATGTCTTCTAAATCAACATTTTGATAACTGATCACATCTTCATTGTGTGTCGGACACTGCAACCTTGAAGTTTAAAGGTGAATTGCACTGTTTAGACGTATTTATTTATTATTGCACAGGAAAGATGTATTTACACTATTACATATACTGGGTCAGAAGTTACCTGATACATTTGCAAATTGAGAAAACAGACATTATTTAATAGAAATATGAAGAAGGTTAATGTCTAGCTTTAATAAATGAACAAGGGGAGTTAAATCAATGACATCCCTGGTCTCTTTAAATCAAGGTATGCATTTAAAGGGACAGTTCACCCAAAATGTCAATATCATCTTTTGTGTTCAACAGAAGAAAGAAAGTTTTAAAAGGTTATAAAGGTTTGAAACCTCTTGGTGAGCAAATAGTGAGTAAAATTACAATTTTGGACAAATTATCCAGGGTTAAAAAGGGTTAAAAACAAAAACAAGCTTGTTAATCGACTTGTAATGGAGCCGCATCAGAGATTAAACTAAACACTTCTCACCTCACTTCATGCACAATCATAAAACTCAATACTCAACGCGTTTACACATTCTGAATGGCATTAACTATATTAAATAACAGATTCATACAAATATTAGCAAGCAATGTAGTGTGAATGTACTGCGTTTCGAATGTAGGACTTCTTGTTTGCCTATTCAATGCATGACATCCTCTGAATTGTTGTTTAGTCTCATCTTTTTAAAAAGAGTATGGCATTGGAAATGAGTTTGTTCGGATGACTGCCGCTAGTTTCACCAACATCGGATTTTGCCTGGATTTCTTGTACGGGGTACTGTGATGCATGTTGCCGCCGATGATTTGTGACCAACATTATTAAATATGTGCGTGAAATTCATGCTTTACCCCTCTCCTCACCTGCAGAAGTGAATGTGTAGCTATCAATCGAGCTGACAAGTGCCGTAAAGCATGTGGATTTAACAGGCCAGCTACATCTCAATGAGAAGCAGTCTCAATGTTCCAGCAGAGTGCCTGCATATAGGCTCTCTCCTCTACCATCTTCACCTCGCTTTTACATTTACATAAAACAATAGCTATAGGCAGGGCATCTGAAGGTGCCTTCACTTCCAGAAGGACAAGATGTATCATCTTCAATGTAAATGAACAAATAAACTGATCATATTATGACAAGGATAAATTGGTTATTTACTGGAAAAAATACACTACTCTTTAATTCTTTACTCTTTTTCTTGTAGAATTAATACTTTTAAAGGATGCATTTCTAATCAGAAATGAAAATGTTACAGAATATTTCTGTCTTTTAAAAACAACGCAGTTAAAACTTGCTTATTCTGATCAGAAAGATGGAAAATTGAACAATGATGAGATAATAATAAGAAATGTTTCTTGAGGATCATGTGACACCAAAGACTGCAGAAATGGTTGCCTAAAATCCTAAATAATTTACATTTTGGAATTTATTAAAATTGGTGACACGGTGGCTCAGTTGTTAGCACTGTCGCCTCAATGCAAGAAGGTCGCTGGTTTGAGTCCCGGTTGGGTCAGTTGGCATTTCTGTGTGGAGTTTGCATGTTCTCCCTGTGTTTGAGTGGGTTTCCTCCTGAGTGCTCCGGTTTCCCTCACAGTCCAAACACATGCGCTATAGGTGAATTGAGTAAATTAAATTGGCAGTATGTGTGTGAATGAGTGTATATGGATGTTTCCCAATGATGGGTTGCAGCTGGAAGGGCATCCGCTGTGTAAAACATATGCTGGATAAGTTGGCGGTTCATTCCGCTGTGGCGACCCCTGATGATTAAAGGGACTAAGCTGAAGGAAAATGAATGAATTTATTAAAATTGAAAATTGTAAATATTTTTTTTGTTTACTAAACACAGCCTTCTTGATCCTGCCTTCATGAGCTCATATTTATTTATTTAATTTTTTTAATTATTGAAAAATTATGAAATAATGATTATTTTATTTATAAAAAATCATTATGCAATAATTAAAATGTAATAAAATGGTAATACTAAATAATTATTAATTATTTGAATATATTATAATATATTATAATTATTTGAATATAGCTAAATAATAGTTTTATTTCAATTAAAAATAAATCAATACATACAATTATACATGTTAAATTACAAATTTAATATAGTCTTTCTTTTCAATAGTTTTTGTCTAGCTTTTGTCTATAACTGACTCTTGTTATGAATGGGAAACATTTGCTATTTTTTCCAGATTGAAATTCCCTAAATTGCTCCACAGAAGAATGAAGGTTGAATGAGAGCAAGCAAATAAATACAGACTTTTCCCTTTTGGTGGAAATATTCCTTGAAGTGAAGTAAGTTTTCAAATGACCTCAATCCCATGCTGTACTTTGGATTTCTCAGCGTGTCTCTGGTTTGACCTGGTGATGTGTTAGTAATTTGTTCCAGTGATACTCACAACGATCTCCTTCTGAGCAATGCCCTGGCTTGATATTTGTCATTTGGGGCAATGCACAGGCAGTGATCGAAGGCCTAATGCAATTGACTACCTGCTGCTTCTGACATTAATAAAGATGGAACATGCGCAGGAAATTAAAGCTTCACTTTCCCATTTTAATGAGATCGTATCCATCACACTTTGCTCTTTAACCCCGAGCACCACTGGAACACTTCAATTGGAGCTAAATCAGTGGCGTTTTCCTCCCCCCTTTCTTTTTAGCCCCATTTCTCCTTTCACTTTGCACACTTTTTTGGGTCTCTTTCCATCATGCTGTCATTTTCCCTTTCTGCCTGTTTTCCTTCTCTGTCCTCAGCTTCCCTCCCTCTGTTTCTGTAAATGTCATTCTCAGATCTGAGTGTCTGTAGCTTCACGAGGTGCTGGTCCTCCATCTGAGCTACAGAACCTGACGGAGCTCTTTCCTACATTATTTATGAATGCTGCTTTCACATGTCTGTGTGCTGATCGGTTGGCTGAATGGCTTTCTCTCTGTGTCTTCAGAGGTGACTGAGTGCCATGGCCCCGGGGTTAAACACAAGTGACCTGCTTTCAGTTTGCAGAAGGAGAGATTGTGAGGTCAGAGCTCAGGGCTTCACGGAGATGTCCCACTTTCTGAAGAATAACACAGAGTGACACTGGGCTCTCCATAAGAGGGCAGTAGTGAGACAGTCTCTGGTAATCTGAATTATACAGCACACTTCAATAATACTGGCTGCATTGTAAACATGAGCAAAGAAGCTTGTGGAAAATGTTTTTATTGTTAAAGGGATAGTTCACCCACATTTCCTTACCATTTACTCAATCTCAAGTGGTTGTAAACGTTTATGAATTTCTTCAGCAGCCATTGACATTCATACTAGGAACAAAAAACCTATGGAAGTCAGTGGCTGCTGCTTTCCAACATTCTTCAGAATATCTTCTTTTGTGTTTAACAGAAGAAAGAAACTCAAAACAGGTTTGGAACAAGTGGAGGAAGAGCAAATTTTTAGGTGAACTATACCTTTAACCTTTAGGTCTTTTGGTTAAATTATTTTTAAAACAACAACCAAAACAACTGAAAACAAACAATTGCAAACATAGCACAAATTTATACATTTTATTAATTTTTTTTATTTAACAAGATTTAACTTTGTTAAATGTATGTAAGCTACAGTTATTGACACCTGTTTGAATTCATAAGAGCCAAATATTGTTGAAAAATCTGGGTGAGAAGAAATGGGAAATTGTTCCATCATGACAACCTCTTGTGCGGAAACTGGTCAAATTCACTTATCCCCCCCCCCAGATCCCCCCACCCCCAAAAAAACCACTAATGTCCCAAAATTATGAACTTCCAATCAACTGGAAGTGTAATAAATCAGCCTTGAAGTTGGCGTGTGTCTATCTGTTAGGTAGATGGTTTGAATGGACCAAACAATCTCCAAGAATCCCAGCACGAGAATTGCAGAAGTTAGTTGGGTGTTTTGGTCAGAATGTCTCCAAAACTACAATCCTCCATCATCTACATGACCACAAATAGTTTTGAAGGGTTTCGAGAAAACGTATTACCTCTCAAATCAAACTCAAACATTTTAACAAAGAATATAAAATAAAAACAGCGTCACGGTTGAGCAGTGAGTAGCACGATTGCCTCACAGCAAGAAGGTCGCTGGTTTGAGCCTTGGCTGGATCAGTTGGCATTTCTGTGTGGAGTTTGCATGTTCTGCCCATGTTCGCGTGGGTTTCCTTTGGGTGCTCTGGTTTCCCCCACAGTCCAAAGACATGCGGTATAGGTGAATTGGGTAAGCTAAATTGTCCATAGTGTATGTGTGTGAATGAAAGTGTATGGATGTTTCCCAGTGATGGGTTGCAGCTGGAAGGGCATCTGCTGCGTAAAACATATGCTGGATAAGTTGGCAGTTCATTCCGCTGTGGCGACCCCAGATTAATAAAGGGACTAAGCCGAAAAGAAAATGAATGAATGAATGAATAAAATAAAGACATTTTCACAGCCACCTTTGTTCAAATGTAAAAAGAATGGCAATAATACTGGAGGTCGCTGTAGATGATTATGGACATGGAGTTGTGTTGTTTTTTTATTTCAGTGTGAGTGTTGAAGGAGGATGGATGTGGGACAGACTGTGAGTACACACAAGTGCTTCATGCGTCTCCTGCGGGAAGCTTTCATCAGTGCTGAGGACCTAGATCAAAAGATCTTAATACTCACAGCCTCTCTGCCTTACTGGTATTGTCAGACTTTAGTGGTTTGAGGCAGTCTAGTCTTTATGAGCAGATAGACAATTAGAGGAATCAGACCAGACATGGCTGTCATTTAAGCAAGCATCTTCCTATTTCACATAGGGTTTTTTTTCACTGCTGAACATAAATGAACCTGGATCACAAAACCAGTTTTATTTTGCAAGTGTATATTTTTGGCTGATGTTCCAGGAAGAAATTTTTATTTCCTACAACAATACATAAAAACGTAGTTTTTGATTAGAAATGTGCATTGCTACGGACTTAGTTTAGACAGCTTTAAAGATGATTTTCCTCATTTTTAGATCTTTATAAATACTTTGATTCCAGATTTTCAAATAGTTGTATCTTGACTAATATTGTCCTTTACTAGAAAACTATACATTAATGGAAAGCTTATTTATTCAACTTTCTGATTATGAATTTGAGAAAATTGACCCATACTGTATGCATATACTGTACACTGATATAATGTTCCCTGGCAGAATTCAAAGAAAAGTCTTTGGCTTCAGAATGCATGGGATTGCATTAGTGTTGAAATTTTCCGGATATATATTGACACTAGATGTGGTGCTGTAATTGCTGCAGTGTGGATATACACTGATATACATTTCTGTGTGGAGTTTGCATGTTCTCCCCGTGTTTGCGTGGGTTTCCTCCGGGTGCTCCGGTTTCCCCCACAATCCAAAGACATGCGGTATAGGTGAATTGGGTAAGCTAAATTGTCCGTAGTGTATGTGTGTGAATGAGTGTGTGTGGATGTTTCCCAGAGATGGGTTGCGGCTGGAAGGGCATCCGCTGCGTAAAACATATGCTGGATAAGTTGGCGGTTCATTCCGCTGTGGCGACCCCAGATTAATAAAGGGACTAAGCCGAAAAGAAAATGAATGAATGATATATTGTTGTGCTCAGAGTAACCATCTGCGTGGAAATCTAACTTTTTCAATCTAACAGTGTCAAAAGTGATTAAATCTGGCCCCTTTTGCATATATCAACATCCCAGGATCATCCCAGTGCATGCACATTATATTTAAATACTGTTTAATTATAATGAAGGCAAAAATGACCAATATTTTCAGATCTTGCATGTGCTGTAATCATTTTAGCCGTTCGTGATGTTTCAAAGATTTCTATTTCAAATAGATGCTTTTAAAAAACTTGCTCATCAAAGGAATCTTTATAAAATGTATCATGGTTCCACGGTAATATATAGCAATATAGAACTGTTTTCAACATCCAGACTAATAAGAAATCATTCTAGAGCAGCAAATCAGCATTTAAGAATAATTTCAGGAAATAGAGCAAGTTAAAAATCCAGCTATAAAAGAGTACACAAGTTCCCATTTCCACCTCACAAATTACCTTAGTGCAGACGCCACTGCTCTGTACAGAAGCAGTAAATTCTGTCCTGGCCGAGTCTCTACATGAATAACAATTAAACACATCCACTAAGTCACAACTTTATCACATCATCAATCTCTAATATCACCTAATGTAAGAAAAACACAGTTACAAACTGATTGCCAGCATAAATTACAAAATAATATTTTGCGGGCTGAAAGGCAGTAAAGTCTGTTTTTAATATATTGATGCATTTTACAACAATGCAACAAAAGACTGGGACGCATTAGAACTGTCGGTAATAGAATGGCCTATAAAACATCATCAGTGTTTTAGGGTCAGACAGATGTATGTCGATACCTGCAAGCACTTATAATATGCTAAAATCACTGTGAAACTTAGTGTTTGTGTTTTGTAGTATAACATAAGACAAGAAGACATTGCAGTACAACTGAAAATATTAGCAGGATGTCTGTTTGTTTTGTATAAAACTACATTCTTAATAAAGAAGATATGAAAATATGCTTTTTCAAGTGCTAAAATTGGGTTCCTGGTGCATCTATCAACTCAGAAATGGTGCAACCCAGCAAATTTGTTTTGGTAAGCCTTTTTCTTTTCAGATTTTGCTGTCGTAGTGACGTAGAAAGGGGGTTTTGTATTACCACCCCTTAATCTGCACGTTTCCACCCATGGTGCTGCTGTAGCAGTTGCCATTTCTGTTGACTCGCTATAGCATATAGAGATTTAAAATGTCTTTTCCAGAAAAAAACAATACAAATTGTCAATTGTCCAATATACCAACAAACGTTATAGTCTCTATAGACTCCCAACTCTACTAGACTCCGAAGACATCATGATTGAATTTTATATATGAAGCAAATATGCGAAAAAATGCTGGTATTTGCACAGTATACATTTTATGCTGGATTGCTTTGCCGAAAAGTATCAGTTCAATGCTCTTTCTAAAGCAAAAGCCAATACCAAAGCTTTGTCCTCCATATTCATATCCAAAACAAGTATGTCACCTTATATTTTATCAATGTCTACAAATTTTCTTTAAAATGTGCTTTTTAACATGCTGCATAACATGGCTAATGTGGCTAAAGCTAGCACTGTCTGACTGTATTCACTGAGACCATATGTTCGGTTTACAACAAACTGATCTACTATTCATTCAGAACAATGTTAACGACTTTTGTAAATTACACAGTATTTAACTGTAATATGAACTATATTTTACTCTAGGAAAGGTATGCAGTGTGTTACTATAAATACAGTATTTTGCTGTAATTGATTTACAGTAAGTTACTGGCAAACTGTTATATTTTAAAGGATATTTTACTGTATATTTTAAAGGAAATATTGTTAACAGTGAACATCTTGGTGCAATCCAATAACTGTAACCTCTGACTGACTTTGGTTTGAAAATGTTAGATGGTAATCCGCTATATTTATTTTGGACATTTTGGATCCATGAGATTTGCTTGTTTTGTTGTTTCTACAGTATCAGAATAGCATGTAAAGGATCCACCCTCTCATTTAAAGGGACATGCACAAAAATGGCATGTTTTTCCTCACACCTAAATAGGGGCACAGCTATTATAAATAATATGTGGGGTATTTTGAGCTAAAGGTTTACAAATGTATTCAGATATATTTATTTTACATCTAAAAAGGGGCATGATATTTCCTCTTTAATGATGCCATAGATTGTATTTGAAGACCATAGAAAGCCGGAGGATTTTTCTTTTTTCCATGGACGTTGTATGACAGTGACTCATAAATGCCAAAAGCATTTGTATTTTGTGACTGTGGAAGTCAGTGGGCTTACAACCCAAGTGGCGCTCTGATAAGCTTTCCACCGGTTTTATTTGGTCCTGTGGCAATATTATTGCCCGTCTAACAGAGGTGAGGTTATTGCTTTGCCTGATGGGAAACCACCCCACTTTCCTTCTTTCCCCCTCCCAAGTGGCTCTATAACCTGGGTCTGGCCGGCCTCCTTCTGCCATTCTTATTTCCCTCGAGAACACTGAATCAAATTTCCGATGACCCTCACTGGAGAAATTTGCTCAAATGGGCCATCCCAGACTGTGAGTCTCATCAGCATAACGAATAAAGAAAAAAAAGAGAGAAATGAGTGAAGAGCAAGATTGTGTGTGACCTGTTTAAAGAGCTTGAACCTCTTCATCCACACTTTAAGACAGTCTGAGGAATGTACTGAAAATGTATTTAAATCTCCAGACATTAATAAACGTTAATTACCCATATAGTAGAAATCTGATATATGGCAATATATGCAAATTACATATGACATACAAGTTCAGGTTTGAATTTCACATATATAAAATATGTCACATATACAACATATATTTCAAAATATTGAACTTATGTACATATTGTT
>CAIGQW010015581.1:8698703-8710384 GCA_903798125.1 Danio choprae | reverse complement strand
ATGATGATGATGATGATGATGATGATGATGATGATGATGATGATGATGATGACAACATGTTTCACATATTATGAGCAGATTATATTTGAAAATATAATATGCTCTATTTACGAGTACTACATTTTGGAAATTTGATTGCATAATTCAAATGACATCAGTCAACTTCTAACAATCAGTTACTACTCGCCAGTAAGAAAAAGAAAACCAGTAAGACATTAAATGTTTTTTTAACATGCACTGTAAAAAATGCTGGGTTTCGCACAATTCCTTTATCATGTCCCAACACAAATGGATTAATTAGCTTAATTGTTTTTACAAATTTAAGTGGATTGGACATAAAACAAGTAAGTTGTCCCAAAAAAACTCAAGAATTGTGTTGATTCAGCTCATTTTAAATAAGTAGTTTGAACAAGCAGCAAAAAAACATTTTTTGAGTGTGTAATGCCTGTTTATTTAAAAAGATGTTATTAAATATTATTAAAAATCAAAGTTTTGACCATTAAGCTGAATGACTGACAATTATTTTGCACATATTTAGGCATTTTGTTTTTACAAAAGTTATTTAAACCATTAAACCTTTTACCTTTTGCGGACACCAAAATGAAGAAATCTCATATTCTCACTGTTGTCACCAAAGCTCCATTTATTTGATGTAAAAAACAATACATCTGTGAGGAATTATTGTCATTTAAAATATCTGTTATATATTATCAGACATATTAAAAATCATTTATTCCTTTGATGGCAAAGCTGAAGATTGAGCTGCCATTACACCACTTCTCAGTCTTTCATGATTCTTCAGAAATCATTAATAAACATAATATGCTGATCGGCGCTGCTTAATATTTTAGTGGAAACCGTCATGTGTTTGTTTCCAGGACAGAATGATGAATAGATCAACACGACAGACTGTTTGGAGTAAACATGTTTTTTAACATTTTTAATGTACTTTCACTTTTGATGTGTCCTTGTTTGAAGGAGTTAATTTCATCTATATATGCATACACAGTATGTATCACGGAACATCCCATAATAACTTAACCTAAGGGAAAGCTATTGCGCAAGAAGGAAAAACTATACCCAGTTTGAAAGCGAGTTATCTGACATCTCAATGAGCGTTACTTCAAAATAGCACAGGAAAGTGAGTCTGTAATAGAAACATCAAACGAAGTGAACTTCCATGAACTCCAGTGCCCCAGCAGGGGCTCCGTTTTTGGTAATTAAAAATGGATTCATAAGCCAGGCGCCCTGCAGAATCTCTCTGTGATGTGCTACTGTATCAAGTGCTTCAAGTCATCCATTGCGAGACGAGTCTCTGAATGCAAACGCCAATGCTTTGCAGCAGTTTCTCCCACTTTATTCCAACTGAAGAGGATTTGGTTTTTCTTCAGGTGACTCTACTGAGCTGTTGAATATTTTTCAGAAGGGTGTTACAAAGGAATTGTCAGTGCAAGAGAATATACTGTAAAAAAAATAGCTGGGTTCCACATAATTCCTTCATGTTGTCCCAACACAAATTGATTAAGTTAATGTAATTGTTTTGACCAATTTAAGTGGATTGAACATAAAACAATTAAATTGTCCCAACGAAAACCAAAATAAAAGAATTGTGCCATTTCAGCTCATTTCAAATAGGTAGTATGAACAAGCAGCAAAAATAATATTGTTGAGTGTATAGCATTGCTTCTAAATTGCTATAGTGAAGAATAAAAAAACCTTCTGTGAAGATCTTGCATTTCCAAGAAATCCAATCAGAAGTTCTTATCAGCACTTTTAGGGAGCAAGAGACTAGACCCCAGAGACTGAAACTAACAACATCACCGCGTCTGAGATTACCTTTCAACCCTAAATACCTGAATTTTACACTAAAGACCTCTAGCACTCCGACTCAAAGCATTACAGACGCACTGTGATCTATACAAACACAATCTTCTCTGCGTAATACTGTAAAGTCCACACATTACATATTTTGCAGGGCTCTTGAATTTCCCTCAAACTTCATCAGTATTCCCGCCAGTTTCCCCCCACCGCTCGGCATTCAACCCCCCCCACCCCCCCCCCCCATGTCTGCAGTTGCCAATCACAGACACTTATCTGCCTTCGCCAGGGTTGGATAATATGTACTTCTGTAGTCCCAACAGGGCTCCGGTGCCATGCAGGATTACCCAGGTGTGCCGGGTCGCTGGCAGAGAGCCATGCTAGAAAAGAGGAGTCTAAACAATCCAGAGAGCTGATGAAAAAGAGCCGTCACAGCAGGAAACATGAGCTCTCCGCATGCAGGCAAGACTGAGCGCTCTGCCACACACATGCAAGCACAAGGGATTTCTATCAATTACAGCTTGTCACAAGGCGATCTGGTAATTTGCATTACAGTAATGTTTAGCTAGCCATGTATTTAAAATACGTGCTGGAAATGCCAACTCACATATATTTCTCATTTGCAGACTCACTCTCTTACAAGCAAACAGAAATAGAGTGGAAACTAGAGCTAACTGTGAATATTCCTCTGAATTTTTGTCTAAATTGTTGTCTTGACTAGAAAAAAGCTGTTGAATGTTTTTGCCATTGTAGCCTGGATATGTTTTTTTAATTAACTAATAATTAATGAATTTGTTTGCAATTGCAACATTTTAAAACTCTTTGAATCATAACTTCAAATTGTCTTGAATTTATAGTTGATCCTTTCATTTATATGGTTTAATTTGATGAGTAATAAATAAAATACAATAATTAAAATAAATTAATAAAAATAAAATATTGTATGGTATTCATCAAAGGCACATTACTTGGAATGAAAGAATTCAGAAAAAAAGTTATAATTTTAATACAGTTTTTTAACTACACTATGTATAATTGCACTTTTCACACAAATATGTTTTTAGAGCTCAATGATTTTCCTCAATAACACAGAATATCACCAAATCAGATCACTAAATATAAAGGATGTTCTTTGAGAGTCATTTTACTGTTTCATTTTAGTCATATAGACAAATTCTTCACAACTGCCTATCATGATTGACATTTGGTTTAATTGAAAAAATTATGACTGAAAAAATTGGCCAGTTAATAATCTAAAATAAGAATGAGTAGTAATTATTCCTATGAGGCTATTAAAACTTTTTTGTTTTAATTTTAACAGGAATAAAATGTATTTCATTGGTTCCCCTAAAAGTGTCTTTAAACTTGTAATAAATGGATATACAGTCATTGTGTTTTGGGATTTCGCTTAATTGGACATACTGTAGGGCTCGGCGATATGAAAAAAATATCAAAAATCATGATTTAAGTCATCCCTTATCCTCATAACTATATATATCACGATATATTACCATTTCTGTAAATTAAATCAGTTAATAGTATCTATATTGACCACACATAAAGGGCTATTACTTTTTTACATTTTAAAGTATATACTCAGAAATGTACTCATTCATATGTGATCATATTTCTCACTTTAGAACTGTTTACTATTTATTTATTAAGCTATTTAGAACTTCAAGGCAAATGTTTGATTAAAAATGTAGATGTACAAAATAAATAAGAATAAAGTAGGAAACACTTTGCAAAAACTAATGATTACAGGTGCAATCCCCCCCCCATCTCTAAATAGAATGCAAAATGTAAACATTCAAGGGGCAGCACGGTGGCGCAGTGGGTAGCACAATCGCCTCACAGCAAGAAGGTCGCTGGTTCGAGCCCCGGCTAGGTCAGTTGGCATTTCTGTGTGGAGTTTGCTTGTTCTCCCCGTGTTTGCGTGGGTTTCTTCCGGGTTCTCCGTTTCCCCCACAAGTCCAAAGACATGCGCTATAGGTGAATTGGGTAAGCTAAATTGTCCGTGGTATATAAGTGTGAATGGGTGTGTATGGATGTTTCCCAGTGGTGGGTTGCAGCTGGAAGGGCATCCGCTGCATAAAACATATGCTGGATAAGTTGGCGGTTCATTCCGCTGTGGCGGCCCCAGATTAATAAAGGAAATAAGCTGAAAAGAAAATGAATGAATAAACATTCAATTTTCTCACAATGCTCTTATTCATGTTTTTGTCTGCATCCCTGTAATGGCGTGTAATATTGCGCTTATATAAATGATGAAAAAGTAAATTGTGTATTTTGTGAAACCACAAGATAAACAATAGAACACATTATGAAACAATATACTTTTTATTTTGTCCATACAGTATATATTGTCATATTGCTCAGCTCTAATTGGACAGGCTTTTTGTTTAAATAATTTTAATTTGACCATCAAAACAGAAAAGTTCAGAAAAGAATTGACAGAAAAAGTTATTAGACAATATGCTTTTAATACAAGGGCTGTACTAATGTTATTAGTATTACAATATTATGGATGGTCCATCATCAGGAATGGTCTTTGTGCTTTTGACCACTTTAGTTGTAGTTGGTATGCTTAAATGCACCATTGCGTCAGTCTTCAGACAGCACATATCAATATGCACCTTGCACGTTGCTTTTGTGTTAATGTCAAGCAGGCTGCAGACATCCATGATCAATAAGGAAATCAATATCTAAATGCTGTGCTAACCATTAGGTAGCCAGCAGAGATGTTTGTAATGTTGTTGATGATGCAATGCATGTTTTTCTGTCATACATTTGCTACGAGCCAATTTACGCTTTCAACATGATTCCAATAATCATCTCCAGCTAAAAAAGGAGAAGGAAATGTCTCTAAAAACATTGTATTTGAGCTGTCTTTTCCGATGTCTGCAACATAGCTACTGAGCTTTAGCAGTGTTTCTGCTCTCTCCTTCCTCCCAGGCTCTCTTCTGATAACTGGAGCATCAAGAGTGTACTGATGAATAGCTGTAATGAATGAAGAGAAATAGGCTAATAGTGCAGTAAGGCCTCGTATTGATCCAGCTCCTGGGGTAGATAGAAAAGATGTATTGGGATGCATTTTTGTGCCCTATTAATGAGAAGGCCACAGAAGAAGGTAAAGTGTGTGGTTGTGATTCATTTTGGTCAAGAGATTCTGAAAAACACGACCAGGGCAGACAAAATTGCATTTAGAATTATTTTAGATTTACTTTAATGGTGAAGTATGAAAGACAGAAATGCAAAGGGAAATATGACTAATTTGACTGATAGCCATTATTGATATGTTCATTACAAATGTCCTGTTTTTCATTTTATTCTTCATGTAGTAGGCATGTTAAATAATAACTTCCAGAAAGCAATTGGTTATACCATGGAAAATAATGATTAATTGAAAAGAAATAGATTGAATTTATGCAAGCCAGGCTAGCAAATGAAAGGTATCCAGTGCTTGTATCAGCGTCTTTGTATTGCCTCCTATGAAAATGCTGGGGAAAATAGTTTGTATTGTTTTTATTCTGCTATACTGACTATGACCACTAAATTTGTTTAATTACATTATTACATTTGATTAGATTACACGAGCTAGATTCACTGGTTAGACGCACTAGTAGGACATCTGCTGGTTACAAGGGGGTCATGCATAATGAAAAACAAAAATAAACAGATTTGTATCGTTCTGCAGTGTGGACGCAAATATATTTGTAGTAGACATATAGGGCCTTAAAGCCCAAATAATACTTTGGTTGTTTGTGTTTTGTGATGGTCTGTGTACAGTGCACATCATGTGCATGCAGAGCAGATTTCCTGTCCACATTGATGGTCAGCATATAACAAAAAAGATGTGAGGTGAATGTTAAGACAGAGTCACTAGGTTGTGCTGCACGTTTGTCAAACTCTGTCAATAACCAATTCGACCAATAGTGAGAGTTTGGGGCGTGGCTAGAGAGGCTACTGAGCCAGAGGGTGTTTAGCCATTCTGGGAACATGTTAGATGAGAAAAGAAATTCAAATTTAGTTATAGTTAAGACACACATAAAAAAAAAATAATAATCAGACAGACAGTAAGCTAAAACTAGGATAGATGTTGATGCTTTTTTAATTGAGAAAGCAAACTTGTGGAGTTTACTTCTTGACAGTTTCTTCTTGACAGGCAAGGTAAACTGAAGTGAACTCCTGTCTGTTAAGCCCAATTTGAAATGGTAACACACTCTATGATGAGAATAACCATAGGAAATTATGTGATTGATGTAAAAGGGGTTTGCAAAGGTTTGAAAATATGTTCTATTTTTGTAATTCTTCTAGGTAGTACACTACTCACTACACTACTAGTGACACTAGTAGAGCAGAAAGTACATCAAATCAAAATGTATGGTTTTTGTGTTTATGTTAGACATAAGCTAGTTTGCTCTAAAATTAATGACAGAATTAGCTTACAGTCCTAAAAAACTTACAGTCTCTCATTTCCTGCAACATAGATCAACAATTTGAATGACTAATTGCCACATAAGAATGTCAGCCAAATAGTAGTGGTTTGGGTAACAATTTAAATAATGCTTCATTAGTTAATGTTAGTTAATGTATTTATTAACATAAACAATTAGTAATGTACTTTATTCTGGTTTTTATTAATCTATGTTAACATTAGTTAATGTCGTTTTAGTTAAATAATGTTAGTTTGTGTTAGTTCATGTTCATGTTAACAAGCACAGCTTTGGATTTTAATAATGCATTAGTAACTGTTGAACTATGATTAATAAATGCTTTACAAGATTATTCATACTTAATGTTAGTAAACACATTAACATTAACCATTATTCTAAAGTGTTACCCTGGTTTGTAATGAAATGAGGTTGAGTAAATGAAGACAGAATTGTGATTTTGGATGTCATTGTCATTTTACCAAGTTTATAAGGCCTTTGTCCTCCTGGGGACAGTTAGCTGGTCCTCACAATGTAGGTGTTTGCACAATAATGATAAATCATTTCAGCTAAACTCATAAATATTAATTGTGTGGCTTCATGTTATTAGAATCCGATTGGCCCAGTGGTCTTACATGATCTGCTAATTGGAAGATATTATGGTAAATACACTAGAAATAGTAGAACTGGCATGTTTTTAACTCCACTGTCAGGAATAGGCTTCTGTTTGGTCTTAAAATGGTCATTATTCTTGGCCTTCATACTAATGCAAAACCAAATAACACTTTGGTTTTTACCAAAAAAAAAATAAGTGAGATGAATTTAGAAAAGTCTAAAAGAGATTTTTCTTTTATATGACTCTGCTCGATGGAACATTTTGTCCAGCAACAAACCAGCCTGGACCAATTTATGCTAGACTGTTAGTTGGTCATTTCATCAGTCACATGCATATATAATCTAAAAGTTCTTGGAATACACACTTGTGCAGGGATATTAATAAATGAGTGGAACCAAATCAATGAGAAACTCTTCATAATCACGCGCCTAATCATCTGCTAATAGCCACCATTATATAGTTGGTCAAGTCCCCATGTTAGCTCAGCCCTGGAGCAATTACGGCACACATCAGCAAGTCTGAATAGTATTAGCTTCAGCTTGCCATATCCCGACCCCATCAATGCCTCATGTTCTCTATTCCTCTCATTCTATTCCTCTGTGAAATCTTGTCCAGCACAGAGAATTAACGTGCTAATATTCAAAGTATTTCCATTTATGAGATTAAACACTTGAATCTATTAACCATGATTATAACTGCCGGAACTCAAGGACAGGGAGAGAGAGGGAGAGACAGTCAGCACAGATGGAAAAAAAAGCATTGCAGTCATAGGTCAAAAATATCTCATGGCTTCTTGGAAATATGATTTATTCATTTAGCTGTGACACAAGCAGAAATAACAAGATGCTTTAGTCTCTGAAGAGATTTTAGGGTGTTTATTTTATGCACTTTGCTTATTTATGAGTCCTACTGATTTGGTGCTTACAGTGCAATTATAAATACATCTGAAAATGACTTGCATATTAAGTGTAAACTGATTATATTTTTGCATACCAGCTCACTATCTCTATTTAGATATTTTATGCACTGAAAAATAAAATGGTGTGGAAATATTTTAGAATGAAAAAAAAACATGCTAGTAAATTTAACTAAAAGTAAAAACAAATGGCAAGCAACGCATTGAATTAAATGCACAATTTTGAAATTGTGAAACTGAAAAACTTTTTTTTTTCAAAGTGTACTACAATAATCAATCTATTTTGTGTTTATGTTGTTATTAAATGTGCATTACTGTCTGTTGACTAGAGTCTTAGTTAGTAGGAATGAAATAAGTTTGCATGTTACTTTTAGACATTGGTTTTGTGTCAGCCCTGCTCTGTATCTGAGCAGATGAATCTGACATTTTAAACATATTTGACACCAAAGCACGGATATAATATTGTCCCACAAGACATATTTTGAAAATGGCATCTGAGCAAGCAAAGAACATGTAGTATTCTGTGTTTATAGACATAACAGACATAAGGCTGATATTTCCTGCCACATATATTTCCTGCCAAAATTAACCTACATCACCTACACAGTCTATTGCTGTTGGCTTACTATGGTCACGTGCTCAAGTTGGATTGTTAAAAAAATGCATTTGCTCTCTACAAACATAATCTCTAGCTAGCAATCGTCTATTGTGTACCTTTGTATTTGAGATCTGTTGTATCATCCTATATTTCATACCTGTTGTCTTTTCAGTGTCAACATTGGGCTCCCTAAATACATCATTTCTTGTCGCTGCTCATAAATTGACCTGCTTGTTGGATCATGCCTCCATCTGAAGGGTGAAATGTGTTCAGCAGGTTCAGCCTCACCTGACCTCTTTTGATCAGGCCAAGAGAGCCACAGTTTCTGTTCCACAAAGGCCTGTGGGAATCGATAGCAATAGGTCTTTTAGAGTATTACAGCTGTCCGGGGATCAGACTGAGACATGTTCCTATTCATCTTGATCTGATAGCCCATCACAGTCTACGTTCCTTCAGCACTCAGGGCTTCAGACGCGAATTTTCAGACTTTATCTGCATGTCACGTGTGTTTAGTAAAGGGCAAGTGAGGACGTGTAATGATGTTTGATTTGCTGTAGTGCATCTATACAGTATATGTTTCCTGATTGCACTGGTATAAACAGGTATATTGCTGTATAAGTGTGTAGGAACAGCACATGTAGTCTGTAATAGAGATTGTGCAATCTTTAAACAGCAGCCAGAGCCCCATAAACTAAAGGTTTTAGGGAAAATCAGAACGTCTTAACTGGATATAAAATCTTTATTTTTATTTTTATTTTTAGTTTAATTCAAATGTGACAAATATGTGCATAATCATTGATTCGAAGATATTTAAAATTGATATTCGAATTAAAGATAATAATCTCAAATAATAATCGATATTCTCATGATATTAAATTAGCCTGCTTAAAAATAATGTTGGGCGTCACGGTGGTGCAGTGGGTAGCACAATCGCCTCACAGCAAGAAGGTTGCTGGTTTGAGCCTCGGCTGGGTTAGTTGGCATTTCTGTGTGGAGTTTGCATGTTCTCCCCGTGTTGACGTGGGTTTCTTCAGGGTGCTCCGGTTTCCCCCACAGTCCAAAGACATGCTGTATAGGTGAATTGGGTAAGCTAAATATATAAATAATTTTGTTATTTAATAAAAACAGCTACTTTATGGTACACATATTAAATATAAGTATAATTTTATTTCATTTAGGCCTATTTATTTATTTATTTATTGGCCAAAGAATAGGCATATTTACAGACAAGCTTAATATAAGTAACCACAAGACAACAACAAAAACCTTTTACTATACATGCAAAGGTGAAAGACTTCAGAACTGAGCAGCACCCATGCACACGTCTTTTTAAGTTTACTTACAGTAAGCCTGACTGTATTTATGTGAAATAGTCCAGAGAATGTACATTTTGACAACTATTTGTGTTTTTGACAGTTTAGGCGCAAAGAGAGTGATCGCATGCTGCCTGAGGGAAATAGATTGCGCCGGTATTGTGTGACTCACACTGTTGTTTGTTCCAAGCCGTTTTTTTAATTCCTGAAGCAAATTAAAAATGACATATTGGCAAACTATTGACAAAAATGGCAAACAGTATGTTCGGCTGAATGTTCCTCTGACATTCCAAATAAATATTTGTGGAAAAAAAACGTCTACCTTATAACATGTGCTCTTTGTTCTCTGCATTGCTGCCTATTTTGGCAACAACAATTGCAGCTGTTTCAAGTGCAAAATTTAAGACATGATTTTTTAGGCAGGCATTAAATAAGGGAGCAAATGCATGTAATTTAAGAAGTTTAAATCTTGTATTGCATGTTTCATTTAAATACTTTCTCACATAAAACTCCCAACAACAACAAAAAAATATCAGTCAGTCAAAAGGATTAGTTTTTGGTGATTTAAAAAAATAAAACATGTTACGACTGATTTAGTGAATCTCCATATGAAGCAATGCTGCATGTCCTTAAACCCCAACTCCTTTTCTGAAGAATTAGATAAGCAAACGTGCCATTAGCTCATTTCTTGGTGACATCATCACCAGTCACACGGCAGTGATGTCACCAGGCCTTGAAAAAAGCATGACTAACCGAGTTACTGTCACATACCTTGAACTGATCTGTATTGATTCTCGCAATATGTTCCAATGACCAAATGGTTAGCTAACGAATTTGAATGACACAAATGCTGACAGACTTAATAGATAAGATCTTCTACTTAGAATTATTACACTTCTCGTAATGATGACACTAACCGTCATTTAGGACAGTAATCTGTTTTTTTTTTTTTTTTTTTTTTTTTGTGTGTGTGTGTGTGTGTGTGTGTGTAATAAAGCTCTTTCAATACACGACACATGAGCAGGAACGTGCAGCAACTATAATCATCGCAGAAGCTCTTTAAATGTGTCATCACCAGGTTTTCCAGAAGGAGAAAGTAGATTAGTTTCCACCCTTCAACTCTGTCTGTTTACCTGCAGTGTCCTCTGGGAGCTGCCGAATTTGTTTTAAATTTGCTGATGCAGAAATCTTTCCTGGAAGTCAGTAATGACATCATGGTTTTCCGGACTCAGCTGAATGACATCATCTTTAGCTCAGAGTGACCTCAAATGGGTGACCTAAATTCACACTCGCAGAAGTGAATAATTCTATTGAGCGATAAAGTGCTGATACAGTGTCGTCAATGATTCTCACAGGCATGAAAAGATTGAACGCATCTGTAATCTTGAGTTCTGAGAGACAGTTTTTAAAGGTTAATAGGCATAATTCTCAGCGTTTTATTGGAGTTCCGAGAATTTTCTGTGTGAAGAATGTAACTGAATGGTTTTTCATTACAAATTATATTATCAGCTGGTGGTTAGTGAAATGCTGAATTGGAAAAAAAAGATTTCATAAAGTCCTAGCATTTGATTCAGATCATTAAATAGAACTTACTCTTCGGTTTACAGTGTGATCCCTGTTAAAGTCATATTGTGATAAATGACATGTGAAATCATATGATACTCAAATATAAAACAAAATCATAAAATGTAAAAAAAAAATCACTTTACATCCAAAGTGTACTAATAAATTACTCCATTAAAATGCTACACAAATAAAAATGATTGATGTTTCAACTAACATTTTAATATTTTTTTTCTCACAATGTTAAGATACAACCTCTGAATTGCAATAAAATGTTTTTTGTTGTCTTTGTTTCTTGCAATGTAAAGCCTTTGTCCCAATTTTAACATTATTTCTTGCAAAACATTTGTTCTCAGAATTGTATTATCAATTGTGAGTCAAAATTCTGATATACAAAGTCATAGTTCTGAGAAGAAAAGTATGA
>CAIGQW010015581.1:8687999-8698303 GCA_903798125.1 Danio choprae | reverse complement strand
TGTGTGTGTGTGTGTGTGTGTGTGTGTGTGTGTGTGTGTGTGTTTTAATATACAGTATTACTTATTTTGCTGTTTTTATCAAATAATCGAAGTTTTAGTAAACAAACATTTCTTCTCCTTAGCATTCCTGTATTCCTATAACTAAGCACTCAGTGTAGCATGGTACACTGGAATGCTAAAAAAAAAAAATCCATAATTTCTTTCCAATGTAATAACTGATTATTTTGGATGACCAAGCTCATACTTTATACTGTCACCTGCATGAAAATCATTCTTTCAATTATTCTTTTTTTTAAATCACAGAGTGACAGTCCAGTTTAGGGCCTTGGGCTTGTCACAGATGTAGTTTTAACGCGAGTTGAGATGAAATAGAGAGAGAAATCTGTCAGATGAATCTGTATTCCTCTCTCCATCCTCAGGCTCATCACTGGCTGGCGACTGAGCCGAGAGATCCAGGGGCGTTCGTCTGTCTGAGACTGGCAGGGATGAGATGGTTTTTGCCATATCAATGAGCTTTAGCTATTGAGTGAATCCTCAGTCAGCCATGCTAAGAAAGGGAATGAAAACCCCAACAGGTGCGACAGAGTCCCATGTGTGATTGCACTGTAAAATACATTTAGAAACGTCTCAAGTGACTTGCACAAAGAAAGCACCTGAATCCGTGAGCCTCTCCATATTTCAACCACTGTGACTGTGTTGCAGTTTAAAGCCCAAATGTGAAAAGTTTCAATTTTGTTTTATCAATTACATATAATGTGTTCTTTCATTAGATTTATTAGTTAGAAGGCAGCCAGAGAGAGTGCATTTGCTTTGAAATATTGAGCAACTTTCCTTTTGGGTTTTTATCTTTGTAGCAGCCATTACGCAGGATGCCATAATGACTGGATACATAGATGGATTGATTTTAATAACTCAGCTACTTAGCAGTGGATTGAAATGTAGCCACTGGCCCTCATAAAGGCAATGCATCAAACAGACAAGCCTATCACAGGCTACACTTGAGATCCGTCCAGTGTGATTAATTGTAATTAATTGTTTTACTTAGTGAAGTGTTGTGCGCCGACTCATTTATCTTACTTACCGCAAATTGCATTGCTCAAGTTTGCAGCCAATAGAACTATGGCTGTTTTTGCTTTTCCCTAATTGACTGGTTTTGCAACCGTTTCTTGAGCAGGACGATATCTCTCTAATAGTGTTTTGTTTTGTTTTGTCGCAGTTTCTGTTTTATTTGAGAGCATGAATATAAGATTTATAGTAATAACAAATAAGGACATGTGATAATAGGATATTATAACCATCAATTAACCCTTTATCTTTTTTCATGAACGTTCTGTCACGTTGATATATTTGTAAAAATCACTGGTCGTTTTTAAAGACCGTCTCTGCTGTGTTCAACTAGATTGTTTTTTTATGTTAAAGATTAATTGTATTCAAATAATTGCGTAATTTCAAGCCCTGCACCTTAAAATCAGAACAACCTTCTTGATGCTTAAACCCATAAAGTTTTATCTCTTTTTTTATATACACACTGCTCATCAGCATTCAAAACCACACAATGCCAACAGCTGCTGCAATCAAAGATATATTATAGCATGTAATAAAAGCTGAAAATGGCAGATTAAGTGGTATTTTATACAGCCTCATTAATTTGAAAAAGGTCAGCGGGAAATTTATTTATTTGAAGAAATATGAGGAGACACGTTTTATTAGTGACAAAGGTGGTGGGGAGCAACAGTAACTGGCATTTGTGCTTGTCTGACATGCATCATGTTGAGTGAGCTGAAAGCACTTTTTATTGGTTTGTGTGGCTGGTCTGCACACCGCGTACCACTGGTTTCCGGAAAATGAAAGGTGACCATTAAGCCTTCAGCAGAATGTGTCCATATTCATTTGTGTCATTTTTGAAATTATAATGTGCAATGGTTCTGGGTTCGAGAAAAGCATAGTTCGTTTTTTTTTTCTACATTAGACAAATGACTTTAGAAATGAATTTTCTTAGAAAGTGAAATAATTGCACCATTCAAACAGGTTTTTTTTCCATCCAGAAAATAAATCGTTCAAAAAATAAATGACTGCAATTGTGCTGTTTCTGCACTTCAATAAAAAGAAAGAATGAAACAAAAACCCATAGTAAAAGATGGTAACTTTAAAATAGTAAAATCTATATTTACTTTTTTTGTCAACAATATTGTTTAACTATTGAACCAACCTAAATAGTATCATTTTGTAACGCCATTGGTGGCGGATGGTGACAGAACGAGACGGAGAAGGAAATATATAACAAAATGGGTTTATTGAACACTTACGGGTAACAGATATGGGATACAGGAAGACAGGACGAGACCCACACGATTCAAGATACCGGACCACAATGGACACAGACGAAAGGGTATATATGGATGACAGATTGATTACACAGATGACACAGAAGGGATGAACACAGGTGGAACAGATTAACAATGACGGTGGCGGGAGAAAGACAAAAGGCACGTGACGACAACAAACGATGACGCGGACGAACACTGACACATTTATGCTGACAACTTTTTTAATGTGTTTAACCACCAGGTTTAATTAGCTCTTTTGGCTAACGCTTATAGGTTGCTACTTTTTGCAGTGTATACGTTTAACATACAGACAAGGAAAAGTTATGAATGAAGCAGTTAATTCCACAAAAGCAAAGTAAATCCATACACCATACCTCATTTTACAAGATAGCAACGGATCACTAACAAAACAAACACAGGAGTACAAATGCGTAGAAACTAAACAAGGCATTGGTGTACGACATATGTGATAACCCTAAAATAAAAAACTGGAAACTAATCAGCTACCACCTCTGTGTCTGAAATTGCATACTATATAATAAGTACAGCATTTAGTTTAAATGTAATTTGTGATGTAATTTGTGTTAAAAATAGGTTGTATTTAGTATGAATTTCACCAGCATAGTCACATGTTTTTTAATTGTTTTTATATATAAAATGGAAAGTGGCATATTCAGTGGTTGTCAGTGTATTAAGATGGCAAAAAATATATATTTTAGTGCTTCTGTTGGTTTGAGTAATGTATTATATACTTTAAATAAATAAGAAAATAAATAAATGATGGATTGATTGATTGATTGATTGAATAAATTAATAGATACATAAGCATCATAGTAATAAATTAAGTTTTTTTATTTACCAAAACACACACTGAACACGTGAAACAAAACATGTGGTATTGAAACATTTTGCTGTAAAGATGAGTTGATCGTGTGTATGACGTGTTTCACAGGTGTTTCAAATGTGATTTTAGATGATGCTTGATGCTTATGTGTGTTTATTTTCTGTAAGATTTCATGATGTAGCGCTTGCAGCTTTGAATACTTTAATAACAGTTTATTTTCCTTGCATATTTTTTTCAGCCTGACTAGACGTTGACTTTAGGTCTATTTTAGACCTGAGGGCTTTGTGTTAGTAACCTTGTATTTGTGTGAATTGATTCTGGAGGACTAGCAGAGATGAAGTTCTAGTTGACAGTAACTGGAGAGATGACTGGAGAACAGGTTATGACAGCTCTCACTCCTGATCATCCTGTGATGTTGAAGCCACGCGTGCTGGAAGTTCACGCTTTCATGACAAACCGCTTGTGACACTCGCTGCATGAGAAAACCCTTTCATGACAGTGTGGTCGTCTTCTAAGAATCATCCAAAACCAGCATAACCTGCGTCTCGGTGTAGATGGGATCCTGGTTAATGCTAAATGATATAGGCAAGGTTCTTCTCTGTCATAAGATGAGACATAGATTTGGAGCCTCAGGTCTCTGGAACGTCACAGTTAATTATTGTTGATTATCTGATTCTGCATGTCTGGCAGAAGCTCATGCAGATGCCTTAATGAATCACAGTCAAAATGCAAATGTCTGTTCCTTTTGGAAAACCTGCTTGTTCATATGCAATTTTGCTTTAGTCATAGCTCTGAATTATCATACGTGAGTTTTATCTTTAAGTCCTTGTAAAACAACATTGAATAAAAATATAAACTAAAGTTTTGCGATGACACTGCTGTTCAGAAGTTTTAGGTCTAGGGGATGTTTTTTTTTTAAGGGAACAATTTCGTAAAACATGCATATTATGAAAAATCTGTTCAATTTTAGACTACGGTCTTAACATGTTTTAAAATGCATTTTATTTCTGTTCTGGCATGGTTGAATTTTAAGCCACTATCTGTCCTGTTTTCAGTGTTATATTTTTAGAAATAATTTACTTGCTGATTTTGTGTTTAAGGAATATTTCTTGTTATTATTATAGAGATTATGAAAACCATTTTATCGTTATAAGCATGGCAGCACGGTGGCTCAGTGGTTAGCACTGTCACCTCACAGCAAGAAGGTCACTGGTTCGAATCCCGGCTGGGCCAGTTGGCATTTCTGTGTGGACTTTGCATGTTCTCCCTGTCTCTGGTTTCCCCCAAATCCAAAGACATGCACTATAGGTGAATTGGATGAACTAAATTGGCCGTGGTGTATGAGTGTATATGAATTTGAGAGTGTATGGGTTTTTCCCACTACTGGTTTGCGACTGGAAGGGCATCCGCTGCTTAAAACATATGCTGGAATGTGGTGACCCTTGATAAGGGACTAAGCCAAAGGAAAATGAATGAATTAATGTTTTAATCATTTGCACATTTCTCTGGATTATATTGAACATATGAACATATAAATACAAATAAATAAGTAAAAGAAAAACTTTGCTGCCACCTTTGATTGACATTAATGCACCTTTGCTGAATAAAAGTTTTACATTATTAAATGGATTTTTTTTTTTTACCCCAAAATAGATTTGCTGTTAATTTACTCCCCCTCAGGCCACACGATGTAGGTGTCTTTTTTCTTAATTTTAGTAATCTTATAAAATGAAAGAAAAAAAAGAAACAAGCAAACCTGCATACATACATATTTTGAATAGAGCTTATGTGTTATTTGCAACATCTTACTTTTATTAAATAATATAAAACGGCCTCTAAAACAAGCATGTGTCTTTAATTCATTGACTAAAGTGACATGACATAAAACCATTACAATAATAAGGATTGCCATTTTTTTCTAACATGATAATTGATTAATAATTGAATGCCTGATTACTGGACTAGACTTGGTTGAGGTCTCTTTTTTAAAAGATTATTGGGCTAGCAATCTATTACTAATTGGTTGACATTTGTAGTATTTTTTATTTTCCCAAGGAAAAATGTCACTTATCAATGTAAAGCCATGCATCACAACATGTACAAATTCATGCTGATATGCTGTCCATAACTCTACTATGCCTAGGGCATTTCCAAACTTTTTGCAGCACACATTGAAATTGGAAACAACATTTTGTGAACTGGACATTCTGTACGGTGGCTTTGTGTACAGCCTGTCATCACTCTGAGAAATCCATTGAATTAAAATGGACGAGAAGTTGCCGTAAAGTGTGTTTAGGCCTCTTTCAGACAAATCACACTTGTGTCCTCATTAGTGGAGTGGCACATGCTGTGTGCATAACTGGAAGAACTGACAGAGTCTCACGCTGGTTGAGTTGCAGGATTTTCTGGCGAACAGTAAAGCAGCTTCTGACTCTATGATGTAATTTTCTGTCAGGTGGTGTCACCTCAGTGATTCATCATGGTTGCATTTCTTGGTAGATCCACTCTGTGCTTAGGTTGCCGGTGTCATTTGGGATTTTCACGTTTCCCACTGTCTTGTGGTGAAACTATGGATGCCAAGGAATGTTACTGATGCTCCATGACATTTGTGAAAAAAAACAAAAACAACAAGCAAAAAAGACTACTACTTCTTTCACTGTGGTGCTGAGTGGTAGAAAGCACATGGCAGAATATATTCTAACCACATGTTGTAGCCAGTAAGACTTGGTCAGCCTGGCAGCGCATTTAGGATGAAGGTTTAATCCGTTTGTATAGTTTTAAGAGAGATTTAGGATGGATTCTGGATTTGGCTAAGCATTTAACCGGGTCACGACTCATAGTTTCAGACAGAGACTTTGCTGACCTCTTTTCTTTATTCTTTTTGTACAGTTTGTCTTACTTAAATTGAATGAGATTAACTTGTTTCAAAGATCTTGATTTGTTTTGTTCATTAATTTCATATATTTCATACATTCATTTCACATTTCATACATTCATTTATTTAGCATTAGAGACAAAGTTACCATACAATGTTTTTGAGAATCAATCAAATATTGCTGAACAACATATTGCGATATTCACTTCTTTTATCAACCTGAGAACATCAAGAACAATCAGAAAATCACTTAAAACAGAGCCAAGTTACTTTTTTTGCTATCTTATTGCTTTCCTTACTTGTCTTGATTGCTTGCTCATTCAGTGTTTCAGCATCTATACTAAAATTGTTATAGATTTTTGGATAAGAAAAACAGCATGTCCACTTTGCTTGGTTTCAGAGATGTGCACTGTCATGTAACTACATTGCCTGATGTGCTGAACACGTATCTTTCAGAGGGTGTACAGTCGTGGCCAAAAGTTTTGAGAATTACATAAATATTGGAAATTGGAAAAGTTGCTGCTTAAGTTTTTATAATAGCAATTTGTATATACTGCAGAATGTTATGAAGAGTGATCAGATGAATTGCATAGTCCTTCTTTGCAATGAAAATGAACTTAATCCTGGAAAAAAACTTTCTACTGCATTTCATTGCTGTCATTAAAGGACCTGCTGAGATCATTTTGAGATTGCTGTGGGATTGGAGTGCCACCAGTGCAGAGCTTGCTCAGGAATGGCCGCAGGCAGGTGTGAGCGCATCTGCACGGCAAAGACTTTTGGAAGATGACCTGGTGTCAAGAAGGGCAGCAAAGAAACCACTTCTCTCTGAAAAAACCCATCAGAGACAGATTGATCTTCTGCAAAAAGTATGGCGAATGCACTGCTGAGGACTGGGGCAAAGTCATATTCTCAGAAGAAGCACCTTTGCGATTGTTTGGGGCATCTGGAAAAAGGCTTGTCCGGAGAAGAAAAGGTGAGCGCTACCATGAGTCCTGTGTCATGCCAACAGTAAAGCATCCTGAGACCATTCATGTGTGGGGTTTCTTCTCATCCAAGGGAGTGGGCTTGCTCACAATTTTGCCCAAAAACACAGCCATGAATAAAGAATGGTACCAAAACACCCTCCAACAGCAACTTCTTCCAACAATCCAACAACAGTTTGGTGAAGAACAATGCATTTTCCAGCATGATGGAGCACCGTGCCATAAGGCAAAAGTGATATCTAAGTGGCTCGGGGACCAAAACGTTGAAATTTTAGGTCCATGGCCTGGAAACTCCCCAGATCGTATTCCCATTGAGAACTTGTGGTCAATCCTCAAGAGGCGGGTGGACAAACAAAAACCCACTAATTCTGACAAACTCCAAGAAGTGATTATGAAAGGATGGGTTGCTATCAGTCAGGATTTGGCCCAGACGTTGATTGAGAGCATGCCTAGTCGAATTGCAGAGGTCCTGAAAAAGAAGGACCAACACTGCAAATACTGACTCTTTGCATAAATGTCATGTAATTGTTGATAAAAGACTTTGAAACATATAAAGTGCTTGTAATTGTATTATAATGTTATATAACAAAGATCTAAAAGCAGTTTGGCAGCAAACTTTGTCAAAACTAATATTTGTGTCATTCTCAAAACTTTTGGCCACGACTGTACTAATGGCAACCACACAAAGATAATTTAGTATTAAATTACTCATTTATTGCAAACCATTGTAAAATGTATAATGCGATATGTACATTTGCAAAAATTTCAATAATCTAGATATGCTCCACAGCCATATTCAATACTAATAGTTACAACATTAGTGGACCTATCCTCATTTTTAAATCAATGATTTGCGTGATTATGATAATCAATGAGTATGCACTGCATGATTTTAGTGCTGATTTTCACTCGCTGTATGAAATTACTCAACATGACTTCAGATTGTACCATTAACACCGTCGGGACGTTGTATTTTTAGGTGAAAATGAAAATCAGGTTGATGTCAGAACCTGACGTCAGTGTTAACGTCAGACAGACATTGGATTTTGGTCACTTTCCAATGCAACCTAAAAACAACCAAATATCAACATCTAATGATGTTACAGCTTGACGTTGTGTGGACGTTACCACTATGACATCTATCAGATGATGGAATTTGGTTGCTATACCTGAAAAATAAATGTCAGAATTTGATGTCAATATGACGTTGGTTTAAGATGTTGGCTCAATGTTGGATTTTGGTAACTTTCCAACACACCCTAAAGTCAGCCAAATATCAACGTCATTTGACATTGTTATTGGACATGAAATAACATTGTCGTTGGACGCTGACTAGACACTGAATTTTGGTCACCCGACATCACAACCTAAATCTAAGCTAATATTAATATATATATTTATATATATGTTAATATTAATATATACATATATATATTAATATTTAAAAATATAATATGACGTTGTGTGCCTGCTGGGAGGTTTCGTGTTGCCGACAAATGCCCAGAATTGGAGTCAAAATGGTGCTTGTTCATGTGATGGACAATCACATAGTGTGCATTTTCAAAGACTCAGTCTGAGAAAATTGACGATGTGTCAATGGTGCCTGTGATATATTTGGCATGCTAAATATCTGGACCTTTTGACAATTTAAAATCCTGTTGTATAAAATTACTTCCGATGATCTACAGCCAATGAGAGAGCAAGATACAGGATTTTAGGGAGTTCAGGGAGAGGATATAGACCCCAATCTCAGAATAATAATCTTTGAGACAACATTAAACCGAAACAAAGCAGAAACATTTGCAGCAGCACATTGCACAATTATTGAACTCCTACTCTTATCAGACAGACATGACAAAGTTGTCTGCAATTGTTTCTTGTATAGTCATGCAGTGTGTATCCTCCTGTTTCTGATCCATCATGCAGCGTGAACACAGCATCAACTGAAAGCTACCCCAGAGAGTCTAACAACTTTGACAACTTTGAAAATTGCACAGTGTGAACTCTGCATTACTTGTCGCCACCTACTGGCATAATCATAAAATCTGATATAATGTTCATATAAAGGGTAAAGTTATTTTCAAAAGATAATTTACTCCTGTAGACATCATGTTTACATCTAAACCACTGATGTCTCTATTTAAACACACCTGATCAAACTAATTGAGTCCTTCAGGCTTGTTTGAAACCTACAGGTAAGTGTGTTGAAGCAGGGTTGGTACTAAACTGCAGGGCCAGTTTGACACCCCTGATCTAAACTGTACTTCTAGGATGATTTTGCACATTTTCACCAGACACTTTCTTACAATCACTTCATATCTCTAGAAACAATGTGCATTTCTGAGTGTGCTTCACACAGGTGAGTGGACTTGACAAACCACCTGTAGAAACACTCTTCTCTCTATATGCACCAGACATTTTACTTAAACTCAATCTTACAAGGACTCAATAAGGAAAACAATGTTTACTTGTGAATGTACCACAAATCATGTTGCACTACCTGTTTTCTTCAACCTTAAATACTTCTTTTCACAGTATCGTTCTGTCTTATGTAAAAGTATTTTTTATAGTTTGTCTTGGGTTATGTGTACAGTTAAATATTTATAGTATATGTATGGTTAGATTACCACTCTGGTACGTTAGTTATGCATAGTTTAAAATAACTCTTAAATCCACTGTTGTGCTCATATTTATGATTTTTTATGATTTATGCAGCACTGTGGTCCTGCGAGACACGACATTACATTCCACTATATGTCCACAAGTGTAGCAGAATCACAATAAAGCTCAACTTGAACTTGTATTCGATTTTTGTATACAGAAATATATATATACTGTGTTGTTATTGTACAAAGACTCTGGTTCAGTAGCAGCACAAACACTGGTTCGAAGGTTCACTGTGATCGTACTTATAAAAGTTTTAAAACACATACAGTATGTTGTGTGGGTGTTTGAATCGAGATCCCAGTCTTTTAACAGTTCATCGTGCAGCTCTAATCTAAAGTCTTCACAATTGCCTGCGATCCCTGAAATCCCTAACTGGCTTTTTTTAGGTCATGTGCATCAAGTATCCAGATGTGGTACACCTGCTCTGACACAATGTCTTTTCCTGAAGTCTATGAGGAAAAGATAAGTGTGAATGTGCGTCGTCTTGCATAGAGCAAATGGACTGTGCAGACACACACACACACACACACACACACACACACACACACACACACACACACACTCTCTCTCTCTCTCTCTCTCTCTCTCTCTCTCTCTCTCTCTCTCTC
>CAIGQW010015581.1:8649881-8666165 GCA_903798125.1 Danio choprae | reverse complement strand
ATATATATAAACACACAATTAAATGCAGTTTAAGTTGGTCCAACATGACTTTATCAAATAAAACTTTAAATACATTTGTATTTTTATTTAACCTAAACTCAAAGTGTCTAAGAATATCATGTATGTCTATTATGTGTTGTACATGTCGAAGTCTCTTAGTTTTATTTGAAGTTATCCTAAATGAACTGAAAAAGCCATTTTTAAGCATATTTCAATACATATAGAGTTGATTGAGACTGATGTCAGAACTAATTTTAGGACAGTTATTGCTCACTGAGCAAAGCAACAAACTCCATTTTTGCTAATTAAGCAAAAGCATGGGTGCTTCGCGATCGCCTCACAGCAAGAAGGTCGCTGGTTTGAGCCTCGGCTGGGTCAGTTGTCATTTCTGTGTGGAGTTTGCATGTTCTCCCCGTGTTGGCGTGGGTTTCCTCCAGGCGCTCCGGTTTCCCTCACAAGTCCAAAGACATGCAGTACAGGTGAATTGGGTAAGCTAAAATTGTCCGTAGTATATGTGTGT
This sequence comes from Danio choprae, assembly GCA_903798125.1. Classification (NCBI taxonomy): domain Eukaryota; kingdom Metazoa; phylum Chordata; class Actinopteri; order Cypriniformes; family Danionidae; genus Danio; species Danio choprae. The sequence continues at coordinate 8,665,645 of CAIGQW010015581.1, read as the reverse complement.
GAATGAGTGTGTATGGATGTTTCCCAGTGATGGGTTGCAGCTGGAAGGGCATCTGCTACGTAAAACATATGCTGGATTAGTTGGCGATTCATTTCGCTGTGGCGACCCCAGATTAATAAACCCGAAATGAAAATGAATGAATGGGTGCTTCGGCAAGGTGGTAACCTCAAAACTCAATTACATGTAAATCTTCTAAATCTTCAAACTAAAGTAAAGATTAAACTCTTACAAGTCTTTCTATTAACTTTAAACACCTAAGATTACTTTTATTGTCAACATTTCCCTCTCTTAATTCAATCACACGCAAAGCATGCTGAGTACTACAAATCACCTAACACAATTCCTTCACTTAATTCATTCATTCATTTTCTTTTCGGCTTATTCCCTTTATTATTCTGGGGTCGCCACAGCGGAATGAACCGCCAACTTATCCAACATATTCACCTATACCTATACCCAATTCACCTATACCACGTCTTTGGAATTGTGGGGGAAACCGGAGCACCCGGAGGAAACCCACACCAACATGGGGAGAACATGCAAACTCCACACAGAAATGCCAACTGACCCATCCAGGGCTCGAACCAGCGACCTTCTTGCTGTGAGGCGATTTTGCTACCCACTGCGCCACTGTGAGGCCCAAGTTCACTCAATGGTTTACAAATTTAAGAAGACTGAACATAAAACAAATAAATTGGTCAAAGAAATTACAAGAATTCAGCTCATTTTAAACTGGTAGTTTGAACAAGCATCAGTAATCATTTTTAAGTGTAATTGTGAGATTGCAGAAATTGAATATAAACTTTTTTTTAAATCAATTTAGATTTTTTTTTTCTCCGATTTCTAAGAAAAAAAGTGCATTTTTAACCAAAAAGTCAACATTACCTTTTATTATTTCTAAATCTTTTTACAGAAACACATTTTAAAGCATTTCCCGTATACCATTGATTACATTAACTGAGCCTGAAATGTTTTAAGGCACCAACATTACTCTAAAAAAAAAAAAAAAAATGGTCCTATAGCAAAACAGAACCCCAATCATGACAGATAATTGGATTCGTACTCATCAGATCTGATCTGCCTCCACATCTGCACGGCTAAGAGCACATTTTATGGATCGATTCGATAAGGTCTCTGTCTCTCTTTATATCTTTTATTGATACAAGTCCAGAAAAAATAGCCAGACCAAGCCAGCGCAGATGAACAGAAAATGAAGCCGGTGTCACGGTTTCTGCCTGGAACTCAAAATAGCGTGAAATGTCAAGAAGCCTCTTGCAGCAGGCAGATATAATTGATGTTTTATGACATTTACAGATGCGTTAGGCAGAGAACTCAAGCATGGTGCTGCTTTAAGTGTATGCCAGTTGACATGCCACACAAGCTGGCGTGAGAGAAAAGCATGATTAATGCAGCATCAACAGCCCGTAGAGGCCCAGACTGCTGCTAAAAGCCTGCACTACATCCACTTATATACCTTTGTGGTAACTGAGACTATGTGAATGCAGGGGAAATTAAGAAAAGTTGTGACAGGCTTTATTGTACAGTACATGTGTTAAGATAGACATAAAACTAAACTGTCCTCTGGGAGAAGTGTAATGAGCAATGGAATTGTGGGATAATATACCAGTTTGTTTCATAATTGTACTATATTTTACAAAGAATAAAGTAATCTTATGATAAAGTAATCTTTAAAATGTTTAATAATGTGGTTCCAAGTTAATTGGTGAACTATTTTCAAATTGTTGGAATTTTAATATGTATTTATTTAAATTTAGAAGTGCAGTGGGGGGAAATATGTTTTTATACACCAGTGCAATCATGTGAAACAAATGACCAAAACCGATCAAGGAAATAAAAGGCAAGGAGGTTCAAAAAAGCGATCGAAAGATGGTGGTTTGATGATGATGGTTAGTTTGCATGGTGGATGATGATGTTTTTTAATATTTTATAGTATGTATTGGAATAATTTTGTTCCTGTTTTTTTTTTCCCGTTTTTATTCTCCACGGTTTTATTTTTAAATGTATGGGATACTTATATTTTGTCAAATAAAATTCAATTCAATCTTAATTTATTTTAATTTCTATGAATTCAAGTGGTATTCTAATATAATTATTAAGTAATTTAAATAAATTTTTCCAAATTAAAAATATGTTGTTTTTTTTATTTTATTGGTTTAAATTGCACATAATTTGATCATATTAATATATATATATATGATATTTAACTTAAAAATATTTACAGAAAACATCTGGATGTCATGAACAACACAGGCTCATTCTGAAAACGTAGCCCTATACACGTTTCTGGAGACCATGAATTATGTGGCCAGAGGTACGTATGGCTGCATTTAATTTTTTAAACGAACCCTACGGGGCGGTATGACGTCATTCCTTTTCGCAATTACCAGCTGACCAATTTCCGTATGGACGGCTTTCCCGCTGTAACCAGTTTGTCCCGTTAGCTCGCCATGTACGTTTGGTCGGACTTGAGACGCAGAGAGGAGTTGACCACGACGACATTGTTCAAGTACGGTGAAGAACAGTTCCAGAAAGCAGGTAAGACAAAAACAGGGTGAGAATGGGGTAAAATCTGAAAACGTGGTAAAAATCAGACAAGGGCTTTTCTTCTTCCTGGATTGCTTTTAAAAATTGTTGGTTGGGTTTAGTGAAGTGGGTGAGTGGGTCAATCAATAAAATTGCTTGGGTTTAGGGAAGGAGGAGGGTGAGTCAGTCGATCGGTTAGTCAGACGTTCAGTCAGTCGGCCTCTGGTCGGTTACAAGAACAGCAGGCGCGAATGGAACGAATTTGAGATCTCAAAAAACTGCAAAAAAACGTACCTCCCGGGACGTATCTCGCGTTCTCCAGAAATGTATCCACAGGTATGTTTTCAAAATGAGCCTGGGTTGGTCATGAAATAACAATAATTTTACTTCTATTTCTATTTGATTTTATTTGTGAGTTTTATATATGCAGGCTGGTTATTAAATATAAAAGGGTATTACATAAAATTATTATTTAGTTGTTTAGTTAATACAATTATTTAAATTTTAAAGAAGAAAACATTTGTATATTTTGTTTGTTTTAGACATTTCATTTAATCGTAATTAAGTGTTAATATTTATTGAATTTAAAAATGAGTCTAAAACTGTCATTTGGATTTCTCTAGTAAAATTGTTTTTAATTATATTCTTATTAGTTTATTGTACACTTTTCTTTCTTATTTTATTTGAAAGAAGCACTTCCAAAGTTAGCTTTTTACATGCATTTGATAGAAACCATTGTTTTGTTTTACACTTATGTCAAAGCATCTCATGCTGTATAAACACTATTTTAAAATCCACAATTATTCAGAAAATTAAAGCAACTGAAACCGCACGCTTTACATAGTCATTGAATCTGTTCACAGCAAAATGATCACAGCAGCACAATCCTGTTACATCAGCCCCGAAAAAACATCTTAGGCCAGATTTATGGGTCTTAAAGACTGCACACTTACCCTGACCTCTTCAATTTCAGGGCGTAGCTTGAAAAGTAGATCATTTACTGTGACTGGAGGACTGGCAAAAAGATGTTGTAACCGAGCAATGGGCGAATAAGCGTCAGTCTAAAGCCTATAGCGTTATTGCTGAGGGGCCCAGGAAGGCTGTCCCTTTCACATGCTAATGTCTGCATTTCACGCACGTAGCAAGGGTGCAGACGCGGCGGTGCAGCTGTCTGCTGTTTTATCAGCTCTCTCAGTGGGTCCCTAATGAATATTCTTCTCTCTGGCAGCGTGCGTGAGCTCAGTAATCAGGTTAAGAAGCCTAGCACTTAGCAGGGCTTCTGAAGCTTCATCATTACCAAAGCATGACCCTGCCCAGGTCCCATATCCTACCGCAGAAAAGCTGACAAAGCTGCGTAATGGCCAAGAGAGAACTGAAAAGAAGAAGAAAAAAAATGCTTGAAAGACCCTGTTGAAGTCACAGAACAGCTGCTCCCTCAGTTTTGTTTTGTGTCTTTTGAGTATCTCTCTGCTTCTTTAGCTTCACTAACACACTAATATTGATAAATATGAGCAAAAAAACGTATTGTTTAACCTTTAGATATTTTGCTTAAAATATATATTTAAAAAAGATGAGTTTGAGTTTGTTTTTGAATGAGAGGCTTTTTCTTGAAATATTTGTTTTGATGTCATATTGTAGTTTTAAGGCTGGGACACAGCAAGCTGATGTTGGGCAACGTTGGCCCATCGGTGAACATCTGTCAGGCTAGTTTGCCTTTTGTTGGGTTCACGTTGGAGGGAGTTTCACTTGCAGTGCAGCATGTAGATTTGCCGTTGACCATCCGTGAAAGTCACGAATCAGGGAGCGAGAACAAGAACTGAAGTGGCGAACCTAAGTAAAAGGTGCAAGTCAAGAGGGAACACAAAGAAGCTTGCTGTCATTTAATGATTATATGCAATGAATGATATATTATTTTATTTAATTTATGAAATATTTTCAAACAATATGGATTATCAGACATACTGTATTTGCATGAGCGAATCCCTCTGGTGAGCGAGTATTGTGAAGATAGTAGGTAAACATTGCTTTCATTACAGCTTATATGTGTGCAGCGCTAGTTCCGGTTTCCTGCCTCCTGCTGGTATGGAAAGATACATCCTCTCATGTAGACACAGAATGTACGTTTTTACTTCAGTTGGCTGTCATCCGTTTGATGTGTTCACTCGCAGCTTTTTGGTCCAGACTGGACTAGACACAGCCGACACTAGATGACAACAGTTTTTACCTATGCTAGTTCTTTGACATCGGCCTGTTCTATCCTGGGCTTAGAGACTTTTTGATCCCAACTATCAGTTCTCCAGCTGTGATTGTTGAAGATTTTTTGACTACTCAAACCAACCCCTTAAAGACTCCTGTATACTTTAAAAGTAATCAAACAACCAACTAAATCTTAAACAAATCCAGCCAAAATTAAGGTAGTTTTGAGTTCATTTTGAAACAGCTCCCTAAAGCAAATTTTGGGGGACTCCTCTTTGTTTGGCTCCTAAACATCTTTGAGCTACTATTGGTCCATGACGATTATACAATCGGTGGGTGTGTTCTGGGACACCTTCTTTGACGTGATTAATTCATATCTCACATCCACAGAGTTCAGACAATATCCAACACAACACCATTAAGTTATCAACAAGAGTATTTATGAGTATACAGATATATTTTGAATAGCAGAACTGGTACAGATATTTGCACCTGTAAGATTTGAAAGACTCTAAGGGGTCATGGACCAGACGAGAAAAGTCACTCCATCATGCTATGTCTTTTAAAGTTCTAGCCATTTTTACATTGAGTATCTGTCCATGGAAAATATAAAATAATATAAAGATGTGGTGTGACACAGTGGTGCTTTTGGTGCGAGAGACTGGAGAAGGCTGTTTGCCTGATGTTTATGAAACTGTTCTTCTCTCACAGCCGCCATCATTGTTGTGTTTAGGGCTACACAGAAGCAGTGTGACACATTTACTTACTGTAGCACGGGGGTATTGGGAGGTTTGAAAAAAGTATACCATCAATAAACCTTTATGAGTTTCTTTTTCCCATTAAATAAAGAACGAAAAAGAACTCTGAAGTACACTGGGATATTAATAGTACACTTGTACACGGTTGGCACAATTCAAACTGATTAATAACACTTCAAGCAGACTGGAATTTTTTCTTAATTATTGCCCTGAGGATGGAAATGGGCATTTTCATTGTTTTGCCAATTTTCATGCCACCACTTATCATTTTGTAAAGCTCAACAAGCTTTTGCCTTGAATTACAGCTTTGTTCTCTGGTCAATGTTCACAGCCTTTGCTCATATTTACCAAGGGTGCCAAATATTAGTGGAGGACACTATTAACTGGATAATGTAATGCGATTGTCGATTCCGGGAAGTAAGCAATGCAAAAGCAAACAGAACATGCAAGTTTAAAACAAAGCAAGCAACTATCCTCAGGCAAGGCCAAGATTTTCAGCCTACGCTTTATGAATGGGTAGAGTGAATTATTGGTGAATTAATTGCCCTGCCGTGTAGCTTTTGTTATTTTCCAATTATATTATATCTCGCAATCTTTAACGGGCAAAGGCTCAGAGTCACTGGGTGATGTAGGACTATTACAGAACATATAAGATGGAAAAAAAAGAGATAATCTGCATAGTGGCTTCTCTGAAGGGCACTTAATTAAGTCAACACAAATCATTAGTGCATTTTCACTGAGGCTCAAATGTGAGAATTGCATATAAAGTATACCGTAACTATGTAAATGTTTAAAATATGATCAAGCATATAAAATATAACAACATTCTAAACTTTTATACAAAAAATTGTTTAAATGATATGTATTATATTATATTATATTATATTATATTATATTATATTATATTATATTATATTATATTATATTATATTATATTCATGTTTTGAAACAATGCTCTGACTGGTATTTATTGTTTATACCACTGCATGAAAAGTAGAAGTTAAACTAAACATCTCTTATTGGAAAACACAAGCAATGCACACTTGCGGCAATTGACTCTGGCACAAAAGTGCAGGCTATAAAGCTGTGTTCTGCCCCATAGTTTTAAATGCTCCCAGCAAGTAGCTTTTAAAATAGGTCAGTGGCCTGTTGTCTTGTGCAACAGCGAGTTCTCCCAGAGCTCCGTGCTATCTGGAGGAGCTGGAAACGGCTGTTTCTGCTTTCCTCTGCAAATCGATACCTCCACGGCAGCTCGCTCTCTCTATGTCTGAGCGATTAAGTCCTGCAGGAACAGGAATCCGGCTCTATCTCTCTGCAAGCTGCCTGCCACTCAACTCCAGTGGGCAGATCAGCCCTCTCATCGGGGAGACAAACCTGGGAGGCATTGAGAAAGAAAGAGAGGGAAATGGGTTTTACACACTTTTATAGGGTGATAAAGAGAGTGAGAGAGAGAGCAGTAGTAGATTTTACTTCCTGACAATGTGGACTTTTTTTGAGCTATCAACCAGACTATTGTTGACTAGTATGAGTACAGATATCCTAAGATAAACCTTACTGCAGTACCAGTAGCACTGAGCATTAATTTTAATTAAGTTATAATAAGTACATACTAGCAGTGGGTAGCACAATCGCCTCACAGCAAGAAGGTCGCTGGTTCGAGCCTCGGCTGGGTCAGTTGGCATTTCTGTGTGGAGTTTGCATGTTCTCCCCGTGTTTGCGTGGGTTTCCTCCGGGTGCTCCGGTTTCCCCACAAGTCCAAAGACATGCGGTACAAGTGAATTGGGTAGGCTAAATTGTCCATAGTGTATGTGTGTGAATGAGTGTTTGTGGATGTTTCCCAGAGATGGGTTGCAGCTGGAAGGGCATCCGCTGCGTAAAACATTTGCTGGATAAGTTGGCGGTTCATTCCGCTGTGGCGACCCCAGATTAATAAGGGGACTAAACCGAAAAAGAAAATGAATGAATGAATGAATGAAGTATATACTGTACTATAGTATGTACATGCATGTGAAACACGACTGTGAAATAAAATGTTACCCATGCATGTCTATAGACTGAGCACATAATATGCATGTGCATGACATCAATCTTTTCACAAATTGCATTTTTGTATAATCATAGTAAACTTTTGATCTTGAAACTCTTTTCCAAATATTTGAATATTTTAGGCCACAAACTACAAATGAACAACCAAAATGCCAAAAAAGCATTTGATTTAGAGTTAAAAATGGTCTCACTATTAGTGCAATGGATCTGTCACTTATTATACAATCCTTATATTCTATATCCTAATCCTTATATTGTTTTTTTCTTTTTGTTATTAACATTTCACTTGATATTTTTAAAGAGATCTTTTCATCTTTTCAAAAGTTCTTTTTAATGTCATAGTTTAATTGCTGCTTGAATACTTCATTCTGATTGGTCAGTCACGACATTCCAAAGTATGTTATAACCAGATAACAACAGCTGAAACTAATAACACAGACTCATCTGGGTAGTTTGAATCATCTTGACCATCAATCAGTCAGTGAATAAGTTCACATCCATATTTATATTCTTGTTTGTCACGCTGCTGTTTTTAATTGTTTGGCGCCATCTTGTGACTGAATAAAACTTAGGTTAGTGTATGCTCCATTCAGCCAGTTTTGTTTCTGTCAACTTTGCATTTAATTAAGGAATTAATAAACTATTACGTCTCAAAACAATGCTTTGTGGCAAATACTCATGTAATAAGTTGGATAAAGTACATCAGGCAGTTGTTTTTGCAGAATAAAACCATTCAGTCTTTTACAACAGTGATACAATAAGAGAAAACAACCACTTGGAATTACTTTATCCCTTACTTAATTTTCTCACCCTCAGGCCATTTAAGATGTATAGGGCTTCTTCAATAGAACAATAAACAATTGTTTTTGTTTTTGGCTGAAACGATAGACATTTGTGAATAAAATAATACAAGTCGATGGCTACTACCACTTTGAGAGTAAAAAAAAAAACAGGCTAAAAAATAAATAATAATAATACCTTTGGTTTTTGACGATACATTGAGTTCTTCAGAAACTGTCAACTCACAATTCAAGTTTATTATTAAGCTTGTACTCCAGTCTTTAGTAAAGACATGTTCACCATTTGCTAAAGGTATAATGCTGTAAATAATCTTTAGGTTTTTTTCCCAGAATAGTAAAGTGAAAAACATTTGAAGGCAACATGTATTATATATTATTGGTAATGTTTTTGGTGCAGCGATTCTGGTTCAGCAAAAACACTAAGCCAGATGAATTCATATATGTGAAAACATTCTTTCGCTGACATCAAAACAGTGTGGACGAGCTCCACAGAGTGTCCCAGTAAACAAACTGTCTGCAGCTAGACAAACCGTCTGGAGGGACAAACAAACAAACAAACAAACAGAGGGATTACAGTGTGCAAGATTAATGCCGCTTTTGTTTAATGAACTCCTCATGAACCTAATTACTGCAGGGATGCTGTATGCAACACAAAATGATGTTTGATGAGATTGACTTTGACTTATTTGGAATGATAGCTCACAGACAACCCAGCATGTGTATAGATGGAGAGAGGGAGGACGGATGGAATGGAAATGCATAAATCTGCTGCCGGAAAACAATCTGTGTTCTTAGTTGCTGAAGTTGTTTGCTCATGGAAAAGGAACTGTTTTGAATCTGCGATCTGAATTTTTAGGCCATGTTGCTGTTTTGCGGATCCTGTGGGATAAAGCCGCATGTGGTCCTGGTGATTTGAATCCTGTAAAACTGCCTCGGGTATATTGAAACATCTGTCAGCGTAAACCTGGACAATGGGTGGTAGAACAAATCCTCATCATTTTGTCATGTTTCCAGTCCTGTACATGAATGTTTTGGTACAGTCAGGGTCATGACATCACACTTCGCTACAATGCTTATTATAGGTCTGCTTAGGTTATAGTTTTGTATAAATTGTGACTAAAAAATTGACAGAAAAATCAGAACGGTTACTGAAGTAACCCTCGTTCCCCGAGGGGGGAAACGGAAATGCTATGTTGAAACTTCCACTATGGGGATTTCATCAGAAAGCCAATCATCTGAAGAGTAATAAAACGGGCCAATGAAATTCCAATGAGTTGGCGGTGTCAGCGTCCACAGCTGGCAGCAATCACAATCAGTCTGTGTATAAGATGCCAGCTCTGGCCTGAAACCATACCTTTTCTAGCTGAAGAAGCCAAACTACAGCTGTCAGCTAAGGTGCAATCGCTGTGGCGAAGGAACATAGCATTTCTTCAGTAACCGTTCCGTTCCCCAGCGGGAGGGGAACTACAATGCTATGTGGAAACTTCCACTATAGGGAAATGTATGGAAAAGGCCACAGCGATTGAACCTTACCACGTCGTTGGTGAGATGTTTGCCAAGCATAAGCGTGAGCGCACCATCATCACCATAGACGCAGCCCTCCAACGTGTCCCCTGGCCCTTACTTACCTTACTTACCTGATAACGTTTAGTTATATTTTTTGGGGAGTCGTAAAATTGCACTTAGTTAAGTTCTAGGAATTTTAAGATACGACAGTACATTGGGAAATCGTGCAGTCCCAATAGGAAGGATGCTGCGGAGGCCACCTGCTGCCCAATGGGGAGACCTGGTGGCAAGAAGACATATGGACTAACCCTGAAAAGGTACGAAGGATGGTTAGCGGTGAGGGAAGACACGGGCCCGCCAAGAAGAGGGAACTGTACCGTGGCTGAGTGATGTGATCGCCAGTGGGGATCACACATAGCAGGCACCTATACCCAAAATGCGGGCTGACCAAGTGGGCATGCCAACAACGTAATGGGCCAGGCACCTGACTCCTCCGCTGAGTCAGATGCTGGGGGCCTCGGAGGAACTCTGTAGGGTTCGCCAGATGGGGAACTGAACTGATCAGAGTAAAAATGTGCACGTATCTCTGTGTTAGAGATCGGGGAGCTCATTCATCGGGGTTAACCAGCCCACTTGAGGAAATCGGCTCCACTCGAATATTATAGAATCTCGCAAATGTATTAGGTGTCGCCCAGCCCGCAGCTCGACAGATATCTGTTAGAGAGGCACCACGTGCTAACGCCCAAGAAGAAGCAATGCTCCTAGTGGAGTGCGCTCTCACTCCTGGGGGACACGGCTCGCCCTGGCTTAAATAAGCGAGGGAAATGGCATCCACTATCCAGTGGGCCAACATCTGCTTGGATATGGCACTTCCCTTCTGCTGACCCCCGTAACAGACAATGAGCTGCTCAGAGGATCTAAAGTTCTGAGTGCGGTCTACATAAATACGCAGAGCGCAAACAGGACACAGCAATGAAAGGGCTGGGTCTGCCTTCTCCGAAGGCAGCCCTTGCAGGTTCACCACCTGGTCTTTAAATGGTGTGGTAGGAACCTTGGGCACATATCCAGGCCGGGGTTTCAGGATAACGTGAGAGAAATCCGGCCTGAATTTCAGGCACGAATCACTGAACGAAAATGCCTCCAGGTCCCCGACCCTCTTGATCGATGCCAACGCGACCAGCAAAGCTGTCTTCAGGGACGGAAATCTCAGGGATATTGAGTCGAGTGGTTCGAATGGAGCTCCGCATAGGCTCGTAAGCACTACGGAGAGATCCCAAGAGGGCATAAGAGGGGGGTGGGGTGGATTTAATCGCCTCGCACCTCTGAGGAACCAGATGACGAGGTTATGCCTTCCCACGGCGACGTACACCTTCAGTGTGGAGGGCGACAGACTCTGCTCCCATCTATCCTGAAGGAAAGAAAGCACAACGCTGATCTGACAAGTTCGGGGGTCTTCTCGGAGAGAAGCGCACCACTCGTTGAGTGATGGTGTTACCCACCGCAGCCGGAAGGTCACCTAAGTTCTCCTTTCGAACTCCTTTAAACAGGTCAGCATCCAGCTCCACCCCGAGAAAAGAGATGCTCTGCACAGGGGCGAGCTTGCTCTTTTCTCGGTTGACCTGAAACCCCAACTGGTCGAGGTGCCTGAGCACCGTGTCCCTGTGCATAACCAATTGATCTCGCGAGTGAGCTAGTATCAGCCAGTTGTCGAGATAATTGAGTATGCGGATGCCCCCGAGCCGAAGGGATGCTAGGGCACTTTCTGCGAGTTTGGTAAAAACCCGCGGAGACAGGGAGAGCCCAAAGGGGAGGACCTTGTACTGCCACGCTCGACCCTCAAATGCAAACCGCAGAAATTGACGGTGGCGTGAAAGAATGGAGACATGAAAATATGCGTTTCTCAGGTCTATCGCTGCAAACCAAACCTGAGGACGGACGCATCAGAGGATGTGCCTATGCGTGAGCATCCTGAACGGCAGCTTGTGAAGGCAGCGGTTCAGAACGCGCAGATCTTGGATTGTCTGTAACCCACAGCTTTTCTTGGGTACCATGAAGTACGGGCTGTAAAAACCGCTCCTCATCTCGGCTGAAGGGATCGGCTCGATTGCATCCTTCGCCAGGAGGACAGCAATCTCCTCGCGCAAGACAGGGGTGGACACGGGGCTGACCCTGGTGTAATACACGCCCGTAAACCTGGGAGGCCATTTTGCGAACTGATACGCGTAACCGAGTCTGATCGTGCGCATGAGCCATTGCGACGGGCTGGGCAGCGCTAACCAGGCTGAAGGTCTAGAAGCCGCAGGCGGGCGCCCTCGGCGAGGAGCAGCCAAGGTGGATGGTTCGGCGGGGGGAGCGGTTTTATGAGCCCGCCAATAGATGACTTCACCCATCGCACTCGACTGCTCTTTCACCGCCATAAATTCCTGGGTGAACTCACCGACGGTGTTGCCAAACTTAGAAGGCTTAGAAGGCTTGGCTTTCTTCTTAGCCTCCACATAACACCCATCTAGTCGGTCTGGCCGTGGGGCTGGGGGATAAACCATCTCCAGACCCACCGCCGAAGCAGCCCAGGAAAACATGGCCATCATATCCGCTTCTAGATCCGGCGCCTCGCAAACCACCCCGGAGGGAGGGAGCGGGTCTGGATCCTCGTCGGATAGTGTTAACCCACCCTCCGATGCAGCGATGGACATCTGGTCTCCATTGTCATCGAGTGAAAGGGCGACCATCCGGGAGGATGGTGCGCTTCTCTCACTCGAAGCTTGGATAGAGCGCGCTGAGGAGTGAGGGGTTCGCGAGCCCGAGGGTGGCAAATTGACCCCCACTGTAACCCTCAGATCCAACTGCTTTCTTGCGGGGGACAAAAGGGCCCTTAGCTGCGCAACAGACATGGCATCGCAGTGATGATATGTACTGCCCGTGAGCAGCGCATTCACATGCTGGACCCTCAGACATGCCACACAGTGCTCGTGCCCATCATCCGGGGACAGGAAACCACCGCATCCAGAAATGCACGGTTGGAACGACATCTTAAAAAAGACACGTTGTTCGAACTTGCTTTTATACAAACCGCTCTTGCAGAACCGGACCAGAGAAACGCCCAGGGACGGGAGAATGAACCCAGCTCGACCACCGCTGCTTGCATTGTTGCTCGCTCTGGGATCGGGAGAAACAGCCTGCTGTACCCAGCAGCTTTCTTTTTCTCTCTCTCTCTCGAATGAAGTCGGAGGAACAGCAAAGTACTCTTTCAGTGCGTGAGGCTTCTGAAAGTGAAAAGGTGTGGTTTCAGGGCAGAGCTGGCATCTTATACACAGACTGATTGTGATTGCTGCCAGCTGTGCATGCTGACACCGTTTTATTACTCTTCAGTTGATTGGCTTTCTGACGAAATCCCCATAGTGGGGTTTCCACATAGCATTGTAGTTCCCCTCCCGCTGTAAGTGGTTCCAAACAATTTATATGGGCTGAATTTAAACAAACAAATTAAGTCAAACATTGCTAAATTTAATTTGTTTGTTTAAATGAAGACCCTTATAAATTGTTTGCAACCACTTACCTTAAAGTAAATCTAATGAATCACTTCATTCAGTGTTTGTTTTTGTGTGTGATAGATGAATTCTTGGCTATCTTTTAACTCCTTTACATATTCTTTTGACTCCTTTACACATTTTATAATCTAAAAATATATATATATTCTGGGAATATGAATAAAAGATGGTAACTAAACAGTTTTGGTCAGCCATGATGACTTTTCTTAAAATATCTTTTATTCTCCACAGAACAATTATTATAAAAATTTTATGTCATTAATTAATTTAGAAACCTAATTTAAAACTATCATTTTAAGTCCATGTTCCATCTGTTTAGTGACCCTTCAAAAATGACCCAACAAAACGTATTGGTTTCATGAACTTCTGTTTTTATTTAGATTTTAGTATTTTAGAGATGCCAGAGGTCATTCACTAAGTTGTGCCATTAAAAATGGTTTTATCATTAAATTTCATTGCACAGACTAGTCTTATTTCTGTCTAGCTCCATTTTTATGTTCACTGCAGGCAAGTTGTAAATGTTTATATATTTTGCAGTATAGTGTGTATCTAAAGTAAAAATTCATTTATGGCCTTTTTTATTTTTGTAGGAGTTAGTTTTATATGGAGTCATGGTAATATATTTGTATCTCTTTCAGATTTTCCAAGTCATGTTGTTTGTTATGTGAAGTTATTTATGTTTGCTATCATCTATCTATATCTATCTATCTGTCTGTCTGTCTGTCTGTCTGTCTGTCTGTCTGTCTGTCTGTCTGTCTGTCCGTCTGTCCATCGTCAGTCATAAAAGTACTTCAGAGCATAAAATCACTGATATGCCAATATATGATACAGAAATGTGAGATTTATAAATCTGAATGTAATAAATTGGTGTATTTGTTGATATTTTGATGCTATATTAAGTGCTCAAAGTCAATCTGTGACAAAATTGAGCAAAATCAGTAGTTTGTTTACATCCTTATTCGAAACCAGAGCCTCAATCAACCCAAATTATATAACCAACAAACTTTTGCAGCGTCAATAATAATCATCTGTCAAACAGTCTGTAATTTCTCTCCATCAATCAGAGCAGACATGCACTCGGTATCTTGGACTAAACTCTTTTTGGCCATCTGGCTGCACGAAGAGTGACGTTCAGACAAGAAAAGTTTACACCTCACTTTCTTGTGCTAATGAAAAGAGTCCAGTCATAGCAGTGGCTAAAGCGGGACCCCTCGGCCCACATTGCCCCGGTCTCCATGGCGAAGGGGCCTCCTGACCCGCCTGTCAGCATTGCTAATGGCCATTGTTGTGAGCCATGACCTGTGAGCTTCTCATGAGCAGATGGAGGGTTTGACCCCCACCCAGCCTTAGTGCTGCTCCGTCACCCACACACACCCGCCCCTCTATCAGCTGCCCTGCTCCCAAAGAAACAGCATGACAAAGCAGGGGACAGCGAGCGGGCGTCACTGTGGAAACTTGGAGATGGAGGGTGTGTATGTGTGTGTTTGTATGGGCCCCTGCAGGCTCCAGCAGCAGCAGGGCACACTCCCATCTGCAGACGGGGGCCGAGGGGCCGCAGACAGACTAAAGGGCTTAATGCCAGCTGAGGAAATGGGAGACTGTGCTTTAAATGTGTTTGTATACATATTAAAAACAAACAAACCTCTAAAATATGCAGTGGTTATAAACATGACATATAGAAGCATGTTTTAAAAATTCATGTGATAAACGATGCACCCTGGGGGTTATATCCTACAGAGCGGGTTTTTAGGTTGCTTTTAAGTGTTTATCTATGTAAACATGTACTTGGCTGAGTATTTTTTGCAGTGTCTTGAGCAATTAAACACTGTGAAGTCATTAGAATTTCACTGTATTTAGGAATGTTTTTCAAATGTAAAATTGGTGGTCTTAAAATTGTGCTTAGATGCAACATAATTGCTGAAGACATTGGTTTGTATGAGTACACGTGTAGCAATTGAAAATATTAGAAACATTAGAAATATTAGAGTTTAAATATGCATTTTGTACCAGGTAAATATTGAAAATATTGGTTGCATAACATATAGATGCTAGGCCAGTTGGAGGGGTTTTTAAGGGCAAAGAAAACTTCCCATTAAAAAGCATATTAAACACAGTATATAGGTGTGTACTAGTAAGTAGCTTTAATGTTTTAAGTAACTTTTGTGATTATTTTTTTTTAATAAATAGTGAATTTCTTCATAGGTTCAAAGAACTAGTGGGAAAGCATAAACATTTAAAATGACAGTTCATTAGTAAACAAACAATACCCTGACAATAACTTAATATAATCAATTATCTTCATTTGGTGGCTTTTAGCCTAGCTATACTGATCTACAATAAGTTCAAAAGTCATACGATTTTTTTTT
>CAIGQW010015581.1:8613136-8629881 GCA_903798125.1 Danio choprae | reverse complement strand
ATCCACACAGAAACGCCAACTGACCCAGCCGAGGCTCGAACCAGCGATCAGCGACCTTCTTGCTGTCAGGCGAACGTGCTACCCACTGCGCCACTGTGAGGCCCATATATATATCATGCTTTGCTTTATTTCCCAAAAAATGTCAAATAAACTGATAGCCATAAAATGAGAATACACAATGCTAGTCTTTAGTGCTGCGTTCATCTAATCAATGTTGCCAATAAATAAAGATGTTAACCCCTCTATTACCTTTAACCCAGGTTTCACATTTGTATTTAGGAAGTGGGTTTAGCGCCATGTTTAGCCCCAGGTAAAAAAAAGGTTTGACACGTATAATTTAAAGGTGCGGTGAATAACCAGGATTAAATACCTATGAGTACCAAGATTCATTTATTTACTTACTCATTTAACTTTGCGTAAATGAGCAGTGTATAATGGAGCAAACCCATGGTCTATAATGTGACCCTTGATCACGAAACTCAGAATAGCTTGTTCTGTTGCACATTGCAATGTTTTGTTGCGTTGCATCATGTCAGGACACATTGTCATTTAAAACAATTAATACAGATCCACTGAGTACTAAAACAAAAATTATTTATAGGTAACAAATTGCTTTTTATTAGATGATAAATTTCTTTCTAAAATGTTTGTTTATAAGCGCTTCAGTTTATTGTGTTCATAGCTTCTTACTTTAGGTTTTATCCTAATTCACTGCTGCACTCTGTCTTAAATGGATCTTAGTATACAGATTATGATGATTCATCTCAGGGATTGTCTAAAATTTCGGTCTGCTGAATGACCTATGACCTTAAATAATTACTTGAAGTGCCTCTTGAGATTTTATTTAATATCTGAATAATCATTTCATGTCACTCCAAGTGATGTAACAATATTTGGAAACAATATTGTCTAGTGTCCTGCTTACTAAGAAGATATGTATTTTGTGTTTCATGGCTCATGCTGTGTTGGCTGAAATGGAAATAATGACAGAGAAGAGCAGTGAAGCACAGTCAATGTGTACAAATGGTTGCAGTCACACAGGTCATTCTAAAATATAGGGTATGCTTTATTTTTCAAAAATAAAATAATGTATAAAAACACATTTCATCCGTGTAGATTTTTCAGTCTGTAATGGCACTATAGTGGCGTAATTCCCAGTATTTTCTCAGCATGAAACATTTGGCACACAATTTGTGGCATTTATATGGCAGTGTTTTACACAGTTGTAGAAACGAAGCTTCTTTCTCACACATTCTTTCTCTTCGTTTAATTCTTTTCCACTGTTTTTTTGATTCTGCATCTGTCTGGGCAGGGCTTCAGCAGTCATTGAGAAGAGCTGGTCAGATTCCCAGAGCTGCGATTGTGTTCAAGAGGGAGGATATTGTTCCGTTTTTTCTCTTTAACATATCAGGTTTCTTTTAAGCAGGTCTGTAGTCTGTGAGGGCGGCAAGATTTTGCATATGGTCCTTATACATGATACATTTTTTGAGGAAAACAAGTCACACTTAACTAGGTTGCAGTGGGTTAAAATTGCGTTGTTGAGAAAGACAAAAAAGGATCACAATGCTGTGTCACATTTTATGATTTTATAAATAATATAAAATAGGCTACTGGAAGCTTCAATTAAATTGAAAAAATTACATTATTGACCTTTGAGTTCCCCTTAACAAATAATTTAACTAAAACATAAAAAAATAAATAAAAAATAACAAGTTAAAAAAAAACTAGAATTATTGTAGTGTTAATAAATAAACAAAATGTGATTATTTTAATTAATAATGCAATTTTTACATTGTCATTTTAAAGCCATTTTATGTCATTGAAGCCCATTTCTGCCACTATAAGATAGATAAATGAAATTAATTGTGAGTATTTCACAATTCTGAATATTTCTCACAATTGCAAATTGAACCGCCAACTTATCCAGCATATGTTTTACGCAGCGGATGCCCTTCCAGCCACAACCCATCACTGGGAAACATCCATACACACTCATTTACACACATACACTATGGACAATTTAGCTTAGCCAATTCACCTATAGCGCATGTCTTTGGACTTGTGGGGGAAACCGGAGCACCCAGAGGAAACCCACGCCAACACGGGGAGAACATGCAAACTCCACACAGAATTGGCAACTGACCTTCTTGCCAAGCGACCTTCTTGCTGTGAGGCGATTGTGCTACCCACTGCGCCACCACGTCACCCTAAAATAATCATAATTGGCAGATATATAACAATTTTGACTTATATGACTTTATTTAATCAAAATTGTGAGATGTGAAAATACAGTCAATACAATACATTTTGGTGGACATTTTTGAGAAATGGGAAATATATGCTTACAGGTACATATGGCTGCATTTTATGTGTAAATCAGTATGGATGGCTTTTTTTCCACGATGGCATTTCTTGTCTAGTTTGCTTTTGAAAAACAATATTGGTTGAGTTTAGGGAAAGGGGTGTGTTGGTCAGTTGATTGCAAGATGATGTATTATGTGCGACAACAAGCCGACTGGCTTCTCTCACGGAGCAGGTCGTTAATATGCGCAGAAATGTATACAGTGACCTCTGGCGGATTTAGGAGAACTGACATGCATGAGAAAACGTGCCCCGGCAACATATTGGAGATTGTCAAAAATGTACACGGCGCCCTCTAATGGATTTGTGAAAAATAAAAACTACAAGAAAACGTAGTCCAGGGTACATATTTGTCAGTTTTCAAAAATGTAGTCCTGGGCACATATTTCCAATGAGCCTGGGTTGGTTATATGCATTGCAGCACATTTCAGATCATAAATAAATATATATGTATATATTTTGTATATATACAGTAGTCAACATTTGAAATAAATTGAAACCTTTCACCAAAATTGTCTTAAAACTATTAAACAACCAGTTCATGTCTTAAGACCACTTCAAATGTTGACTACTGTATATATAAAGGTAAATGGAAACACCTGATCCCAGATGCATGAAGATTTCTAGCACTTGATCTTGGCTGTTTTTTCAGAAGCGAAGAGTCTTGAACCTGCTGTTTTAAAGCGTTGGTGAACATGTCTGGATTATATTAAAGGAATGTGATGATAAGGAATTCAGGTGGTGTGCCGAGAGACCGTGACTGTATCCTGAATTTGTATTCATAAGGTTATAAACCCAGGCCAATAGGGGTCAGCCCACTCAATTGGTCAGTGGTCTCTCTTGATAAAACAGAGCTTGATGAGAGCCTCATGGTCTGTCACATTGTTTCTTTTTTTATCAGGAACTGAACCAAAAAATAAATAAAAAATAGACACTGGTTGCGGCTTGATTCTCTCTCCATAAATATTGAACATACAGTAGTGGATAAGACCGGCCTGGCCTGCTTCAAAACAGATAAGCTAAAAAAAGAATTGTGTTAGCATTCGGAGGGTGCCATTTGCATGATGTACAGAGTATGGATTGTTTCTACAGCTTGAGGAGAGAAGACGAAATAAATCCGTATTTGATCATATCTTCAGGAAGGAACCGTTTCTAAATCAAATGAAAGAGCTGAGCGAAGGAGTGATGCTCTTATCGTAGCGTTCGCTCTGATGCGTGGGGTCGCATTAGCGTACAGGTTTTGGCTGTTTCTCTACTACTCGTTTTTCTTGGGATGATTTACGAGATGAACAGTCAGTGATGTGGGTTATCCGAAACTCATTTTATGCATTCGTTAAGAAAATATGACACTTTCTTGAGATTATTTGTCAAATCTACTTGGCATGTACTTATTCACTGTTCTGGATGGTTATTTGCACACTGCAAGGTCATCCAAGACTTATGCGAACATGTAGGCACATGACGAATTTTGCCATAAAATAAAAAAAAAATTGCTTGTTGCTATAATAATTGCTGTAATTGAGAATCAATAGTATTATCACAATATTTACAAAAAAGGGTTACTTTAACAGGTATATTAACAAAAAGAACTTGTAACTAATGTTTCAAACTAATTAATTAGCAAAGGGTTATAAAATACAATATATAACCCTTTACAAAAAAAGTCTCATTAGTAAACAGTTAAAGGGATAGTTCACCCGAAAATGAAAATAGTCTCAGCCTCAACTTGTTAAAAATCTGTTTGAGTAGTTTTTTTTCTGTTGAACCAAAAAGTAGATATTTTGAAGAATGTCAGAAACCGGTAACCATTGACTTCCATTGTGTATTTTTTTCTACTATAAATGACAATGGCTACCAGTTTCTAACATGCTTCAGAATATCTTCTTTTTGGTTTAACAGAAAAAAAAACACTTGAAGGTGAATGATTAAGTAGTTTTCAGTGTCACACTTTGGTGTGGTAAAATCTAATAAATTTACTATCATGATTTTTAAATTGTAATATTAAATGTCAAGGATAACTAGAATGTCAAATATTCAAAAAATAAAGTAAAATATTGAATATTTACATATTTACTTAATGTAATAAATGAAATGAGTGGAAAGAGTTAAATATTAATATTGATTTACATGTAATAGTTAAATATGTTCTAATAGAAAATTTTCTAATAGCAAACCTATTAATATTAAGTACATTTTAATAATAGATGTATGGTAATAGATGTGTCGTTCCCAGCATGCTTTGCATGGGATTGAATTAAGAGGAGAATATTTTAAAAATAAAAGCAAATATAAATAAATAAAGTGAAAAATAAAGTGACATAACACATTTCAGGTCAGTGGAAATGTGTGTCTTAATTAAATTAAGTTACACCAAGTGTACTAATTTGTAATTAATACGATTTACTTAATTCGATAAAAGCAATGTTCCTACTGCTAAAAAAACCTTGACATTGCTTGATTCATTTGAATAAATATAGACTCGAAGTTAAAGATAATCAATTACATTTTACTTCATTTATTTAGGAGTGTTAGCTTGAAAATTAAGTAACTTTTACATGATATTGACAAGTTAATTGTACTTGATATAATATAGTAACATGTACTTGAATTTTGCTCCTGCAATTTGTTACAAAGATTTTTTTCAGTGTTAATTAACTAATCTTAATAAGTTGTTGTAGCCTTATGTGTTAATGAACAATAGATCTACGGATAACCGTATAAATCAGAATATTTTCAAGCAGTATCTTGTGTATGTCGTAGGCCAGATTCACATTTTTGTCAAAGTAAATATGAAATAAATGAAAAAGATAAGAGCCTAAGGTGCCTCACAGATATTTCATTCACAGTCAGTATAGTATGTGCGTGCGTGCGTGCGTGCGTGCGTGTGTGTGTGTGTGTGTGTGTGTGTGTGTGTGTGTGTGTGTGTGTGTGTGTGTGTGTGTGTGTGTGTTTTACCACCTGGAGTAACTGTGAATTCATAAAGTAATTGGTGACTACTGTTATGAGTATGCGTTTTGTTGTTTAGAGCTCCAAATTATAATTGCGTTTTAGTTGCTAGACAGACATGTTACTTTTATTGCTAAACAACAGATGGTGGACACAGAGTTAAAACATTCACGCTGCATGTGGCCCTATGTGTTGAAAGGTTCTTTAAAGCTGGATAGTGTTTATTTCAGCTGATGTTAAAAGTACAGGGAGTTATATTGAAAGCTATGTTTAAAACAGATGATGATAGTATATATATTTGAATAACAAATATATATATATATATATATAAATATGGCCTCACAGTGGTGCAGTGGGTAGCACGTTCGCCTCACAGCAAGAAGGTCGCTGGTTCGAGCCTCGGCTGGGTCAGTTGGCATTTCTCTATGGAGTTTGCATGTTCTCCCCGTGTTGGCTTGGGTTTCCTCTGGGTGCTCCGGTTTCCCCCACAAGTCCAAAGACATGCGCTGTAGGTGGATTGGGTAAGCTAAATTGTCCGTAGTATATGTGTGTAAATGGGTGTGTGTGGATGTTTCCCAGTGATGGGTTGCAGCTGGAAGGGCATCTGCTGCGTAAAAAACGTATGCTGGATAAGTTGGTGGTTCATTCCGCTGTGGCGACCCCAGATTAATAAAGGGACTATTGAAATGAAAATGAATGAATGAATGAATATTTATTTAAAACACAGATCTTTTGCAACATATGCCTTTACTGTTTATCTTGATCAATATAATACATAATTTAATTCAAAAAATATATATTTTTTATTTTTCTTATACATTAATGATGTTAATTTATATGTAAAAAGTACCTGTAGTGTACATACAGTGCTCAGCACATATAAGTACGCCCCTCACAAATCTATCTTTTAAATTCATATTTTTAATAGGAAGCTATACAATATTATATTTGTGCATATACATTAGATTAGTCAGTACTAAAGCCAAATCTAGAGCTTATCTAACAAAATAACTTACGATAACAGTCCAAAAACTAGTGCACCCAAATTTATGTTATAGAGAAATATTAAATACAAATTTTAAGAAGCAAAAAAATAGCAAAATTTAGTTTAAATTTTGTAGGTTGTAATTTGTTTTTGCAATATTTAGCTTGAATTTAATTGTTTTATCTTTCAATTTCTAAATATGTTTGGTGACTAAAATATTATTTTAATAAATATATCTGTTTAATAAATCTGTTTTGTTTAAATGCACCAAAATGCATTGCCTATATTCACTGAGAAATGGATAAAAATATTCATTTTCAAAATGCGGGTGTACTTAGTTATGCTGAGCACTGTACATGCAACATTCCTGCATTGTTTTGAGTAAAATCATTTTTAAAATCAAGTTATTCAAAAAAAAAAAAAAATATATATATATATATATGTATATATTTTATATATATTTTATTTTTACATTACACTTTTGTAAAATTGTATTCCTGAAAGCAAATGTCATTTTATAGACAACAAATAAATAAAAGAAATGCATTCCCTATATATCTGATTTGTAAAAGAGGTTAAGCTACATTGTTGTTCGCAATAGTAGAAAACATAAAATCATCTCAATATTTGTAAAGAAAATAAATAATTTCTTTCATGACAAAAAAAATCATATTTACTAGTTTTATGTATTAAATATAATTAAATTAATTCAAATGAAACGTATTTGCCAAAACTGTGAGCACTTTATACGTCACTTGTCTCACGTTGTACATGTAAAAGGCTTTGGCAGCAGGCCTGAGTTCAGTGTGCTGTGTGTTCGAGTGCATGCTGGGATTGTGCTCACCAGGACCCCACGCTCACGGGCCACCATTGATTGTCGGCTTGGCACAATGCCTGGAGTTACCTCGCCTGTTTCGCCAGATATGACTAAGCATGCTCACTGAATTAATATCAAATATTTATTCACTACCTTGCAGTAATTAAGTAAACGTGTGTGCGTGTGTGTGTGTGTGTGTGTGTGCATGGATAAGTGACAAGTCAGGTTTGAAAATGCTGAATGTATACTTGGTTTATCTGTCACCTGCAGCTGCTCTTTTTCCCAATTGTATATGCATGTATCTGACCAGCGGGAGAGGCCTTTAATAGCTGTGGATTTCATTAGTCCAAACTTGATTTCCTCAGGGGTATTTCTTTCCCGCTTGCAAATTGATCCAGTGAGCTTTCAAGAAGGCAGGAGGCCAATCAAACCAGTCAGAATCATGTGGACGCAGCTTGTGTGCCGAAACCTTCTGGAGCTGGGCTTTGATATGTCATTTTAGACAAAGTAGTAGCGAAGATGGAAAATTTTCATTCTGATTCGTAACCTGACTTGTGGTGGCTTTAAAAAACATTGGTTATTTATTCATCTGTGTCATCTAATGCAGTTTGGGTTTTTCTTGAGGTTTTAAAGGCAGATTTACTAAACAGGACCGATTCACGATAGATCCCAATCCCATAAAAGCTGAAAGTTCTGCTTGTGGCTCTACTGACAGTGGGCAAATTAAAGAACAGAGATAAAACAGCTCATTTCACATATCATTCTCTTCTGCCATTCCTAGTAAATGAATATGAATGGAAAATGTTATGTTCCAACAACCAAGACTCATTGTAAAGAAAATACTGGTTCCACACAATTCCTTCATGTTATCCCAACACAAATTGATTAAGTTAACTTTGTCGTTTTTGCAAATTTAAGTGGATTGAACATACAACAATTAAGTTGTCTCAAAAACAGCCACAGAATTGTGTTGTTTCAACTCATTTTAAATAAGTTTGAACAAGCAGCAAAATCTTTTTTTGAGTACTCTTGGTATCACTCTTTTTTTAGTGTCAAATAATGCAAATGCAAATATCAGTAAATCACACTGCATGATTTATTTATGTAAATAATCTTGACTGGTTCCGATTTCAGATTTTTTTGGTAAGTGTGACCTGCTGATACCAATTTCTGCAATTTACTTTCTAAGAACTATAAGTGACAGCAAATACAAACAACAAAACTACTTTTTTTTTCATTTTTTGTCATAATAAAAAAAGAATTCATTAAAGTATTATTTAAAATTATGTTTAAATTCATTAGAAGGTTATTTAAAATGTACATAATTTCATTATTAAAATAAACATTAGCTTCCCCCAAACTGCAACAACTTTAATATTTAATACTTTTTCCACCGCTTATAACTTTTTCTGATTTTCTCAAAACATATATGGTAATGGTTTTCATTTTTATGTAAAAAAGCATCTGTAGTGTGTAATGTAATTTGTTTAAGTTATTAAAATAAAATAAACAATAACGCTTTTTTTTTCATTAACAGGTAAATGAAAGAAATGCATCATTGTATTGCATATATAGATTAGGCTACATGTTATTATGAGTGGTTTTATGTATTCTTTACAATAGTAGAAAGAAATATGGAATCTTCTCATTATTTGTAATAAATGAAATACAAACTTGCATATTTTGTATATTATCATTATTATTATTGTGTTGTTGGTATAAATGAAGAACTGGTGTCTAAGAGAAGTTCATTCATCTTGATTTTTGTCATTTTAATATAGATCTTAGTCTGTTTTCACCTTAATACGAGGTGTAAACAGGGTCTGGAGCTGCTTATAGTGGAATTGATTTTAGTTCATAATTGATGGACTTTTATTAAACTGAACTGAATCAACAAAGAAATGCTTGAGCCGGATTATACATTAAAGTCTTTATAGAGCTGCTTTATTATTATTATTTATGAAGACCCACATTCTAATTTCTCCTGTAATTTAAAGCTGCTTTGAAACATTCTTATATAAAGCATTATAAAGATGACTTACTTTGACTAGAAATTTAAGAACTTAAGACCTTTCCACCTGTCCCTCTTCTTTCTTTCTTTCTTTCTTTCTTTCTTTCTTTCTTTCTTTCATTCTTTCTTTCTTTCTTTTTTCATTCATTCTTTCTTTCTTTCTTTCTTTCTTTCTTTCTTTCTTCGTTTTCCACATGAGCAATGAAGACAGTGCCTTTTTCTTTTTTATTATTTGCGCTCTCTGTCCTGTTTGCATTTCTTATTACCATTCAGATAAGTGAATCCCAAGGCAAAGCTTTGGCCTTTGGTGCTATCATTCAAGTCATTCTCTAGGTGTTTATCTATGCCCCCCCTCCTCCAGAACTCAATTGAAGCACCAGTGGAGCTCAAGCCACTTTTTTTGTATGCACAGCCATTATTAAGGTGACAAGATACCATCTCTCCGGTGGGGGGTCTGCAGGAGGCCAGGGCGAAATGGATGGGCCGGTCCCTGAGTGTTTTGCAAATGAATGCACCCCGGAAGGCTTCTGGGAGAGCCAAGGTTCACTCCCCCACCCATTTCTTGCTTCTTTATTCTCTTTTTTGCTTCTTATACAGGCAACTGTAAGTCGGTCGTCAGCATTTTTAAACACAATCGTACTGCTTATCCACATTCGCACTGTTCCTCAAGGCCGGTTTATTTATGAGGTTTGGGTAAGGCATTGTTTTCGGAGTCCTCTTCGGTAAAACATGCTGGATGGGATTAACGGATCATTTGCATGTCTTTAAAAGCAAATACGGTTAACACACTGAAAATGCAAATCTCTGGCTTATATTTGATGAGAGATATTCCTTTCTGACTCGAAATAATATGTGTAATGCTCATGGGAGTTACTGATGACATATTGTTATGTAACGTCTGGCCTACTTTTGTTTCTTGCAAGTGAATGGTTATTAACAAACTCAGACTGGACCATTTTTTTTTGTAAGTATTAGTGAAAAATAAATATGAAAAATGTGTAAATTAAATTAAACTAAATACATTTGTTTACTACAGAATTCATCTAAAATGTTTTTTTTTAATATTATGAATTAGGTTTAGTGAATTCCATCTGTAGTGCTGTAGTGCATTTTTATTATGTTTTGTAAATAAAATTTAGATTTAAAATAAAAATTTTTTTTTGAAGAACTGATAATTTTATTTTATTTTTAGTTGTTTATTTCTTAAGTTAGTTCATTTATTTATTTATTCTTCTTTTAATAAAAAAATCTAAATTTAAAATATATATATTTTTAATTTTACTTTAAACTTTCAAACTATTTAATTAAATGTATTATTTTATTGTTTTCTTTTTGTAGTAATTAAAAAATAGCTTATAAATAGCAATATATATTGCAGTATATTATAAATAATATTGGGGGCGGCGTTGTGCAGTGGGTAGCGCTGTCACCTCACAGCAAGAAGGTCGCTGGTTTGAGCTTCGGCTGGGTCAGTTGGCATTTCTGTGTGGAGTTTGCATGTTCTCCCCGTGTTGGCGTGGGTTTCCTCCGGGTGCTCTGGTTTCCCCCACAAACCCAAAGACATGCGCTTTAGGTGAATTGGGTAAGCTAAAATTGTCCGTAGCGTATGTGTATGAATGAGAGTGTATGGGTGTTTCCCAGTGATGGGTTGCAGCTGGAAGGGCATCCACTGCTTAAAACATATGCTGGATAAGTTGACAGTTCATTCCGCTGTGGCGACCCCTGATTAATAAAGGGACTAAGCCAAAAAGAAAATGAATGAATGAATGAATATATAATATTATATATAATAGCAGTAATTTATATAGTAGCTTATAAATAAAAAAAAATTAATCTGGAATAAAGAGACACTTTCAAGACATTTTTTCTGGACTAATACAGAGAAAATCTAGAAAATAAAATGTTTTGGGTTTTTTTGGGGGGGGGGGTAGATGCTTAAGAAAAAATAGATGCATTTCTTTTATAATTGTTTTGTGGTTTTAAATGAACACAACCCAATTAACATTGCGCAGACCTTTTTAATTCGATTTGTTCAGCTAAACTGCTGTATAGAATCCTAATAATGGCTAATGAAAAAAAACTAAATACGATAAATGAGATTACACCCCCAAAAGGTTCAAGGTCCTAATTATGAGACCCACAAAACAACTTGAACCCCTGCAGGAAGATCCAGATGTGTAACGAAGCAGAACCACTGCCTGAGGTAATGGCCAGCTGTTGATAGTAGATACATTCTAATAGACAAGAGTGTGAAAACGGAGAGGGGCGACTGGTCAGAACGGGCCTCTTCTCCTTTTTCCGAAGCTTTTGTAACAGATGGCTGGCCTGAGGTGTGGATTTTTGCAAAGCCTTTCTCTCTTTTCCTCGCTCAACAGGACTGTTAGATCTTCACAGCTCAAAAACACAGTTGGATGGACACTTATAAAGCTAAAAAACAACTAGTGTTTGGCAGCACCACAATGTAGAGCTATGAAACCAGTCGCTAAAAGATCACAATCTTAATTCAAACACCCACGCAAACTTATTCCTAAATGACAGTGATGTCTATTAAAATTTTGACAAGTACGATCACGGCAGACATGCAGATCTGCGTTTAATCCAGAGAGACAAGTTGACATTTACAGTTAAGAAAACAGCTTTAGTCTGTAGTCTTTTAAACCACACGGTATTGTTATTTCTGCATAAAAACATCTAATTAACACTGGGATAAAAGTTGGTTTAGAAATAAACAAGGATGTCTACAGAAGTAATTAAAATAGAGGAAGAGAGCATTTATCTGACACCATTTTCATCTTTTAACGTTTTTTGTTTTTTTTACACAGAAATAGTTTTGGGGGGCTATGAAAAAATAGGTTTCAAGCAAGAGCAAGTTTTTGAAAACAATAACACTATTATCTATGTGTAAAATTAATGAAACAAACAAACACACATTTGTGAAAATTGTTGCCATCACACTGTAAAAAGCAATTGGTTGACTTTACTTAAAAAAGGGAGTAAAACAGTTGCCTTAAAATTATTAGGCAAATGGGTAAATAAACTATGTGCATGAGATATAAAAAGAGATATATGAGATATAAAAATAAAATATTAAAGTTTAATAATTTAATTAAATTAAAGTTAAAATGGGTTTACTAAATTTTACTCAAGTAAAGTTCACTTGTCCCTTTTTAAGACATCAGGTTTACTCACTATTTAAAGTAAAGTAACTAATCGCTTTTTACAGTGCATGTGCAGGTAGTAACAACCACATTTGCAAAAATTGTATGCAGTGTGTTTTAAAATGAGCTGAACAGCGTGTTGTTAATGACATATTTAAATGCATATCACACTTGTCTCTCTCTCTTGCAGTGCCAAATATGACAGGGAACA
This sequence comes from Danio choprae, assembly GCA_903798125.1. NCBI lineage: Eukaryota > Metazoa > Chordata > Actinopteri > Cypriniformes > Danionidae > Danio > Danio choprae. The sequence goes on along the minus strand of CAIGQW010015581.1, from coordinate 8,617,392 downwards.
AGGTACGTCTTCATTCGTTATAAACAGGATTGCTTAAGCCCAATAACACTCAATATATGCACCTTAAAAAAAGAGAACTTGGCAACACGTCAAGAGCTGTGAAGCAGCCTTCTAAACATAAACAAAACATGATGGTGGATAGTTAAAATCACAGACCATAATGAGTCTTTGGTTGCTATAACATTAATAGCTGATGACAAACATCTAAGACAGCACAGCATTTCTATGGTTATCGCAGTGTCAGTCATCACAACCTGTGGTACAGAAAATGTTTTGTACATAGACGGAATGATAATTCATATTATTACATGGCGTTCTGGAATACTAGCATTCCAAGGTATGTTATTTCCAGATAACAACCATTGAAACTAATAACACAGGCTCATCCGGGTTCTTTGAATCAGCTTGACTATCAGTGAATCGGTTTACATCCATATTTATATGCTTGCCTGTCACGTTGCTGTTTTTGACTGTTTGGCGCCATCTTGTAACTGAATAATACATCGGTTTGTGTATGCTCTATTTAGCCATTTTCGTTTAATTAAAGAATAATTAAACTATTATGACTAAAAACTGGCTTTTTTATGTTTAATTTTAGGTTTTCTGGCAAGTAGTCACTTCTGCTTTGTGTTGTGCTGGCAATAAGCCTGTCAGGCTTTATTCTGCAATAGCAATCGCCTGGATGTACTTTATCTTTTATTTAAAAGTGGTATGAGTTATATAATTAAACCAGTTGCTGACAACAAGCAACTGTTAAAAATGCATCAATTGTATTATAACACCAGTAGGTGGCGTATATAATAAGTATATCAATCATGTCATAACAGTAGGTGGTGTCAAGTAACTGATAAAGAAATATGTCAATTAAATTATATCAGTTATATAATTATATCAACACCAGTTGGTGACGACAAGTCACTGATAAAATATATATTTGTCATTGAATCATTTGTTCAAGAGATTCGTTCCACAATGCAGATTCATCCAATAGTGAAACAGGTTTTGCCTTTATTGGATTCATTTAAACTAATTAAAATCTAATTTGCAATTAAATTGATATTTTTTTAATTGACTGCAGTAGGTGGCATATCTAAAACTATATCAATCATATCATAAAAGTAGATGATAAAGTAAATGATAAAAATGTATTTGTTATTGAAGCATTTGTTCAAGAGATTCGTTCCAAAATGCTGATATATCCAATAATGAAATATATTTTGCCATTATGGGAGGCCCATTGAATCTTCCATTTAGACTAATTAAAAATTAAATAATTTGCTATTAAATGCATATTTTAAACATAACCACTACTTTATTATGAATCATGCAGCTCATTTTAAACAGATAATTCAACATATTTAGTTCAACCTCATTTATTCCAAACCCAAAATGTGTTCATTCCACCTTTGATCTGTCCTGTAAAAGTTGAGCAAGTCATTAATGATGCTCTGCCCCAAGGAAGGTCATAGGAAACATGTCAGAGAGCCAGAGGCTTCCTAACGAAAGAAACTAAATCACATGGGACCCAGACATGAACCTACGCTAACCCCTTTCTCAGGGCTTTACTGCACACTAATAATCAGCCTCATCAAAGACTCGCCGCCCCACAGATTTTAATATTCCTCTAATGACTTTTAAAGAGTCTTTTTATGCTTATTTTACAGTTACCTGTTGATGTTCAAACATGCTTGTTTCTTAAAAACAGCCCGTGCTGTTTTGCAGGATGTGTAATGACAGGTTTTGGGTAGCAGTTCAGTGTGTTTGTGTGGAGATATGCAGGTCTGTTACAGGAAAAGTCCAAAGCGAAGAGATCCAGGTGTTGACAGGCATGATATGAGCTCAGAGGAAGTGCTGAAAGATTCTGAGCTGGTCAGACATGAGGGCTTTCAGGATGAGGGTGACGGCAACTGAGATAGACCACCTGTTCAGGACAACCATCATGACTCAGTGCCAGAATGCACCCATGTGCCAGATTCACTATACTGACACAAACACAGCGCACGCATAATTATATACACACACTGTAAACAAAAAGAGTTTAAAAAAAATGTTTTGGAAAGAATCTCATATGTTCAAGGTAAAAAAAGAAAAAAGAAAACTCTTTCATTGAACTTGTGCTTTCATTGACATTGTGCATAATGCTTTCACCACTGATGATTTTTCCAGCTTTTCATGTTTTCAATGTTATTCAGCAGCTTTGTGCAAATCAAAAGTTTGAAAAAAGTTGTATGTGGTATTTGGGTATTTTTGAACTGTTGTGTACTTTAGTCTGTGGGTTCAGCTGAGGTGAGATGAGCATTATTTCAACCAAAGGGGACCATAGATATGCAAAACACCCTACTTGAATGCAGTCAACATGAATTACACATACCTGGCAACCTTGGTTAGAAGAATTGTTTAAGCATATATAAGCTACAGCTTCAATAAATTTTTTAACAGCATTTAAATCACTGCTGCCTAATGTTACTGACTTACTGTTGATTTCAAAATAAGCTATATGACTGTTTGGGGCTGGGGATGGACTTTTATATGTGTTTTGATCATTGTATTGAATCTGATCTGAATGGAGACTCAACTTTTTTTTTTATGAAACTCACATTCAAGTGTTAATATATTCTCTTTTCTTTTTTTGTCAGTGAATGTGTTTTCTTTTAAAGAAATAATGCAATTATTTTAATGGATAAAAATAATATAGTTATAGATATAGATTTCAGTTAGGTCAAGTAAACAATATGATTTTATAATAGTTTTGAGTTTTGTCAGTCCAGCAAGATATATATATATATATGTATAAACACAACAGAAGTCATTTTGAAAAGTGACCTCTTTATTTTTTATATCCATACATTTAAAATCAATGGGCTCAGAACAAAAATACACAGGTTTACAGTGACATGAGAGTAAAGGATGACAGTAGTTTTACTTCTGGGTGAATTATCCAAAAGTCTATAATTGCACCAAAAAACGGAAGACAGTTCCTGGCAAAACAATTGATCTTAGGAGAGACTGAATAAAGCAACACACTGACCTTACACTGGCCTGTTTGCTCAACTCCAAACTTATCTGATTTCAAAATCAAGTGATTATTTCATTTCCTGAGATAAGTGCCACAGTCTCGCAAGCTCGTTAAAGTCTTTTTGTCATATGCTAATTTTGGAAAAGCAAACACAGTGGCTGGAGGGAAATATCTATTGTTGCCAGACTAGAGACTGTTCAGATGCGAGCAGACAAAATTAAATGAACTGCTTCATTATCAGCATGATCTGGAATGTGAACGGAGAGTTCAAAACACTAACATATTCACTTTGCGCAGAGGCTCGTCAAGTGAATGCCATCATAAAATCAGTTTTAAATATAACCACACCACATTCGGTGTCAGAAGACACGCCAGCAATAGGAACAAATGTTTATGCAGAGCTATTTTTAGGTTATCAGTATGCAAAATATGACGGGACGAGTGCCAGCCAGTTCTCAGTGTTCTAGGTCAAATGGGTAAAACGTCCAGATTTGTTGATGCTATCTCAAAACACACTTGAACAAGCGTGGAGTGGCTCCTAAACTTTCTTGTCCAGGTCTCTGTCTGTCGCCACAAGCTGTTATCTGATGGTCATGGCTCTTTGGCTATTTGCATTTGGTTCCTATTTGAACATTACAAGGCCACAAGGAGAACCGCGTCCATTATATAAAGTCAGACGATTCGTGCTCAGGAAATGAGCCTCCAATTATAGTGACCTCAGGGGGCAGCTGGAAGACTTAAGGAAAGGAATATGAAGCATAGAAAGAAACGGAAGGAGGAAATGTAAGAAATTGTGCACGGGTGATATTGTGTTTAAAAGTGCCATTGAATGAAAACAAACCTAGGAATTTCTGAATAATTAGAGCTCAGTACATGGATATGGCATAACGTAAGCCTCAAACACTATTGTTTTCTTGTTCTCATGTAAATCCTGTGAGTGTAAAATCCCAGTGAAAAACAGGCCAATCAAATGAAAGCACAGACTTTGACAGTCCACATGGAATCCTTAATATGCATGGCCCAGGCCGTTTGATTGGCAAAAATGTATCCTAGTGAGATTCCAACAAATATATTTTTCTACATCTAAGCTTAATCTAAGCTTACATCTAAGTGTTTAATGCATGTTTATTTAATGTGTCATATCACTCAACTCTTTCTGTGATTTTTACTGATATTTTGTGTGCTTGTGTGTTTGTTTGTGTGTGTGTGTGTGTGTGTGTGTGTGTGTGTGTGTGTGCTA
>CAIGQW010015581.1:8573675-8597080 GCA_903798125.1 Danio choprae | reverse complement strand
TCATGAAAACATTTTGTTCCTATTGAATCTTGAGTTTTAGGGGGTTTTGCACAGCTCTCGCCACAGCATGTCAGGGAGGATGAGGTCTGAACTTTTACTGACTATTGCACCTTGATTTTTTTTTCTTTTCTTTTTTTTCAGCCTCAGTTCTATTTTTTTGGGTGTGCTTGGGATCATTATGTTATTGCATGACACAATCTTGGCTAAGCTTTAGCTGTCAGGCGGGCATTGTGTTATCACACACCTGAAGGCTCCAGAACCTACAAACTGCTAAAACATATGTGGATGATCATTTAAGGCATTTGATTAGCAGTGCCTGGCATATTTTTCCTAATGCTATATGTTGTTGTTCATCTGAGGTTTTACTTCCCAAATAATCTGCCAAACATTCGTATTTAAACAAACAAACATATTTATTTATGTCCTAATGTGGAAAATTTAATAGGGTGTCCTAACTTTTTTGACTTTACCTAAAAACACGATTTCTTACATATACATGTCATATGCAGTTTTTAATTCTTCATGGTACATTTTTTTGAATTGAGAACTTTGTGTGTTTTTTATTAAAGGGAAAGTATTGCCTTAAGTTTATTTTTCTCGTCACCTCCACCACCATTTTTAATATTATTATTTTAAATATATGTGATCCTGGACCACAAAACCAGTCATAAGTATCCATTCTTGAAAATTGAAATTTATACGTCATCTGAAAGGTATGTATGGTTTGTTAGAACAGGAGAATATTTGGCCGATATACAACTATTAATAATCTAGAATCTGAGGGTTCAAACAAATCTAAATACAAAAAAAAAAAAAAATTGCCTTTAAAAATGTCCAAATAAAGTGCATTTATACACTTTACTATTCAAAAATGACTTTTGATATACTTACAGAAGGAAATTTGCTAAATATCTTATGAATAATAAATAAGTAATAAATAACATTCATTCATTCATTTTCTTTTTGGCTTAGTTCCTTTATTAATCTGGGGTCGCCACAGCGGAATGAACCGCCAACTTATCCAGCATATGTTTTACGCAGCGAATGCCCTTCTAGCAGCAACCCATCACTGGGAAACATCCACACACACTCATTTACACACATACACTACGGACAATTTAGCTTACCCAATTCACCTATAGCGCATGTCTTTGGACTTCTGGGGGAAACCGGAGCACCCGGAGGAAACCCACGCGAACACGGGGAGAACATGCAAACTCCACACAAAAATGCCAACTGACCCAGCCGAGGCTCGAACCAGTGACCTTCTGGCTGTGAGGCGATTTTGCTACCCACTGCATCCCCGCATCGCCATAACATTTACTTATGGATGCCAAATATTCTAAAATGCCATAGTATTTATTTAAAGAAAGAAAGACAGAAAGAAAGAAGTTTCTTTTAATTTATCAGCATTATTACTGTTTTATTTTTCTTTCGGCTTTACTCTTGTGGGCAAACAACAGTATACATTTTTAAAAAGTGACAAACATCAAACGTTAAAGAGTAATTTATAAATATCACAAACGTTAGTGTATAATGACTTGAAACAACAACAATTTGGGTCTTCACCTCAAACAAAGGAAGGCACAAGACATATTGACACATTTTATGAATTATTTTTTTTGGAAACTTGAAAGCTCCAGCTCGTGTGCATTGTAATTACGCTGAAAAACAGTCTTTGAAACATCTCCTTTTATGTTTGCACGGAACAAACGACGACAGAAATGTAATTTAGGGTGAACTATTCCTTTAGAAAAGCTGCACGTCCGACACCATAGGAAAGCAGCTCAGCTCTTGTTGCTCTAAAAATGGCTGCTCAGTCAAAAGTAAGATTGTGCTTCACGTTCTGACAAAGGCTTGGACCAACTCCAGCCCTTATAAATCTCTAAAAAACTAGGTCAAACATTTTCTCTCTCTCTCCACAATTGAACGCAAGTAATGTTTTGGACAAAATGCCCGGGGCACAACATAAAATGATCAGCACAAGTGTGTTTATTATTTATCCACCTTGCGTGTTTTCATGGCGAGATAATAAAGCAGCATTGTCTGATTGATGCCTTTCATCTTGCCCTTTGCCACCACATATGCATGAGGCCTGTAGCTATGACATGAAATCGGCTCCAGTAATCGATAGTTTGAAAAGGGCACACACACACGCACAGAAATCTATGTCCACCCTGCACCTTGTCGAGCTTTCCTGTGGTGTCAAGAAAGAAAAAAAAACTCTCCCTCAGGCAGTGCAATCCATCAACACAGGGCCTGGCCTTCAGACTAAACACACTCTCATTATAGTGGGTCAGGGCCCCACGAGAACCTCTGAATACATGTTTACTATTACTGAAAAAAGCAGCAAACAAGTGCACTGCGTGTAACAATGCTTAGCGTTATGCTGCAGCTTTATTGGATGGTTAATCAACGCTCCAACTGGTTGATTGGTCAGCTAGAGAAGTTTATTTACATTTTTTCATTTGCCGGAAAATAAGTTGGGTTTTCATCATCTTAAAGTCAATTGACACTGCTCTGAAACATGCTAACAAATGTGGACAATCGCCAGATTACAATAGATGACTTTTCAGACATTCTGCGATCAGACAAGAGCAAATTAAGAATGTTCAAATGACAAAAGCAAGCTTCTACATATGACAACGGACACCAGTACACTGATCCAGCTAAGTGTGTGTAGATGTCTGTCTTGCAGTGTGAATTGTAAGGTAAATGCACTGCAAATTTATATTCCAAAGCAACTCTTAAGATGCAATTAAGGTCAAGCAAGACAAATTGCATATGCACAGTTGAATTGTTGCTCATTATGAGAGACTCAAACATTTGTTTATTTAATTTTTTTGTGCGCTCAGATTCAGGCAATGTTTACATGACAGCGATTTAGCCAAAAACAGAAAAGTTTTTCCCTTGGTTACGCGACAAATTTTTCAAAATGATCCACATCTGCGAAAACAACCAAAAAAGCTGTATTACATATTCCAGGCCAGTATTTGGCGCTGTCACCTTGTTAATAAACAACCTATGTTTAAATGTACAAGACAATGACAGTGTTTTCACAAACTTCCACTTTGTAATTTGTTTTCAGGCCTAAAAATTGGTTGTCCTGTAAACAAACAAGCGTAACGCATAAAAGGTTTTCCTTTCGTGTAAACAGCCCTTCAGTTACACTTTAATAGCAATAAACTGGTTTGCCATTGACATTTATAAGAATCGTTGTTTATTGTTATTGCCACTAGAGTTTCTGTTTGCATTATACATTTATTTTTTTGTAGAAGATTTGTTGTGTCGTTGAGTACCTAAAATGTGTGTTTGTTAACATTTCATTTTATTTAAGAGTACTGTAGCCCATTTTATTCAATTCATGAATGAAATTATAAAATGTGACTTACAGTATATACCAATGCATTTGTGATTTTGAGATAAGGTCAACTTTTAGCAAGTAATCTGCTTATAATGCTTGATATAATGAACATAGTCACAGCAGTTCATTTTCTTAATATCTAATGCAGTACATAAACCACCACAAATTAAGTTGCAAAACAACACTAAAAAATCTGTCAAATTTATGGTTAAAACAGCTGTGGTTACCAGAATTTTTTGCATAAAATACAGTAGAAACCATAAAAGAAATGTTCCAACTTTACTGTAAACTACCGTATTTTATTAATTTATAGTGTTAGTACACCAATCTTTTGAAGTACTAAAAACGCAACCAAAAGCATGTGGTGATGAGAAAAATCACATGATAAACCAATGATCATTACAAACAACTTTTCCACAACATACTAAAATATAGAAGCTGCTCTATCATTCACACAACACCATCATGGCGACACACATGACACTAAAGTGATGCAATAAACATTTTAATAACATCACAAGCTACATAAAACCTTGTCATGCAGGAAATTCTGAGAAATCAATTTACGGTTATTCACTGTATATATTTAAAAGAATCTTACTGTTTACCAGGTTACAGTTTTTACAACCACTAAAATCACAGCCATTTATTTTAAAGTGAACATTAATGATGATGATATGGTCCACATAGTCTAGAAACAACACAGGAGCATAACTGGTTAATACATTTTTAACTGACTACCACAAACCTTAGTAAACAGTCATTTAAATACTCTCCTCCCATAGGTTTTGCATCTGAAAGGGAACCTCCTAATGCAAATGCAAGGTAAAATCACTGTCAGTGCCTTTTCAGCACTAATGTTTCACTGTGTGCACGTCAATAGCAAATCCTGACTGTATTTCTTATGCCAAAAGACAGTTTACATTGATGCTAGCTGTTACTACTTCTGGCCCTTCCTCATGTATTTGTAGTTTTAGTTTTCATCATAGTTTGAAAAAATATGCAAAGGTGAGTGAGAGGGAGAACTGGGAGGGTGTAAACAGAGTGGAGGAAGAAGAGCCAAGACAATCCATACAACAGTTTAATTTCATTGTCATTGAGTCAAAAGCGCCAAAGCTTCCCACAAATGCATGCTGTAGTTCCCCATTACGTAACAAAATGATGTATATTTATACTTGGTTTTGTGAGCTCACTGTACATCACACAAACGCATGTATACTATAAGACATATAAATATTGCAGCTGTATAAATAATCTGTTTGAATTTGGACTTGCTGTTACATTTTTAATAACTTTTAAGGCTTTTTTGGCATTTATTTAAGTATTTTTAAGAAGAGCTGTAAAGATCAATGTGCTCCCACAATGAATGGTGGGTTTTTGTCTTGAAGACTCAGGGAGAACTTACTCAGAAATACTTACAAAGCAAAAACAAGCATTCAGTTTGGATCTATGAGTGGGTCTCTGACTTGCTGTGCATGATCTCACAGTTTGTCACAGAAATGCTGTCATCAGTATTTAAGCGAAGCATCTTCTCATTTTCCCACCATCTCATGACTAGTTGTGACGCACCAAATAAGTCATCAGTTACCGTGGTCATCTGGCACGTCACAACCTGTGATTTAATATGTAGTTTTTAAACCCAGAAGACAAAAACATAGCACAAGAAACCTGTATAATTAACCAGTTTATGGATACAATTAAATTGAAAATGAAGATTCTGTCATCATTTACTCACCCTTTTCTTTTTTCTTCAGTTGAACACAAAAGATAATATTTTGAAGAAAGCTGGAAACCTCCAACCATTGACTTTCACAGTATATGTTTTTCCTACTATGGAAGTCAGTGGTTACATGTTTCAGCTTTCTTCAAAATATCTAATCTTGTGTTCTACAGAAAAAAAACTCATAAAGGTTTGGAACCATTTGAGGGTTTGTTTGGGAGAACTATACCTTTAATCGATGATAACGTTAACATTGCTAATGGGTGTTGTGCTACATGAACAAAACTATTTTCACACCATTTAATTTATCAATCATATTATAATCATTAAATTAGCATGTTCTTACTGCATTTTGTTCCAGTACATGTCACATCCATTTCTTTTACTACAAATTGTGCAAATGCCACCAAGAAATGCATCCAACTGGTTTCAGGCTGACCTAATACATTAATGTATGTAGCTCTTCCATAAAACCATCTTCTCTTTCAGGTGACTTGTCAAGTAGCTGATATGTTCGCAGTACATCCTGTGCTTGTTTATGCATTATTGCAATACAAGTTTTGTTAGTACATTGACAACAACTGCTTGATTTTATTCTACGGTACAATATATAACTATAAACATGCAGGTTTTTTTTAACATAAATTGAGTCGGGTAACTTTTCAAAGTCAGTGGTAGTGTAACTTGAAACTTGTTGTTTTTTTTTTGCATTTATCTTGTTTACCTCACTGCTTTCATCATTTTGACACAGAGGCACCGAAGAGAGTGTTGTGAAATCCTGCGTATAACTTCAACAGCCACCTCCAGTTCACATGGAGATGTTTTTGTAAGAATACGAGAGCAAGGTTACGGTGTTGGAGTGTAATCTGCCATTGCATTTGCTGCATTGACAAGGTCTAACACAAGCACACACACCAGCGTGTTAAGTATTCTCTGTTTATCTTCTCGTGAAGTCACTCCTGTCTGCCAAGCATCAGACCTTGAAAGTGTGGAGACATGGGGTCAATTGCATTACAGTATGTATTCCACTTCAGAGGCTTCTTATCTATCCCTGATAACGAAATCCTTTACTCTCCCCAAATCACAGCGACGGTGGGGTTTTCACTAGAGAAATGTTTTGGAAGTGGCAGAATTAGATCAAAATATCATGCATGGTGAATTCAGGAAATGTCCATAAAATAAAATGGCAAAGTGGTAGAAAAGGCTTCCTCTAGATGTCTTTGAAAGTCATTTCATACAACATTTTGTGGTGTATGGTCTGCTGCTGATTTCCTTGTTTTGTTAACAGCTTGAAAGTAAAGACCTGTTTAGGTTTCGAATTAAACAGAGAGAATTGTTTAACCAGGGTTTTTCAGAGTTGGATCTGCAAGAATCCTTTGAGTTATGTGAAACATTATAGTGGGGGAAAGACAGAAAACATTTTAACACGTACTAAACAGCTTTTACTTGTATTTTTCTTCTAATCTAAAAATAAACTGAATTAAATGTCTAAATAGCAGGGGTACTCGCAACTGTAAATAACTATAGAATTTCCCATTTTAAAAGAACATTTCAGCATTTTTTTTACACAAAAATACTGATATATTTCACTATAAAGTAGATTTGTTGGTATATTTTGAAGCAATTTACGAAAATGGATTTTTATGGCATTTCTGTAGTAACTGAGTTTTATTTGATGTATTTTAAAGTGAAAAAAATTGACTACATGAAAATATAGCTCACAGTCACTATACTTGTGGGTAGTTGGCATTAAGCAATGACCTAATTTACCTAATTAATTCATGCAGTAAACTGTGCTGTTTTTATTTAAATGCATTTTTGTTCCTGTAATAACAAACCTAAAATTTCAGCAACTATTACTCCAGTCCTTAGTGTCACACACAATCCTTCAGAAATAATTGTATAATATGCTGATATGATACTCAAGAAACAATTCGTATAATCATCAATAATGACGAAAGATGATCAGCTTAAACTTTTGTGTGGAAACAATACTATTTTCTAGCATTTTTTGATGAATATAAGTAATTGCCACTTGTCACTTCTGATCACTTTAATGCAACTTTTCTGGAAAACAAAAAACAAAAAAACAACAACATATAGACCTTATAAGGTTTTTAATGTGAACAATTTCCAAGCAACCAACACACCTTCAAAAAAAAAAAAAGTGTTGCAAAACAATCAGTCCCCCATCCACGCCCTCCACACAGTCCTTTGAGTTCACACATCTAACAGCAGCCGTTAGTTAAGCTACGACCCCTAAGACCAAAGCTGGCCATCGCATTCCCAATCAATGGCCAGGATGCTAGGCTTGTTAACTCATTTATGTGAATGTGCCACTCCACCCATTGCAAGTGTCCCTCCAAGCCCGCAGTCACCTAATCTGACTTTAGCCTTTTGTGTGCTGCTGAGATTGAAGGCATATTGAACGAGCCTATCCAGGGGCCATTCAGAAGCTATACGTTCCTGCATCTTCAATATCAGATAGCTCCTAGTCAGGACTGTCTATCGATCCATTGCTTTAGCACTTCTCTTGCGGCTGAGTGGCAGCTCCTAGTCTAAGGAAGATAAACGCCATGGAAGAGATGAGTCATTCCTGTCTGGTGTGCTTTTCTCCTTCTCTCTATCATCTTCTATTCACCTCAGCTCTCAGCCAGGCCCATTTTACCACAGTACAAGCCTCATCTAATTTACTGTAATGCACCGCTGCTCTGAGAACGGAATGGTGTTATTATAAAAATAAAATGGGAAACGGGTGCAGCAAGAACTCTTAAACGTTCTTGGCTTGAAGCTTAAAGGAGTATTCCAGATTAGTTACTGCCACCATTTGTGGAATGATGTTGATTGCACAAAAATAATTTGAGCTCATTTTCCTTTAAAAAAAAAAGGTGGAAATTGAGGTTACGGTGAGTAAATGTGTCTGTGAATAGGGACAATTCTTGGAGGATTTAAATGAAGAAATGTGGAGCACTTGGTTTTATAAAAGCCCTGACATTAATTGGTCTGTTAAAACGTGTGTATTATTTTAGCTGTGCTTTGAAGAAGGCTCTGTTAATTAACAGTTGTATAACTGTATGCGTCTGTAGATAAAAGTGTTTTGTTTTGGGTTTTTTTTTAACTTGTCATTAACTAATGTATTATGGGATCTTGATCTGCTCTGACAATTTTTTGTTGAAAATTTAACAAAATGGCATGAAATGCTTGAAGTAATATATTATCTGGGCTGATCATGCAAAGTATGATACAAAAACCAGGTAATGAGCTCCCAGTACTTTTTTGTTGCTATTTTAATTATTTAATTGCAAAAGCCACAATCACATTAGATTTTGAGCACAGAAAATATGTACACAGCAACAATCATATTATGATGTCACATTATTTGTGGCTTCTTTTTCTTTCAAATAAATATAAATAAATAAATAAATGAAGCAACATATCATACATCCAAAATGTAAGAATATGCAGTGTAGGTCACTTTAATGCAATACTGTAATTTCTGAAATTCAAAAGGTGAATTTACCCCAAAATGAAAATTCAATCATTAATTATTCACTTTCATGTCTTTCCAAACCAATAATAATTTATCATCAGAACATGAATGAAGATGTGATGAAGAAATCAAAAAAAAAAAAAGATTTTGTGTCATGTTCCGACTTGTCATTCTTCTAATGTTCACAAATCTTAACATGGTGCGAATGTGTGTCAGTTCATCCAAATTGCACTTTGAAACACAGCAAAATAAATAAATGAGTAGACATGAGTGTGAACGGATGAAAACCTCCTAGTTTAATTCGTTTTAAAAATGTAGTTTTTAAAGTTTAATGTGTTGCGTTGTCATGGAGATAAAGTTGGCTTAGTAAGCAAACTGTAATCACATTAACATACATTTTATATACATTTCTTTGTTGCCATATTTTTGAGTATTTTAATGACTCGTTCACTCCTATTATAAATGCTGTTACCCATTTTAAATTTTTAAGACAAACAAGGATAAAGTAAGAATTATTATTTGCATAACAGATGAACACAGTTCATTTCACCAGCATGTCAACCTTTGGTGACTTTAGTTCTTGGGGGGTGCGACAGTCAGATTTAATATAAACTATGCAAAGTAACTGAAAAGGCAGAGGAACATCATGATCAATGGCTCTGAGATGGAAAGACATGTGGCTTGTGGCAAACATCCCTCAGAAGCAGCCAGTCTCAGTGGGAAGACGTGACGGGAGGGAAGGGGGTGGTCTGGTCTGTAGGAGACGCTGCCCGTGAAAATTAATCTTGGGCTATATCTCAATATCTCAATGCAAAACTGCCCAGCAAAATCCCCTCGCTGCATTTCTAATGTGTCACTGCATGAGTCTGAGGTGGGGGAGGAAGTGATGCGTGGGGGCAGGGCAGGACTGATTCAAAGGGGTAAATGATTGCCCTCTAGGGGAAGGAGAAATGAGAGAACGGCAGAGAGGTTTATCAGAGACAGAGCTGGCTGTCAGCCAGAGCCGTGGTTATAAGGTGGTCTACAGACACTGAGAGAGAGAGAGAGAGAGAGAGAGTTGCTCACCTCCTTGACACAGCAAATCTTTGCACTCCCTCTCCTGTCTGGACACATCATTTTATAAAAAGAAATATGCAAGGTAAATGTAGGTCGAGACGGCCGGGTTGTATATAACATCATTATTCTATTATGAGCTCAGGGTTTAGAGTAATAACCTACATACATTTTCCTTGCATAATATAGAGCAAGTGGGACAGGGATGTATAATCAACATTAACACTGACAGCACATTGTCAAGATGTAAATCAGTGAAGTCAAGCAAGCAGCTCCAGCAGACCCTCCTAAATGCAAAAAGAATAAAAATGTAAGCTAACACCAAGCATTTAATGGCAGTGTGTACTGAATATTTCCAATCAACCTGCACTGCTTTACAAATTTCAAAAAGCAAAGTGTTGCAAAACATTGTTGATGATAGTTCAATTTAATTCAGTGATCATATTACATAAGGGGTCTTATATGAAGAGACTAGGACCTCTATAAAGAAACTGATTGATTCACATATGGTTTATTCTAATAGAAAATTAAATACTTTTATTCTCTGTAATTTGTGATTTTGAATGAAACCTCACCCTTTGCTCATTTTCAGAACACAAGCTATGAATTTATATAAATACGAGAGATTTTTGTCTTATTGGAATTATATCCACCCAAAATGCTTGACCATGCTTAAATCCATATTAATCCATAGTCTTTATTCCCATATAAACACTGATCAAAATAATCAGTCTCTTTATGATTTTTTTTAAGAATCAGAACTGGGTGAATGGACTTCAGATTTAAGGCACAGAAATCTCTCCAGTTTTATTAAAATATCTTTATTTGTGTCCTGAAGATGAATAAAAATCTTGTGGGTTTTCTAATGATATTATGTTGAGTAAATGATGACAGAATCTTTATCTTGAGATGAACTAACCCTACTATTCAACTAAGAGGTAACGTCATGATGTATTCATCTTTCAAAATTGATTTTCAGTGTGAAAATATAAAACCATTTTGAGACATGATTACAGGACTACAAGAATTGCATAATAATTATAAGCAGCTAGGCAATTTGTAAATAAGTGGTTAGTGTATATTTCAAATACAGATACACTAAATGTTTATCCTCTCACTTTATCTGTATCCCCTCGCTCTGAACGAACCGTTGTTCATTCAATATGCCTGTCTCGCACACTTAATGAAAATCCCACCCACAGGCGTGCGCACAAATGAAATCTTGGGCTGTGTACTGAGGTAGGATGGCAACAAGGCATGTCCGAATCCACTGTCTGCACTGCATGCTGTCAAATAAGACGTTAGCATTTGAAAACAACATAGATGTATCATTTAGATTTTTATATCACAATCCCATATGTGCAAAAACAAATAAATGTTCATTAAAAAAAAAAACATAACTCAATTTACACTGAGCAATACGCATAGCAAATATCACTTAATATTTGTTTGGTTAATTATGAAGCTGACTTGAATTTGTTTTAGATCAGTAAATACACATTATGGTGCCACAGTAACCTGTCATTTGGTTATAAAGGCACCACTTAAATCATTGACTAGCAGTCTAGTCTACTCCGGCAGCGAAGGGTTAAGCCAACGTCTAGGCTTTGGGGGGAGGAGCTGCGGCACGCTATTGGATAATTATACGTGACGTAATCGATATGAAAAACCGAGGAACTAGTTAAGAAGGCAGTCGGTAACTTTGAAAAGAGGTTTGACTCGGAGTGCGACAGCTGCGAGAGTCTATCAAGAGGGAAAAGTATCTTTGAACATGGTGCAGCAGACGGAGCACAGCGAGAGGGAGAGCAGCGTGTCGCGAGAGACCACAGACACCGAGGAGAGCGAAATGATGGCGTGCAGCCCTGTGCCACCGAAACCGGACTGGTGCAAGACAGCCACTGGCCACATCAAACGACCCATGAATGCGTTTATGGTGTGGTCCAAAATCGAGAGGAGAAAAATCATGGAGCAGTCTCCAGACATGCACAACGCAGAGATCTCCAAAAGGCTGGGGAAGCGGTGGAAAATGCTGAAGGACAGCGAAAAGATTCCCTTTATCCGTGAAGCCGAGCGGCTCCGGCTCCAACACATGGCTGACTACCCCGACTACAAATACAGACCCAAGAAAAAACCAAAGCTTGACAGCTCCTCAAAACCAGCAGTGCAGTCGCCGGAGAAGATCAGCAAAAGTGTCAAAGCAGCCGCAGGAAAGAAGTGCGCCAAACTCAAGCCCAGCAAACCGGGGAACATTACCGCGAGAGCATCCACTCAAGACTGCAGATTCAACTATGTTTTCACAAACTTAAAAGTGACCAAGTCTATCAAAAGGGAACTTACTGACGACGAAGACGACGACGACGATGATGATGACGACGACGACGAGGATGACTACGAGGACGAGGAGCACATCAGGTTGCACAACGTCCCCGCGAGCCCCACGCTGAGCTCCGCCGCGGAGTCCGAGCATGGCGCGAGCATGTACGAGGAGTCCCGGCACACGAGCGCGACTCCCGGGAGCAGACTGTTTTACAACTTCAAGAACATTACCAAGCAGAGCGCAGCTTACCCTGCCTCGGTGTCACCAGCATCTTCTTTCAGGTCCGTCTCCTCTTCGTCCAGCAGCTCCAGCGAGGACTCCGACGACTTGCTGGTGGACTTCAGTTTGAACTTAGCGGCGGGCTCTCACACCGCGGACTTGGGGAACACTTCAGGAAACCTTTGCCTCTCTCTGGTGGATAAAGATTTGGACTCGTTCAGCGAGGGCAGCCTCGGTTCTCACTTCGAGTTCCCGGACTATTGCACTCCCGAGCTCAGTGAGATGATCGCGGGAGACTGGCTGGAGGCGAACTTTTCAGACCTGGTTTTCACTTACTAACTGACAAACTCCTCCATGACCAAGGAGGCATTGCGCATCTTCAGGTTATTTTTTGACTCTGCCTCGGTGGTTGTCCCGGTTTAGACGGAGGAACGTGCGTTACGAGACGTGTAACGTTAAGAAAAAAAGTGACAACATGGTCCAAACATTGACTCTGCTGTGTGTGTGTGGCAAGCTCTTTTAACATTTACTCCTTGAAACTGCATGGTATGGTTTTATTTGACCGTCACTAAAATGTCAATGAATTACACACTAGTATTTATTTTTTTTCTAGTTCGTTGGGAACATTACTTTATTGTTTTGCTGCTAGTCACTATCACTTTTATGACAAGTAACTTCTGCTATTAATTTTAACAAATTGTAATATGTTTTCTCAGCTGAATGAAATGTTATTGCTAGTAAAGGTTCCAATTTTGCCCGTACTAAAACCGTAGTACATAATAATAATAATAATAATAATAATAATAATAATAATAATAATCATCGATTCCATTTGGTACTAATATAGTATAGTGACCAGAAGAATTAAATGATAGTGTATAATATAATTGAATTGCTAGTGAAATTGAGATGCTAACCACTATTAAATCACTCACTAATAAGTCCTGTAAAAATGGATACTAGTTAGTTAAAGCAGTAAATGTTAAAGTAGCTTGCCATAATATGTGGTTATTCTGTGGGGTTGCAGTGAAACTGCTTAAACTGTGGTGGAGCGCAAAATGTAAAATCTGAACTATGCATTCCCATCCCACCCGTATATCTACAGGGAGCTGGCAAATGGCTGCTTGACTGAATGGAGGCAATTCTGAAACACTGTTCAGGATGGAACTTTTTCTGAGGTCTTATGTAGTTTCTGTACGCCACAAATGTTTCTTTTTTTTTCTATCCGGTTCAGTTTCCCTCCAAGTATGGGAATATTTTAAGCAGATAACCACTCTAGAACACACAGGTATGGCAGGAAGCATTTTGATACATGACCAACATACCTCATCTTTTTAAAAAAAAAAGTAAAATATTTTCTGGCATATTTTTGTACAGTTAAAGGGAATGTTCTTACTGTGCTTTAAGTGAGGTTTCTTCAGGCACTTCAACCCGGTTTCATTTGTAAAAGCATGCAAGAATTAAACTGAGAAGTCGACTTGCATTTAAATGCCTGGTTATTATTTTACTCAAGGCAAGTGTACAGCTGTAGATCTGAAGCGTTTCTATAGGGAAAATGTACAATGGAATTGGGGGAACACATGAGCCTCATTTCTGGTACTAGATTGAAGATTGTATATGTTCTGTAATATAGTAAAGCTAGGAGTTTATGTATATCTGTGTGAATGGGTCCCAAATAGCAGGTGTAAAACTGGATTTTGTTTTGCTTTTTTATTTTGTTTTTTTTTTCTATCATAATGGCACATTGTTTTTGATTTATTTTGTGCAATATACTCCCAAAATGGACCATCTGCGTTTTGTAGCAAAGGAAATGAGTTACATGTCGTCATGCTGAAGTCTGTATCTGACACAAATAAATCAGCTGGAACTGATAAGAAAATGTATGTCTGGTTAATGTTGTGTGTGTGTGTGTGTGTGTGTGTGTGTGTGTGTGTGTGTGTGTGTGTGTGTGTGTGTGTGTGTGTGTGTGTGTGTGATCAAAGCAAGCATATTTGTGATCTTTCTATTTGGCTCCTTCAGAAAGATTTGCATTTCCAGATGCATGTAAACTCTTCCCACCTCCTCTCCCAAGTTTTCCCTGTCTCGTTTCGACTGGGGTGGAAAAAAAATCTGCTCCTTTAAGGAATCAAACCTCGTGCTGTCTATGGAGCTCTTTTTGATTGGTTTAACTATAAGCCCCCTCCCCAAAGCGCCCCAAAGAGCTCTGCCCTGCTCTTTTTTTTCTTTTTTTTTTCTTTTTTTTGAATTGCAATTATTCAGCACACAGCAACACTAACTGCCCAGCCTGGTAAGATGAATTTTGCTTTAAAAGTGGCTGAAATTTAACAAGCATTTGGGCCTTTTTGCACTGGTATAGCGGACTTTCATTCACCGGTTTACATTACAATAAATCAAAGATTATGAAATGGAGAAATACAGGCCTTCTACAGCGCTGCATGATATTAACGATTGTGTCATTGCAGTCAGGCTCTGTGTGATGCAATCTTACCTCAGCCTTTATTGTAGTGAGTGGCACAGGATCTGCTAATGGGCTGTAGAGCTGTCATGCTTCTGGCACTCAGTATCTATTTCTGCATAACTCATGAGTTGTGCCACCCAGTCCAAACTGGAGATATGTGGGTTGTAGGATTAGTTTACAGTCACGGTAATGATCAAATCATTGTGTTACTGCTAGCTGGTGATGACAATTTTAGCTAAAAAAAACCCAAAATAAAAACAAATATTCATTAGTAATTTCCAAGATTTATTGATGCTTGATATTTGAGTACATTTTACTTGACATTTGACTGTTAACAGCCTTAACAGGTTTTTATTTACAGCTATAGAAAACATTGAGATCGCTTTGGGTTTACAATTTATAGTAATGTGTTTGATTAAAAAGTACTTTGTATTTTATTCTATAATTAATAAAAAGAGAATAATAAATAAATAGACAAATATTAATAAAAATAAATAAATAAGTAGAAAATAATTCAATAAACTATATTTCGTCGTAATAAAAAAAGTGTCATATTTTGACATAACAAAAAAGATTGTTATAAAAACTATATATATATATAAATTTATTATTTATAAATTGTACATAAATGTTTATATGATTGTACATTAAGCATCAACATGCTTAATGTATTAACTGTAGTAGAGTTAAGAAATCAATATTTGGTGGTAGAGCCCTATTAAAGAGTTTTGTTCATTCATTCATTTTCTTTTTGGCTTAGTCCCTTTATTAATCTGGCGTCGCCTCAGCAGAATGAACCGCCAACTTAACCAACATATGTTTTACGCAGCGGATGCCCTTCCAGCTGCAACCCATGAGGAGTTTCAATCACAACAAATGAAAATTTGTAACATTGACAGATTGTCAAATGCTCTAAATGACAATCTTTTGATTTACAATTTTGCAAGCTATGTTATCAGTTCTTTAGAAAAAAACACACAAACTTTTCCAGAGAAACTGAAATATGTTTATTTTTTATTTATTTAAACAAGGCATCCCATTTTGGTGTCCACATCAAATTAAATTGACAAAAGTGATTTTATAAACAGATAATCTGTTTTAATGTCAAGTAAAATGCATAGTTAATGTTTTAACTTTTAATAAAGGGACTAAGCTGAAATAAAATGAATGAATGAATATTTTAACTTTTAATAAAGGGACTAAGCTGAAAAGAAAATGAATGAATGAATGTTTTTAACTTTTTTAAAACATAAAATGTGAAAGGTTTAGTGAAATCATGTTTTATTGTCATTTAGCATAAAAGATGTTTTAATGTACAAATGAATCAACATATTTATTCCAATTTTTTAGATATATACAGTATATAAAATAATGAGTCATCAGACTAACCGTGAATATATTTCAATTGTTAATAACTTATTGCTAATAATAATACCCAGTGCATAAAAATGACAATAACTTTACATTTTACAACTTGGACTCCTTTAATAGGGACTTTTATTGTGTTATCAAGTGATTCTTGTTCTTAGGTGTGAGGATAATCTGTTACACTGAATGACATTTTTAGTGAGCATCTTCTGTAAATAATTATAGCTAATTATATTTTGTATGTTTTTTTTTTTTTTTTAAATGTAACAAAAATAAAAATTGTGATGTTTGAAAACCCCTTTACCAATGGCCAACACCAGACCCCTTCATCCTTAGCAGTTATCCCTTCTTTATGCTCCTAATTAAATATAATGATTTTCACCTCGATTCTTATCTTTGGAAATAGATCCTGTGGAAGCAATCCTGAGCGTATATGCGTTGAAGGGAGGCAGCAAACTAGTGGAATAGAGCTCTATAACTTTTTTATTTGCCCCATATGTTAATCTACAGGAGGAAAGTCATTCACGAGCTGGCTGCCAAGATACATGGCTTTGATTATGCATTCTCCTGTTCTGTACAGGGGTGTGTGTTACCATTCTGACCTAAAAACACTTTTCTTCTCCCTTCTCTGAGCCTAGCAGGCCTACCGACTTTCTAAACATTCTCTTTTTTGGCCTATGCACTGATTAGGTTTTAAATAAGAAACAATAATGATTCACAATTTTCTTCAAGTACATGTTTTTTGAAATGTAGCTTGGATATGTATTTATGTATGTTACATTTTTAATAGTTATAAATTAATCGCAGCTACAACCGTAAAGAGCCTAATATATGTGACTAACTCAAAATCCTAAGCACGCAAAAATAATTTAAGGCAAGATACTGAAGCATGCACAATTTGAGTCATTAACATAATTTAGATCATGCCTTTAGATGATTTTGGGATGGCTGAGTCTTTACAATGGTGCAAGCACTCGTACCCTTGGTAGACTGATGTTTCCTTTCTAACTAATTTTGCTTATCTATTTCTGTCATGGGTGGCATGGTGGCTTAGTGGTTAGCACTGTTGCCTCACATAAAGAAGATCGCTGGTTCGAGTCCCAGCTAAGCCTATTGGCGTTTCTGTGTGGAGTTTTCCCCGTTCGCGTGGGTTTCCCCCACAGTCCAAAGACATGAGCTAATGATCGCACATTGAAATAATTTAAAGACACATTTCAGTATTCATGATGTTTCTAGAAACACTCAGGATTTGTCATGTATTTGTTTAGTAATTCTGAATGTATTCATATACTGCACACATCACTATTGTACACTGTGAATTCTGAAAGGTTTTGTTCTGTAATGTGTATTTTATTTCACTGTAGTGACTAGTGAATATTGTAGTGAATATTTAGGAATTATGTGGACAATAAGGATAAAATAAGCAAACAGTATATATTATGTATGCTTCATGTGTGCGATTAATCCCGTTTAACAATTTGAATCCATATCATTGTTTTTTTGGTTTGTTCAGATCAGTACGTCTAGTCATGAGGTTTTTGTATCAGTGTAACTGTATCTGTCAGCTACATAAACTCTAAAATAGGAATTATTCAATAATCTCATGCAAAAACGTCTTTGTTGAATCACAGCCGGCTTTCATAACCCTTTCCCTCATCTTATCAGTGAAGGAACTGAAAATGCACATTTCATTTTAATAATTATTGTGTTTGATGTCTAATCTGACTGCGGTGAATATCACCAGAAGGTGTGACTACATTAAGAGAAGAACACCTATATCTAACTCTGAGATTAATTATGGCATTACAAAGATGAGAACAGACTTCCTGAATTAGACTCTTTAAAGGTTAATGAACAGTCATTTGTGTATTAAGCAGGGGATCCATAGCACAGTGAGCCTTAGTTGGTTAGTTAATTATAAGCATCATTACTCATTCATATATTAAAGTGTTTGATTTGTACAAAAAAACTTTAGTGCATTCTCAAAGGTTGCAACCTGATAAAAAAAAATTATTATAATTTTTTAGGATTATTATGTTTGAGTGAAATGGCTTGTTTTTCTAATACTTCTTAATGGGTTAACCTGGAGCAAAGATTATGCAAAATGCATAATGGAAATTTGATCTGAAGAACAAATTTCAGATAGAAATTCTCATGAGTCTCAGCGCTCTAACCAATGAGATAGGAGTTTGCCTGCACGTTACAAATTTTCGTTAATTTTGAAATATTATCTTGTGAAAAAGAACCAAACTAAAATAAAATTGAAACATTGTAACTTTTTTTTTTATTTTTGGAACAAACAAACACTCTACAGTTGTGCAAAGGCCCTCAGACAAGATAAATTGGCAATGTAAACTGAAGTATATAAAGATTCGGTGATGTTGCATTTTTACATTTTTTATATATATATTTAGCTATTGTTAAAATGATTTGATTTTCTTCAATTCATTAGATTTGCACCTCTTTTAGGATAACTTTTTTTTAAATGTAAAGGGTCAGGTCATTTAGATGCTGTTTACACCTAGTATTAAGATTTTATTTTTTAATTGGAAAAAGTAAATAAAGGAGACACATCCATTGCTTTTGTCCACTTTTGAACACTTTCCAGTTTTTTATGAGGGGAGGTGTCCCTGGAGAGGAGTGTCTATATGTGTCTATATGACATTTTAGATGCCATGCTTCAACAACACATCCTGTAATGTTTATGAATTAGGTCTGTAAGCAGAAAATAGGTGGTATTTTTTTAGACACATTTGACCACATAAGCATCTACATTGTGCAAGAAAACCAGTCAAATGCATTGCAAACCGTGTTCACACTTATGTGCTGTTTACACTAAGTTAATAAGTCTTTACATAGTGTTTTTGTTTTAAAATGCTTAAGTTCTGTACTCTGGCAAAATGGAGCATTTTGAAAACACTAAAGACCCTGTTTTACTTTGGAAACACTGGTGTTTTGTTTCAGTATAGATGACCTGAAATAGCGAATTTTTAAAACAGTCATGCTATCCACAATCGGTTTCTAACTGGTCTTTCAGACTATTGCGTATCGTTCCCTGACTCGTCAAGACCGTCTCATATGACCATTACACAAGTGGTAGACTTAAAGTACAGATGGCCGTAAAATGTTGGCATGTCCATTGAGCGTGAATGGTCAAGTATCATGTCTTTTAGGCTGTATAGTGTGGATGGAGATTTTCTGTAGCAATAAAAAAAACGTCAGTCTGGACAAAAAGCGTTTACATTTTAAAATATTGTTTTAAAATGAAAAATGCTCTAGAGTAAATGGCAACTTAGCCTCTTCCTCTTGTGATCAGGTTGACAAAACCACCTTTTTAACACCATGGTGTAAACAGGGCCTTAATGTGTAATGCAAAATCTGGGTCAACCATACCCTCGGCCTGCTGCCCCCAACCATCTCCACCCCATGGATCTGTACTTTATTTATGATTGTGGTTTTGTTGATCTTACTCAGTTGCTGCAGAGCCGTATCTCTGACAGAGAATAACAAGCAAAGCAGCTTATACTGTACATACTCATACTACACAAAGTACGTGTCTGTCAAATCGCTCAACTCCCACCATCACAGATGGCGGTCTGGTGTGAGGATATACTGTCATTTATGTCTCTGCCATTAATTAAAGCCAAACAGAAAGACCAACTGGATTTGCAGCTTAAACCGTATGCCGCTGTGTGCTATTGATTAAACTGGGGATCTACATACTACATAATTTTTTTTATCTGGACTAGCTGAAAGGTTCTCTGTGAAAGGAAGTAGAAGGATTTTTTTTAATCTAATATTTTATGTATATTCACACTCAGTGCTAATTTGAAAATCTGCATAAACGAATGAAAGACTGCATAAAAGTTTAAACATTTTAGCTTCTGATCACATATGATTTTTTGCTTGTTGAATTATTAACATCAAGAAGGCATTTAGAAACCAAAATGCATTGCTGATAGTAGTAAGTGTGCATGTTGGTGTAGCTCATGCCGTGAGGTTTGTGGTTTTTAATGAATATTTTAAATATGTTTTTAATTTTACATATATTTTTCTGTCTACACTGCTAAAGTACATGTTTTGTCTGAGTCTTCTGAGGTTCTCTGTGGTATCAGTTATGGGCTCATTAACTATATGAATGGATCTAGGCTTTTTTATCATAATATTTTATATATATTCACAGTGGGAGGCTGCTGAAAAGCTGCTAAAATTAAATTCACACTCTTGAGTGCTAATATGACAATCAGCATGAATGAATACATCAAAGTTGAAGCAATTTAGCTGCTCATTAACTTTTTCCCTTATCTTAATTGCAGTGATCTGATCATAACTGACTTAGTAGTGTCCACCACAAACTTATCACAAAGTAATGTTTTATAATATTTTATGGTATATTTATATGCCGTTTTATGGTAATGGCTCATAAAGTCTTACGAAAGATGTGTAATGTTACTTTGGAGGTTGCATTTGTTTTGCTTATACATTTATTTTCTTGTAAACTGTATTTACGTTTTCATCAGTTAGTTTGTTTTAAGTATAAATTATCATTGCATTAAAAAAAAGACAAAACTTACATGCAGTTAAAAATGTAACATTTTGCAAAATGCAATGCATACATTTTGCTTGATTTATTAATAGTATTCATAAGTCATTTAAAAAAAGGTCTGTTTTTATAGCTTATATCAATAAATGTGTTTTTTGTCTAATACATAGGGATTTTTAAGATTATGTTAACCTTATATATAGTTTTTAGGAAATTTTATTTATTTTGGTAAATTCTTTTTGGACATTACATTAAACTAAATGAAAATAGGACAACTAGCTTAATAAAGTTAGTGGATTTTCATTTACATAACAGTGATTGTAACAAAAGATTTGCATTTGAACAACAATGGCAATCTTAAAATGCAATGTTTTGAAAATGGCTTTCAGAGTGCAAGCTTAAAAACGATGTTAGTCATTTTGAAGATCTGTGTGAATGAGGATCATTTTGACAACTTCTGTTGTCTGTCAACAAACCCTTTCAAAAATGCAAACCTTTTACATTTTTATTTACACTGTTGTCATGTAAATGTACCCTCAGTTAGTGTTTATTTTTTTAAGCACTGTGTTGTTTTCAGTTGGTGTATTACTCTGAAATTGCAAATCTTCTAAATCTTTAATGTTGTACAAAAGCATTTTTGTTGCTCTTTAATAAGTGCCTACAATTGATCCATTAAGTAGACATTTCTGATCTATCTCTTACATTTAGATGTAACCACACTGAATTTTGCGACTCTGGATGTCTGTTAACATGAGCTTTCTGCTCCTTTGACAAAAATATGTAATTGTAAATATATGATTCTGACAGGTGCATAACCTTTTCTGAATGGCAAGGCGCCCAGACTTTACCTCCATTAAGTCCCATTCTAGGCATTTTAAAATACATTTTGATGGAACGCAGGAGTTGAATAGGCTGAGGATTAATCTGACCCCCCCTTGCTCTTTCCCTGAACGCCACACAGTGTCTGCACACAATTTGCTTACACCCGTGTTGTTTATTCGATTGAGTGTAATAGTCTGCTCACTTGGTAGCTCAAACGTGCTTTTTCTTGTAGATAGATGCTCATCTGAAGATAAATGATATGTTGACATCCATGTATTTTTCTGAATCTTTTGATTGACACTTGTCCCATAGAGACACTTCATTTTTCCAAGTACACATTCATCATGTCCTGTCATTGGTCACACATGTGGGATGAAGGTTCAAAAGAAGTTCCTTCAAAATACAAAGTAACATAAGAATGACTGGAAGAGCAAGACCAAATGCTATCCCATTATTTATAAGTCCTGGGATTTTCGTTTCAGCCTGTGGGGTTGGTTTTTGTCCAGTTGAAAAGCCTTCAAAAGTCACAAAATGATATTTTATGGTATATTTATAAGGTATTTTGTTGTAACGGGTCAAATATGCTCATTAAAGGTTAAATTAAAGGACCTATTATGCCCTTTTTTTCAAGATGTAAAATAAGTCTCTAATGTGCCTAGAGGGTGTATGTGACGTTTCAGCTCAAAATTCCACACAAATAATGTTTTATAACTCTTTGAAACGGCCCCTTTTAGGCTTTGATCCCAATTGTACCGTTTTGTTGACTGTTGCTTTAAATTCAAATGAGATTGTGCTCTTTTCAAAAGAGGGTGGGGCTACAAATGCATATGTGACAGCATAATGGCTGACTCAAAAACAAAACTAATATCTTATGCTAATAAGGCAGAGATTGTCACTAGTGGGTGGGCCTTTCCCTTTCTGATGACATGTACAAAGGGAGAATGTCAATCAAATTGTTTCTGCAGACTGTTTTTATCAAGTGTGCTTATAAACAATAAAATTAATAAATGTTCACCGTTAGAAGCTGGTTATATTCACAGACTGTTGCCACACAACGGTGTTTAAACCTCTTATAAAAGTGATTTTTGCATAATAGATTTTAAGTCTAACAAACAATGAGTAATATTAATTAGGAGGTTGTATTTTTGGTTCAAATTGTCTTCTTATCAGAAATTGTAATCACGTTTTCATCAGTATGTTTTAAAAAAAAAATAAATCACTATATGAATTTTACTTTTTTTAATTAAATTATTAATTATTTAAACCACTAGTCCATTTGCGGAGTCAGCTTATGTCCATAAATAGTTTTTTTTTTAATAGTTAGTTTGAATTATATTATAGTTAAACTATTAAACCTTTTTGTTTGTTATAATATATTCTGTTAAATATCCCTATATACAGTTTTTATGAAGTTTTATTTATTATTGGTTAATTATTACATTAAACTAAAAGAAAATGGGAGAACTACACTGTTAGACATTTCTTTGTATTTTTGCGGTAACTTACTGACAGCACTGTTGCACACAGCACCCAACTGCCCCTTTACAGTAACTTACTGTAAATGTGTTTTACACTACCAGGGCCCTACCTCAATTTCATTTTACAGTAAAATAATCTTTTTTTTATAGTAAAATGCCATTTACCACATTTTAATTTTACAGTATGACAATTTTACAGTACTTTTACTGTAATTGATTTACATTTTACACTAGCAGTACAAAACCTTTATTTTTAGTATTTAATATGGAATTTAATAGTGACAAGATCATGTACAACAGTATGTTTGATATTAAATGTTATTATATCCATTTTAAATGGTTTACAAAAGTAAATTTCATACATCAATCCATTTTTAAATACATTTTGTGATACAAGATGTTAATTGATAATTATTTCATTAACTGTCTCTATTTTGTCTTCAACTACAGTAGCAGTACTTAATTACTTTAATTACAGTAGAATACCGCAAATTCCTAATCTGCAGTTATGATGACACATACAAAGGGAGAATGTCAAAGTGTTTCTGCAGTCTGTTTTTATGAACTGTGATT
>CAIGQW010015581.1:8546610-8559057 GCA_903798125.1 Danio choprae | reverse complement strand
AGACAGACAGACAGACAGACAGACAGACAGACAGACAGACAGACAGAAAATATATTTTTTAATTCACTGGGTCAGGGTTTCTCTGGAACGAAGTGTGATCCTCTGGACAGTGTTGTGCTGGGAAACCCTGCCTGTGGTCAACATGTGGACATCAATTTGACAAGTACCTAGTCTTGTGTAGACTGACGGCAGAAGGTCTGGACTCCGTTGTACCTTTCATTGGACAAGGACCACCCAGTGGCCGTCTGACTGACATGTAAAGCAACCAACCATATATGATATGTGACATAAGGGCCTGAAAATGTAATCTTTTTTAACAGTTTTACACCACTCCATTGTTGTGTGTTTGTTTATGCTTGCCGTTAATTTATACCTCCATAAATATGTACTATGCATCCACATGACTTCATCATTTACAAAGACGTTTCCATGTGTTTACACAAACATGACAATGGCAGCATTTTAAAAACATTTGCACTTTGCAACCTGTTTTCAGATTTCTGCATTTTCAGTCACAAAAATGCTGTTGTGGAAAAGAAATTGCATAAAAAGTTTCCAGTTTTTGGCTGAAAAGTTGTGTAAATTACCCCTGATTCCATCAATAACAGCCTGTTTAGCTCTATACCTCCTCATTTTTACATGTGATCTTGTCTACACTTTCTCTGATCGCACTTCTGGGCATGCGCTAGGGTTTTCTTTACTGTAATACTAGAAATTTTGTCTTTTACTTGGCAAGATATCTTGTCAGTGACAGGGAAAGCAGTACTTGTTCAACCTACAGTACTTGAAGGAGCTTTTGCTAAAACCTTGGTGCTTGGTCTTAATATCACAGGACGCTTTCAGGGATCTTGTAGAGTCCATGCCTTGGTGGCCCAGTGTTGTTTTGGTGGTCGTAATGTTTTGGCTCATTAAGGCTAACATGCAAGCAAATATAAACAATGCTCCAAATGCATCTCAGTTTGTGCTTTATTGACAGGGCGTAATAGGTTAGAGACTGAAGATGTCTACATATGCTTGTGTCTGTCTGAGGTTTTTGCAAATTAAAGAGTTGGTGAGTGATCGTGTGTGTGTGGGTCACTGTGAGGTCGTCTGAACGAGTGGCAGCATTCATGCATGTACACGTCGAACTCGCTCTGACGTCAGCCACCGACACTACGATCTCCCCCAGTCATCGTCTCCTTATCATATCTTTCATTGTCGTCCAATTAGCTAATATGAGGGGAAAAACAATAAACATTATTCCGAGGCGGGTGATTACAGGCTCTGATGTTTTGGTTTAGTGGTGAATACTTTCCATTCCAGAGGCTTCTCAGATGTTGGCCCTCTCTTGTGCCTTTCCTGTGATGCCATCTCATTATGACACGATCGTAGCCCATATCAAAGCCAGCAGACAAGTTCGGACCAGGGAATAAGATGTCATAATAAGATACTTTACCAGCATAATTCAAACTATAAAGACAGAGAGAGAGAGAGAGAGAGAGAGAGAGAGAGAGAGAGAGAGAGAGAGAGAGAGAGAGAGAGAGAGAGAGAGAGAGAGCGCATTCCTCATTTGATCACACAGTAAAGAATAAAAGCATTCCTCATTTGATCACACAGTAAGGATGATTCTGGTGAACTAGCACCCCGCCCCCCTCCCCCCCCAAACAAACATGGCACGTCTTATTTCCCTGGCACAAATGTAAGCTTTTTCATGCATTGACTTCTCAGCTAAATAGTTTTTTTTAAAAGCCGTTTGTATGGGTCAGGTCAAACTGGAATCCAGGAGGCTGGTGCCTACCTGGAAATCAACAAATGCATTATTTTAAAAGCCTTTTTTGTTGTGTGTTTCCACAGCATCTGTGTTCTGAGAAATCTGATCTGGAGAAAAAAATGAGCTGCAGGCTTTAATACGTGGTTCTGCGAGCAACATACAATAGTGAAGTGTGAGAGAGGGTAAAGAAAAGCAAGCAGACTGTTGAACGAGCTACAACACTCTCACACATTTTTCTCTGTGAGTCTTAAGAACTGGGCTTAAACACAACAGCGTTGCTGTCTTTCACACAGTAGCTCATGTATGAAAGGATTAAACATCTCAAGTTCCTGACCGCATCTGCTGAGTGTCAGAAAGAGAATGGAAAAGGCACTTTTGGTCCAGGTGTTACAAACATGCTGGCCACCTGCACAACTTTCACAGGGGTTACTTATGAAGGTGAGAACTGACTTGTGTGATAATTGATGAATTTCTCTAATTGATGTCACTCCATGATGTCAGTGTTGGTAATGGTTCCTCCTGAAGTGTTAAATGTCTTGTCCTTAGGTTCAAAGATGTTTAGTTTTTTTTTTAAACCTAAAAGTCCTTTTTGGGGTCCCAGTCCATGTTAATAGCTTTCAATATGTACTATATTTTACAAATAAAAGAAATTATTAAAATATGATTTGTTAAAAATTTATTTGTATATATGAGTAAAGTTGAATAACTTTTATTTAATCATTTATTGAGTTAAATTAAATATGGGTTATTATGGTATATGTGTACCACAGAGATATTTTTGTTGTATGAAGATCAACACATTTTTAAAGCTAATAGTTTTAATAACTAATTTCTTTTGTCTTTGCCATGATGACGTTACATAATATTTTATTAGTTATTTTGCAAAATATTATTCTTCAGCTTAAAGTTCAAATTGAATGTTTATCAGGGTAACTAGGCAAGCAAGTCATTGGAAAACAGAAAAAAAATATTAAGGGGGCTAATACTATTGACTATCAATATATATTTTTATCATTATTATTTATACTGTATATCCAGGTTTTACAGCTAACTAATACTAAAATCAAGAAACTAGTTTGTTACAAAAGATGTAAACTTTAAACCAGATGATAATGTATAACGTCCTGGTTACGTCCGTAACCCACGTTCCCCGAATAGGGAACGGAGACGTGTGTCTTACAGACTATGGGAGTACGTCAGACGACCAATCACTCTGGAGATTAAGAAAACGGGCCAATGAACGCCAAGTGAATTGGCGGAGCTCAGCTCCACAGCTGACAGCGCTTAGCCATTAGCGCTATATAAGCTGTCTGCTGTGAAGCGAGCCTTAGAATTGCCTGCTGAAGAGCCGAACATTCAGCTAACAGCTGGAGACTCAGGTGCTGTGGCAGTGGAGACACACGTCTCCGTTCCCTATTCGGGGAACGTGGGTTACGGACGTAACCAGGACGTTCCCCTTCATATGGGAACTCCAACGTGTGTCTTACAGACTATGGGAGACTGTATGGAAAACGCTACAGCAGCTAAGCCCGTCACGCTCCTGATGTGAAGTTTGCCAAGCATAGCGTGCGCGCACAAGCATCACCAAGAGCGCAACCTTCCAACGTCCCCTAGGCCCTCTATTTACCATTACATTGGAAAATTTAGATTTGGATCGGGGTTCGTAATGTGCTTTTTACCTAGCTAATATAGACTAGGGATTTTAAATTACGACAGTACGTTGGGAAGCGTGCCAGTCCCTGAAGGGGGAGGACGCTGCGGAGGCCACCTGCTACCCAAGAGGGGAGACTTGATGGCAATAGGAGCATATGGACTAGCCCTAATAAGGGGGAGTGCTACATATGATAAGCTGGTTAGCGGTTAGGGAAGACACGGGTCCGCCTGGACAGGGGGAACACACCGTGGTTAATATATGCATATGGGGTTACCGTGGGAACCGCGCATAGCCGGCACCGAACCTCAGCATGTGGGTAGACCAATTTGGGCATACCAGACATCACACTGAGCCAGGCACTCGACTCCTCCGCTGAGATGAGTGCTGGGGGCCTCGGAGGAATTCTCTAGGGTTCGCCAGATGGGAAACTTACTAGCAGAATAAAAAAGGCGCACGTATCTCCGTGTTAGGGAGCATGGCGCAGCAAGCGTTGTTGACACCGAGTTTAGTTTCCTCCCGACTGATCGGGATTACCCAATAATCGGGAAGAAAACGACTCCACTCGGAGATTACAAAACCTCGCGAATGTGTTAGGTGTCGCCCAGCCCGCAGCTTTGCATAATCTGTTAAGAGGTGCTGCGTACTCGCGCCGAAAAGGAGGCACCGCCTCTTACCGGGGGACACAGCTCACCCTGGCACATGAAGCGAGGGTGATGGCATACTATTAGAATGGACCAACCTCTGTTTTGATACGGTACTTCCCTTCTGCCGATCATAACAGAAAAGAGCTGCTCAAAGATGTACGCTCTACATGTCACATTAAGCGCAGTGCGCGGACATACAATGAAAGGCTGGGCCTGTCTCCTCCGCAGACAGCGCTCGCAGGTTCACTACCACTTTAATATAAAGGGGGTGGTACGAACCTTGGCACAAGCTGAACCGGGGTCTCAGGTAAACGTGAGAGTAGGCCGGTCCAAATTCCTGGCACGATTCGCTGACCGAAAATGCCACCGGCATCCTAACCCTCCAGAATGATACCAACGCGACCAGCAGAGCTGTCTTCATGGACAGAAAATTTATAGATACTGAGACGAGTGGCTCAACGGATCTAACCATAACCGCTGGGGCTAGAGAGATCCCGAGAGGGCAAGAGTAGGGGGCGGGATGGAATTAACCATCTCGCGCCACGCACCTCTGAGGAACCGGCTGATAAGGTTATGCTTTCCCAGTGCGCTGTCATCTGCCGCCCCCCCGAGGGCAAGGATGACAGCACACCAAACCTTCAGTGTGGAGGGTGACAGCCTGCGCTCCAGCTATCCTGAAGGAAGAAAACACAACACTAATCTGGCATGTCCGGGGTTCTTCTCCGAGAGAAGAGCTCCACACAACGAATGGACTCCACTACATGACATAGGCTTGCCTATACAGGGGCTCTAGTCTGAGTGACGGTGTTAACCATCTACTGATAGGTCACCTAAGTCCACCGCGCTGTCTAGAAACCCTCCTGGGGGTTCCAGAACGCTGCGGGTGCCAGAGGGTGCCCATCCCAAAAAAAGGAGTGCTTTTTCCGGGGAATTCGTCAGGGAGAGCCATCACGAGGAGTGTGAGTTCAGAAACTCGGGTCCGGTTGGGCCAAGGAGGCGCAACGAGCGAGACCCGCCCCTCGCTCCCCGACCTTGCACAGTGTCTGTGCGCGCAGGCTCACTGGGGAAAAATGAACCCGGGGCCAACTGGACCGCGCCGGGTGGGAGTCTCCGTTCTTCCGGAAACATAACTGCCGTGAGAGCGAGTAAGCTGGCACGGAGAGCTCGTACGGGATATGAACGGCGCGCAGCTATTAAGCCGCATGACTCCAGTGGAGCAGATGGCGAGCGAGCTGAGACATGCGGCAGTAGCGCGCATCACCCAAATGGTCGATGTGCGCTATCGCGGCCGTGCTAGCCGTCCTAACCAACACGTGTGTCCCCTCCCGTACCGGTATGGACCGACGGAGAGCGAGAAACATTGCCGTCAGCTCCAGGCAATTAAAATGCCAACGCAACCGAAGTCCGATATACGAACCTGCGGCTGCATGCTCGATACACACAGCCCACCAGCCCGTACTGGAAGCATCTGTCAAAATGACAGCATGATCGGATACTTGTTCTAAGGGCACCCCGGCCCGTAGAAGGCAAAATCCATCCAGGGACTGAAGGTGCGGCGACGCAGCGTGGTGACTGACACCCGGTGTGCCTCCGCGCGCTATGCCCATCTGGAAACTCGATCGCAAAGCCAGCGCTGAAGTGGTCTCATATGAACCATTTGAGCGGCGATGTAGCGGCTGCAAATGTCATATGCCCCAGGAGCCTCTGAAAAACTTCAGTGGGACCACTGTAACTGCCGAATTAATCAGACAGAGCAGCATTGGCCCGGTGCGCTAAAAAAAGCGCACCGTGATGGAGACCGAGTCCTGCTCCAAGCCGAGAAAAAGAGAAGCTCTCCCGGGGGAGAGCCTGCTCATTCTCGGTTGACCTGAAACCCCAACCGGCCAAGATGCCGAAGCATCAGGTCCCTGTGCATAATCGACTAGTTTAAGACATGAAATATATGTACATCAGTCAAAGAATAATCAAAAATGCCAATGCGCGTGCGCCGAAGAGGCACAGGGCATCCTCCACGCATGGAAACAGGGAGAGCCCGAAGAGGAGGACTTTGTACTGCCATGCTCGACTCTGGAACGCAAACCGGAGAAATGGACGGTGGCGTGGATGAATGGAGACATGAAAATACGTGTCCTTCAGGTCTATTGCTGCAAACCAATCCCGAGGACGGACGCACTGCAGTATGCGTTTCTGCGTGAGCATCCTGAACGGCATTTTGTGTGAATGACAGTTCAGTCTGCGCAGATCTAGGATTGGTCTTAACCCTCCGCTCTATTTGGGCACGATGAATTACGGGCTGTAAACCCGCAGTTCATCTCGGCTGGAGGGACCTGCTCGATTGCATCCTTCGCCAGGAGGATAGCAATCTCCTCTCGCAAGACAGGGGCGCTCACGGGGCTGACCCTCGTGAAATGGACACCCCTGAACCTGGGAGGGCGAATGGCGAATTGTATCGCATAGCCGAGTCCGATCGTCCGTATGAGCCACCGCGACGGGCTGGGCAGCGCTAACCAGGCTGGCAGAGCCCACGCTAATGGCATCATCGGCGCGATCGTTGACGTGCCAACGGAGGGGCAGCTCGGGAAGGGAGTGCTCGCCCCGGGAAGCAGAGCGGCCCGAGGAAGAGCCGAAAATAAGAGAATTTCTCTTACCTTCCTCCCTGGATCCCGCGATGAGGCTGGAGTGAGAGAAAGGAGCCCGTTCTCTTGCACTCTGGAAGCCTAAGGCGAAAGAGCCCGGCGCTGCGAGCTGGAAGGCGGGGCGTCCCAGACTGGCAAGGCTCGGGCTTGCGCACCCGGAGAGAGAGGGAACTGCTTTTTATTGAGAATTTGGTCACCGCCAGCCCAGAGGGGGGCAGTGGTGGTATTACTGATGTTATGTGTCCTCGGCCCTCCACCGAGGAAAAAGCAGGTCCCCTCTTCTCCAGGTGGCCCGTCTCAGGGACGCTTCGCGGTCCTCTTACCGGACTTAACGGCGCCCTGGATCGGTGGCGTCGCGGACCCGCGATTGGCTCGGCATTTGGAAGCGGAGCGGGTGTTGGGGCCGCGGGCGGACGCATTCGGCGAGGAGCAGCGGGAGCGGATGGGACAGCGGGGAGAGCAGTTTTCCGAGCCCGCTGATGGATGACCTCCCCCATCGCTTTGGACTGCTCCTTCACCGCCGAGAATTCCTGGGTAAATTCCCCGACGGTGTCGCCGAACAGGCCAGCCTGGGATATGGGAGCGTTAAGAAAGCGAGCTTTGTCAACGTCAGCCACATCTGCCAGGTTTAGCCAGGGGTGGCGCTCCTGGACCACTAATGTGGCCATCGTCTTCCCCAGGGCACGAGCAGCCGATTTGGTGGTCATGAGAGCATAATCGGTTGCCGTGCGGAGCTTATGCATCAAGCCCGAGGAAGA
This sequence comes from Danio choprae, assembly GCA_903798125.1. NCBI lineage: Eukaryota > Metazoa > Chordata > Actinopteri > Cypriniformes > Danionidae > Danio > Danio choprae. Next base: position 8,551,615 of record CAIGQW010015581.1, on the reverse strand, counting down.
ACCACCCCCCTGCAGCTCAGCCAACTTCTCCGCTGGGTAGCGTTGATAGGTGGCCATCGCATGCAAGGCGGATGCAGCCTGGCCCGCAGCGGTGTAAGCTCTGGCCGTGAGAGACTCAGATAACTTACACGCTTTGGAAGGGAGTTTGGGTGGACCTCTCCAGGTGGAGGCGCCCCGCGGGCAAGATTGACCGCAATAGCGCGCTCCACCGGGGGAATCGACTCATATCCCCTGGCTGCCCCGCCATCAAGGGTGGTGAGAGCGGGAGCGCACGAGGACCGGGCAGAAAAAGGCGCCCTCCATGCCTGCGTGAGCTCACTGTGTACCTCCGGGAAGAAAGGGACGGGGGGCTTGGAAGGCTTCACCTTATTAGCCCCCACGTAACACCCATCTAAGCGGTCCGGCCGCGGAGCTGGGGGACAAGCCATCTCCAGTCCAACGGCCGAAGCAGCCCGGGATAGCACGGCTAACATGTCCGACTCCAAATCCGGGTTCCCGCTGACAACCCCGGAGGGTGGCGGCGGATCCGGATCGTTATCGGAGCATGTTAGCCCGCCCTCCGATGCAGCGGTGGACATCGCATCCCCGGTGTCATCTAATGAGAGCGCGGCCAGCCCGGAGGGTGGACCAGCGCTCCCACTCGAAGCTTGGACAGAGCACACTGAAGAGGAGCGGGGGGTCCGCGGGCCCGGAGGCGACGGAGAAGCCCCCACTGTAACCCTCAGGCCTGCCCGAGTGCTAACCGCATAGCGGGGAGCAGCAGGGGTGACGCACCCTAATGCTAGGATACGCCGCGACCTTAACTGTGCAACAGTCAAGCCTTCGCAGTGAGGGCAAGAGCTGTCCGCGAGCACCGCTTCAACATGCCGGACCCCCAGACATGTGATGCAATGCTCGTGCCTGTCATCCGGGGCGAGGAAACCACCGCATCCAGAAACGCACAGTCGGAACGACATCTTGAAAAAGACGCGTTGCTCGACCGTGTTGCTCTCTTAGGGAACTCTGCTCTTTTAAAGAAAACTGCTCTTTTATTTTTCACACCAGTGAAACGCCAAGGGGACGGGAAACCCAGATCGACCGCCGCTTCTGCGTCTTCTCCCACACTGGTGAGTAATACTTTCAGTATTTTCAGCTTAGCAGAGGTTTTGCTCCAGTCTCAGTGAGGCTCTGAAGTAACAATTCTAAGGCTCGCTTCACAGCAGACAGCTTATATAGCGCTAATGGCTAAGCGCTGTCAGCTGTGGAGCTGAGCTCCGCCAATTCACTTGGCGTTCATTGGCCCGTTTTCTTAATCTCCAGAGTGATTGGTCGTCTGACGTACTCCCATAGTCTGTAAGACACACGTTGGAGTTCCCATATGAAGGGGAACAATATATCCTCAGGGTAGGAGGTAAAGTAAAATTCCAATGAGGAACATAAAAAGATATCTGTGAAGTAGATGCAAAATTTCATCATAACAAACTTATTTAAGGAAGGTAAACAGCCATTTCCTTCTCCACATGCAATCCAAAACAGAAGAGTAACTGGAGATCAACCTTCATCTTCAGTTTGGTATATCCATGTCAATAGAAATTAATTTTCATTAATTAATTGGATTAATTGTCCATAAAAATGTTTTATGCCTTTATGTCATTTCAATCTTTGGGATCCTAAAGATTACAGCAGTAAGGGCTCAACAGAACATGAAGGTCAAAGATCTGTCTGTCCTGAGGGGCCTCGGTTCTTCCACTTCCTCTCATTCTGGTGTCAAAGAACTGAAAAATTAGTGTACTTTGACTGTAGAGGTTTCTGGGCATGTTTAGAAACAAAGAACACAGAGTTTTCTTTGCCTTTTGATCTTCTCAGCACCTGTGGTCTCCAAATCTCCTACACAAAACACACACAGACCAAAGGAAACCGGCATGTTTCTCTGTTTGTCAGCTCAGGAAAAAAGGTTGATGAGTGCAACCTGTTTCTGTTCTAAGAGCACACACGGCCCTTAGTGTGTGTTACAGTCACGCCGAAGTATGCATGAGTGATGTATGCCCCTCAATGTCTTTCATCTGCTGACTCACGGAGCTGCTGGTGCTTTCTGTTTGCTCAGGTTTTGGGGGCACAAAGAGGGAGGAAACCTTCCCTGTCATGCCAGACCTGTGTTTATACAATGTCAGGCTGTGGCTTTTTTCAGATCTGTAATGGTTTTGAATTTATGTTTGGGAAGGGATAGGTTACTGGAATACTGAGTTGACAGAGTCGGAGAGGGAGAGAGAGAGAGAGAAAAGGGAGAAAGAAGTGAAAAAGAGTGAAAGTAAGAAAGAAAAAAGTCATAAAAGATATACAATAAGAGAAAGTTTCAGCAGTCATGGGGCAGGTCTATTATTTCTGACTAATAATCATGTTTATGTTTCAATCATAGCAATAATAACGGCCCACAGTCTTAAACTCATTCATTCATTCATTTTCCTTCGGCTTAGTCCCTTTATTCATCAGGGGTCGCCACAGCTGAATGAACCGCCAACTTATCCAGCATATGTTTTACACAGCGTATGCCCTTTCAGTTGCAACCCATCACTGGGAAACATCCATACACACTCATTCACACACATACACTACGGCCAATTTAATGTATTCAATTCACCTATACTGCATGTCTTTGGACTATGGGGGAAACCGGAGCACCCGGAGGAAACCCACGAGAACACGAGGAGAACATGTAAACTCCACACAGAAATGCCAACAGCAACCTTCTTGCTGTGAGACGACAGTGCTAACCACTGAGCCACCGTGTCGCCCTAATCTTAAACTCACTCTCAAAAAAATTATTAGTTAATCAAAAATAGTAAAATAGCAATATTGCAACAAAGTATGACATGCAACAAAAAAAATTATATATATTTATACGGGGGTCAGTAAGTTTTTTTTTGTTTGTTTTTTTACAAAATGTATATTTTTGTTTAGTAACTATATTATATATTAGAATTACACTGGTTCTTACAGACATTATACATGTCTGTAAAGACATTTATAATGCTACATTATTTACATTTTAATACATTTTTTGCAACAAATCTGCCACTAAAACAATTCCAGCCGACGATGCTCACTAAGTGCAAACATTTTCTAATCTGAGTATAATAAATATCCGGTAATTAACATCTTATCATCCCTCATCTTTTGCAGGTTTTGTTCAATTATTTAAATTATTAAATTGCATTTTGAGACTTGATATCAGCTTCGACAACTTTTGGAACATGTGGAACCCTCCAGTTCAAAGTTCAATTCAATTCAATTCATCTTTATTTCTATAGCGCTTTTACGTAGATTGAAAAAATGACATTTTTAGTAGATTAAAACAGTGTCAGTCCAGTTTTCAGACTTTAAGTTCAGTTTAGTTCAGTTCAGTGTGGTTAAATTGTGACTTTAATATAAGTTTTTATATTAAATGTAAATATATTTAAATTTAAAGCTGTTGTAGCAGGTTTGAGCAAGGCAATTGGAAATAAATGGAAAACATAACACTAAAACTTTATTAATGTATGGTTAGTTAATAGATGGTTTATTAATGTATATTTTTATTTCTATTTGACCAATCAGAGCAGATTAGGGGTGATTTATAGAGATCTGATCCTCGAGTGAACCATTTCAGAATCAGATCCTTTGAGAAATGAGCTTATGCTGAGTGCAGTACTTGTTTGAACATGGATAGATAGAAACTAACAAGAAAGAAAGAAAGAAAGGCAAGTTTCAGCAGTAATATGAGGGTAGTACCATTACTTCTCACAGATAAACATGTTGTGCACTGCAAAAGCAAGAGAAAGTTTGTCTACCCTCACAGGCGATCCAGCAGATGTCAATGATAACTTTCAAGGTTTGCGTTTGTGCGTGTGTGTGTGCGCATGTGCGTGTGTGTGTGTGTGTGTGTGTGTGTGTGTGTGTGTGTGTGTGTGTGTGTGTGTGTGTGTGTGTGTGTGTGTGTGTGTGTGTTCCTGCAGCAGGAAGCTAAACGATCCACCTCACAGACAAATTAAACCAAAAGGAACCTAGAGATTATAGACCACCAGTGCAGAAACCACAGTTTAAATGAAAAGACTTGGGCGAAGGGTTTAACACGCTTAAACACGACAAGTAGTCATTCTTCAGCTCACTTCCAGTAATAGAGTGAGTGCACAAGAATATTCGGGTTATATATTGGTTATGTTATGTAAAACAATCGGCAGGCCATGTGAATAACTTATCTAAGCTTTTTTCACCAATTCTCTCCTTTTATAACCTTGTGTGTAGACTGAGAGGTAATAGAAAATCCTGAGATACTGTGGCTGTCTGCGATTGTGGTTTTGCATAGGTTTTATCTTATCACCACGAATCAAATCCCTGTTTGATCAGATTGTGGCTTCTGAAGCGTTCTTGTCATTGGGCCGCTTGAATGTGCTGTGCCGCTGATGAGGCATTTCTGTGAGTCAGATTGATATGAACGATCTTTGATGTAGATTTTTTGTCAATGACGAATTCTTATTATCAGCTTGGCTTGTTTTTGAAAGGTTTAGAAAAATAATACTGGTGTGGAGAATCTGGCACGTCATGCGCCAGTCTTTTGAGGCAAGATAACATCTTATTATCTTATTATTGATATGTAAGATATTTTGGAGCAGTGATACAGTTTTCAATTACAGTGCAAGGGGAACCTTCAAATCTTAATCTTGTGTATAATTATCATAATGAACCGAGCAGAATTGCTACAGAGCTGTAAAATAGCAGCTTTGGAAAGCAGTTGTTTTATTTTAATAATAACTTGAAAAGTTTTTCCCTCGGGAAGAAAATCCATATGGGGTTTCAATGTTAGATGATGACAACATTATTTTCAATCTGTTAAACTGTTCTCAGAAATCTTCATAATGAGTATGTGGCTTAGGTACAAATTCTCCAGAAACTTTTTTATATGCTCATTTATGACCACAGGAATTACCCCTGGAATAAAATAAAGCTCGGTTTTGACCATATTTGGAATGGTCATGAATATTAATGACGT
>CAIGQW010015581.1:8521173-8542947 GCA_903798125.1 Danio choprae | reverse complement strand
CTATGGCCAATTTTGTTTACCCAATTCACTTATAGCACATGTCTTTGGACTGTGGGGTAAACCGGAGCACTCATAGGAAACCCACACGAACATGGGGAGAACATGCAAACTACACACAGAAATGCCAACTGGCCCAACCGGGACTCGAACCAGTGACCTGGTGTGAGGCGACAGTGCTAACCACTGCGCCACCGGAATACAAATGATATTCCATTACAAATTGTACATGAGTACATACAGTAAGTTTACTTCAGTCAAAATACAAAGTATTTTTTTTGTAATTATTTAGTCTAAAAATTATTAAACAAATAGGAATATAAATAATGATATAATGGTGATGGTAAATAATAAAATGGTGATTGCATTGGATAAAACATGATTATTTTAAGATGAATGCTATGCAAAAAAGTGTATATCTCTCACGTCATTGTTATTGTTTATATCACTGTGTTTACGCATACTGAGAGCTTAAATTCAGATCTTTTAATGGACATTAGGTTCTGACATGCGCTGTAAGTAGTACACCAATCACAGCAGACTGGACAATCTGACCAATCAGAGCAGAGCAGGAGGGGTTTAGAAAGACCAGATTGTTAAAGGATCACTCCACTTTTTTTGGAAATATGCTCATAGGTCTGGCGAGAGCACTTTTAGCTTAGCTTAGCATAAATCATTGAATTGGATTAGACCATTAGCATCTTGTTCAAAAAAATTTACAAAGAGTTTAGGTAATTTTCCTATTTAAAGCTTGACACTTCTGTAGTTGTTTTAAATGAAAATGAAAAGTTGCTATTTTCTAGTCTGTGAAATGGCTAGGAACTATACTCTCATTTCGCTTTAATAAAGTCAAGCAGAAAAGTCAAGCATTAATTAGGATAATGTTTGAGCAACATCCTAATGGTCTTATCCCATTGAATCATTTATGCTAAGCTAAACTAAAAGAACTCCTGCCCAGACCATGACGGTGATGCTGCCACGTAGCTATATTCATTTATTCATTCATTCATTCATTTTCCTTCGACTTAGTCCCTTTATTCATCAGAGGTCACCACATCCAAATGAACCGCCAGTAGCTATTAAATATAATTTAAAAAAACAATGAAAGTGTTTTTGACTTTGGATGGACGTTTCCTGCTGTAGAAAAACAAAATAAAGAATCTTTAAAATGGAGCTACTTTAGCACATGCTTTACCTTGGCCAAAAGCAGTTTATCATGTCTAGCAAAGCTAATTCCCCACCAGACATTAATTGCACACTGCAAGACTAAAGCTCAACCTCTTATATGTTTTAAATCTCTGACTAGTCTGCAACAAAAAGCAAACGTGCACTTGCATTAGGAGAACATTAGTGCAAAGATCAGCATATACATATCCACTTAAAGACAGTTGCTTCCTTTACATGATAACAGCGGTGTTGGTTGCTTATGTCAATGCAGGTCAGGTCAAAGAGTGCATTCATCTGCACCTAAAACATGATCAATAACAGCAGTTAGGTCAATAGAAACAGTGGGGAGAAAGAAAGGAAGATATCTGTGTTCAGAAAGAAAGAGAAGCGCATTCGGTATACAATCAATATTGTACTCAGAATCCCCTAATGATCTGAATCTAGACACCTTGTGCGTTTGCATTTATTGCATCTGTGCTCCTTTTATCCTTTTATCAAATGCAGGTCTCATTTTTTTTCGCTTACCTCTCCTTACCTCTTTTTTTTTTTGCTTGCCCTCTACATCAACGACTCACTCTCTTTTGGTAGCATGACGTATGACCTTCAATGCACCATGGGAGGCTGTAGCAAGTGAGAGGTTATTTTGCACTTAATTGCCGTGGTGACAGTGCTGCTGAAGGCTAGTCTTTAAGATTCTGCTGTAACATCATAGGTCAGTGACATGGCATTTCATGTCTCCTAAAGCTGTCATATTACTTCTGCAGGCTGCTTAAGACTCCTAACCACAACTCCTACTCATCCTCAGAGGGAAAACAGTATATTTGATACCACTGCACGCCTTTACTGAAACATTCTTTGATTTCGCTGTCTCTTTTATAGCAGCTAGCAGTTTGTCTGCAAAATATATTTTGAAATATGGCAAAAATATCTGCTTAAATATGTATATTTATTTTCCAACCATTGTAATTACAAATATGTATATATATCAAAAGGATATATGAAAGCGAACATTTTTGCAATATTTCAAAATACATTTAGCATATATGACATATATTTTATATATGTGAATCCAAATATGAACTTGTAAGTCATATATTTCATTTGCATATATTGCTATTTATCAGGCCTCTGTGTGGGTTCACATTATATGATTCATCATTGTGTGTGTATAATGAACTCCAAGTGCACCTCGGGTGGTGCTATCTCAGTATTAATTTACAGCCACTGTTTCTGACCAGACAGAAGATCTGTTATGGATGCTAACTGCTAACAGACATGCTTAAAGGGAAAGTATATTGACAAATAAAAGATTTGCTCATCTTTTACTCACCCTTGTGTTAAAATATGAACGGCTTTGTTTTTTGATAACAGAACTCAGTTTGAGTTTGTAGCTGTGTACTTTCTGACCACTGAAATCTGTTATGATGTTAACTGCTAACAGACACATTCAGAAGGAGTGTTTACAAAAAAAACCTTTTTTCATTTTTGTCATTTAAAATCTAAAATACTTTATTTCTTTGTTACCTCAGTCTTAGTTTTCAGCCACTGCTTTCTGGCCACAACAGAATATATGTTATTGATGCTAACTGTTAGCAGAAGCATTCAGAGTGACAGTTCACCCATAAACAAAAATCATAATCATTTTTTACTTACCCTTGTGTTATTTAATATCTAAATGGCTTTTTTTCTAAATCTGAATTTGTAGCACTGCAAGCCACTAGCCCGCTACTACTAAACCATGGTTTTATTACACTAAAGACATAACTATTTTAATAGCTACCATTTAAATAATCAGACTTAGCTAAACTAAAACTAACCATGTTTTTTGTTGTTTTGTTTTGTTTTATTTGTAGTAAAATCATGGTTAATTTTCCTTAGAGAAGGTTTGTTTTGGATGCTAATTGCTAGCAGATATACTTAAAGGTATTGTACACCCATAAACAAACAAAATGTAATCTCACTGGCATCCCTGTGCCATGTAAAATCAGAATCACCTGTTTTTGACTATGCTGTGGGAGTCTGCAAAGCTAAAGTACTAAAATGAAAGTGAATGACTTTATTTTTTTATAACTGATCTAAGTTTGAGTTTGTAGCCACTAATTTCTGACTACTTATATACATTCTGTTATGGCTGAGACACATTTAGAGGGAGAGTTACAGAAGTGAAAATAATACATGACTTTTATTTTGTGGATGAAAATATTCAAGACACAGCTGTAAACTCATCAATGAATTAACAATGGCTTGCACTTAATACTTTTTGAAATTCTTTAATGCAATCCCTTTATGTATCCCTCATTTGTCATTTTGGAAAAAAAAAACATTTGCTACATGTAAATGCACAAAAGGTCATGCATGTTCTTGTATCATGTTATTGGTCATGCATGTACTGTAAATGACAACTGTAATGTATACAAAAATAAAAACTGTATCAGCTATTCAGCAGAGTAAGATGTAGATGTAGAGGATTAAACTAATGACTGATAACAGTCGAAAGACTTATTGTCATTCATACCTGCTGTAAAACCTTGATCTTAAATCTTGATTCTCCTTGAAATCTTGGGAATGACAACTCATTAAACTCTCACAAAAAAGGCTCAGACTCTTAGGAATGGCTCATTTCAACTTTTGTGTTTTATATTCAGTAGAAAAACAGCTGTTTCCACTGCTAGTCTCTTGTATTGAAACTCAGATGAATTATGCAGCATACCTTAGAGCCAAGTGAACCGTGCTGTGCCTCTAATTGGGCTGAATTTCACTCAGGGGTTATCAATAGGGGTATTTCATGCACATTTGTTAGCAACTCAGTGAGACAGTCTCAGTATAACCGCCTTATACTTTTGCCAGAAATACAATCGCGATTTTTTTTATTGTTATTATTAAAGTATTGGTTTGCCGTGGTTTGATCCAACTCCATAACATTATTATCAAAAAAAAAGAAGAAAAAAAATCACAAACAGATTTTGTCTCTCCAAATGAATGGTTCTGGATTTTGTTGATAGCATATGCTTGATACAATACAGAAGTTTACAAGTCAAAAGGTTATATTTATATGCAGGAAATATGCAGAGCTTGTTGGCAGGTTTTTGCAGGGTGAGCTGATGAGAACTGATTATGCAAAAATAGACATGAACTTACTCAAAAGTATTTGTAGATTAATTGCTCATACATTTTTGCATATACATGAAATGTACACCTACAACATGGACTTACTGACAGCATCAAAAATATAAACATGAACATCAGTGACATTAAAATATCGTTAAGAATGATTTTACATTCTAAGTCTATACTGATATCTCTACATTTTACTATTATCATATTTCTCACAATTACATTTGATAACACTTTATTTAAATGATTCTGTCCTTGTTACAGAGGCTCCGTGTACTTACTGTAGTAATTACAATTGATTGTTCATAATTACATGCAACTAATCCTAAATTCTAACCCTAACTATATATTATGTACATGAAGTTAATTAATATCAGCAGTTAAATGAGTAGTTACAATGTAGCAAGGACACCTTAATATAAAGTGTAATCTTACATTTTTAAATATTAATAAACAGTTTAGACTTTAGCTTAGACTTTAAATAGTTGTATAATAATGTATTGTAGATTGCAAATCATCATTTATTAAATACAATAACATGAATTACATAATTCAATTATTCAATAAATCTAAAATGATTCATCTGCATGTGTACGTTTGCCGATTTGTGTTAATATGGAAAATTATACATCTGTCATTATGTATTATGTAAGTTTCAGTGTCTACGCAAGCATAAAAGTATATCTACTAGAAAGTTAATGAATGTTTTTTGTCTTGAAGGAGTAGTTTGCTCAAAAATGAAGGCTTGGAGTGACTCATACAGACATTTAGAATGGCATGATTGTGAGTTATAGATGACAGAATTTCGTTTTGTGTGTGTGTGAATAGACATCTCTTTAATAGACATCCCTTCATGGTGACAACAAAACGCATGACTAATGATTCTTCCCTAAAGTCAATCAGATGCAAGAAGCTTTCATATGCATAAGTACGACCTCAGATGTCAGACAGAATAGACTAAAAGCACCCCAGACAAACTCTGGAAGAGAAAAAGAGAGTAAACCCGCCTGCCTTGAGTCTGCGGATTGAAGGAAATTGAGAGACATAAAGACTAAAGGGAGGAAGGGGAAGAACTCTGGGTTTGATTCTGCTTCAGAGGGGCATGTGGTGCCACTGACTGGCGGGCCGGCGATTAATGAGAGTTTGATTTAAGGGCTGTTCTCAGAGCAGCCGTCCCCGGCGCAGACTCTGGCTTTGGTGTGGTTGTTCTTGCAGACATGTTAATCATGGCTACAGATGATTCTACCATACACTTCCAGCGGGGCTGCAGTCTGCACGTTGCTCGGCCCATTAATAACCTCAGGAGGCACGGCTGCCTGACTGCTTGCTGGCGCAGGAGTCCACTGATACCCTGTGAGTGAGCCACGCTGGAGGCCTCGCATGAACAGCCTCCGCAGATGAGATTTTTGAAATCAGATTTTCACAAGGTTTCATTTTCGGCAGCTGTGTTCCATTTTCAATTTGGTTTCCAAGGATTTTAAAAGGTGGGTTATTGCAATATACAATAAATACAAAGGACTGGTAATAGACTAGTGCTTCTGTTTTGTGTTTTCTAATCTTATATACTTTTAATTTCCTTTTAATTACAGGTTTAACCCCTTAAATGGTTAGTTCACTCAAAAATGAAAATTCTGTCATCAATAATTCACCCTTCGCTTGTCACAAACCTGTTTGAGTTTTGTTTTCTTTTTTTTTCTGTTAAACACATCTGTAACCACAGACTTCTTTAGTATTTGTTTTTTTTCCTAATATGGAAGAAAATGGTTAGAGGTTTCCAATATTTTTCTAAATATCTTCTATTGTGTTCTAAAGAAAAAAGAAACTCGTAAAGGTTTTGAACCACTTGAGGGTGAGTACATTAAAATTTTTGAGTGAACTATCATTTTAATAGATGCTATTGTTGTCTCGTGTGCAACAAACAACGAAATATATATTTGACATTTTTCATGATCCTTTAATTGGCATGTTTTTACTACTTTATGTTCCAATCCGCTGCATATCAAATACCTGTTTGTTTTCAAATGCAAAACTACGTATTGAATATATGCCACCACAAATGCATCCAACTTGTTTTAGGCTGACATTAATGTTTGCAGCTTCCTTTAACAGGTGAGGCATTTTTCAGTACATTATATTTTGTCTAAACCCAAAATTTTCTTGAAACTAGGTATTATATATCATATATAATTTTTAAGTCTGGACTCAAAAAGTGGGGTCACCATTATGGGGTTAAACCGCTTTTAATGTGGTATCAAACTTTCGAGCCCCACTCTACAGTATCATCTTGTTAAACTGTCAACATAGTTTGGAAATGGATATCTTTCTATGCATCAAAAACATATTATGCTCTGAGAATTTCACCCTGGAGAAACAAGCTTACGTGACCGAAACATAATATATAGCGAATCACTGAGATGAATGTTAGATAAAATTAGAATACTGTGGCAGTAATGTTACTATCTGTCTGTCTGTCTGTCTGTCTGTCTGTCTGTCTGTCTGTCTGTCTGTCCATCTGTCTTCCCGTCCGTCTATCTAGCTATCCATTTGTCCATCTATCCATTCCTCCATTCATTGCCTGCCTGTCCTTGTGTTTTTTTGTCTTTTTGTAAAGCCTAGATTCAATGTACAAAGACATGACAGTTCAGCCCTCTCCATTTGCCCATAGCCCAGTTTAAGCAGAATAATCGTTTGGACGAATAAATCTTTGGCAAGATCTTTTGACTGCCCTGAGACTTTCCATTTTCCAGAAGGCCAATGAGATAATCCGCTGGGTTCTGTGTACGGTTTGCGAGATCCGTTTTAACCCGAGCCTATATAAATTGCTCATTTACTAGCAGGGGACACTCGGATGGCCTGCCTCCAGTGGAAACGAATGAAATATACCTTGCGAAGGCTGTTGTGATCTGTCTGTCTGCACGCCAGGCTAAGTGTACCAGAAGGCCAGGCCTGAAAGCTTACACTCGAACACCCATGGCTCTGTCATCACGAGAAAACATACATTGCCCCTTTTTGGCTTGGCTGTTTTAGTGTTCACACAAACACAGCGAGACCCAAACAGCGGTCTCAAGGGCATTGGGGGGAGTCCTGTGCTTGCTTTATGCTTTCTTTAGAGAGAATGCAGGTCGTGTAACAGCTCATCAGGCCTGGCATGCAGTCAGAAAAATAGAGTCTTAACAGAGCAAAACACACAGAGGGGAGAAATCAGCCAAGGTCAGACGGGGCCAAATGCCTGCTTCCTGAACACCACCCGACACCCTTCCTCCCCGCTCGCCTGCCTAACATTACGATCCGCTCGCTGATGACTGACCTCAACAGAGAGAGCAAGGGTTCGGCGGGGTCATCAGCACACTACAGACAGACCCTCACAGACAGCAGCCCAGCATGAGCCCTTCGGCCGGGGGTCTGAGCCCTCTGGACACAGTCGGCTGCAGCACAAACAGCCCAGTGTTTTGGCTTCTCAGAGCACTTAATGTAGGGCACATTCACTGATGAATGTGCTGAGGTGGGGTGAGTTCAGATGAGGCGGATTCTGCTTGTCCAATGTGATCGAACGCTCTGCTCCCAGGGGAAATTTCCCCTCAGGATGATCAGCACCCCATGCAAACCACCTTTCTCAAAACAAATGGACTTGTTTGTGGATGGGGAGCGGGGCGTCTCTCTGGCCCAAACATCCTGGAGTACTTTTCCTTCTAATCCCAGACTGTTTGGATGTTTTTATGAGCTGTTTATGCTTGTTGATTTATCACTATCCTTGGTAGTACACTTAATTATTTATCATGTACTTCCAGCTCACTGTTGAAGCACAGTGTTTTCATGCTGTCAAATTCAGCTCTGCATTTTATCCTTTGTTCCTTTACATACTTTATGCGAAACTCCAAATATCTACATATGCATACAATCGATTGAACATGCTTACAACTAGAGAATTTTTAGTTTTCAGATATAATTTTTTAAGAAGATTTTAATAATCCTTAATAAACCTTTTTTCCAATATAAAGAACCTTTTTGTTCACGCTTTATAATAAGAATTCATTAGTTAATGTTAGTTAATGTATTTACTAACATAAACTTATACAATACATGTACTGCATTTATTAATCGTAGTTCAACATTTACTATTGCATAGTTGAGTAAAAATATTAGTTAATGTATCGTAAGTTAACTTTCTTTCCATTAATGTTAACAAAGATGATTAAACACTTAAAAAAATGTATTGTTCATTGTCTGTGCATGTTAGTAAATTAACATTAAGTAATACAACCTTATTGGAATGTGTTAACATTGTTTCCCAGTGGGAGGGGAACTACAATGCTATGTGGACACTTCCACTATGGGGATTTCATCAGAAAGCCAATCATCTGAAGAGTAATAAAACGGGCCAATGAAATGCCAATGAGTTGGCAGTGTCAGTGCGCACAGCTGGCAGCAATCACAATCAGTCTGTCTATAAGATGCCAGCTCTGCCGTGAAACCATACCTTTTCACTTTCAGAAGCCGTACAAGCACTGAAAGAGTCATTGCTGGTTCCTCCAATTTCATTGAGAGAGAGAGAGAGAGAGAGAGAAAGAGAAAGCTGCCGGCTTACTGCAGGCTGTTTCTCCCGGTCCCAGAGCGAGTGACAACGCGGCAGCGGCGGTCGAGCTGGGTTCATTCTCCCGTCCCTGGGCGTTTCTCTGGTCCGGTTCCTCAAAGAGCGGTTTGTATCACAGCACACACACACTAAAAGAGCAACACGGTCGAACAACGCGTCTTTTTAAAGATGTCGTTCCGACCGTGCGTTTCTGGATGCGGTGGTTTCCTGTCCCCGGATGATGGACACGAGCACTGTGTGGCATGTCTGGGGGTCCAGCATGTGAATGCGGTGCTCGCGGGCAGTACATGTCATCACTGCGATGCCATGTCTGTTGCGCAGCTAAGATCGCGGCTCGCTCTTGCAAAAGGCGAGCCACCCCTGTTGTCCCCCGCAAAAAAGCGTTTGGCACGCGGGCAGATCTGAGGGTTACAGTGGGGGTCAATTCGCCGCCCTCGGGCTCGCGAACCCCTCGCTCCTCAGCGCGCTCTATCCAAGCTTCGAGTGAGAGAAGCGCTCCATCCTCCCGGATGGTCGCCCTTTCACTCGATGACACCGGGGACCAGATGTCCATTGCTGCATCGGAGAGTGGGCTTTCACTATCCGACAAGGATCCGGACCCGCTCCCTCCCTCCGGGGTGGTTAGCGAGGCGCCGGATCTAGAAGCGGATATGTTGGCCGTGCTTTCCCGGGCTGCTTCGGCGGTGGGTCTGGAGATGGTTTATCCCCCAGCCCCACGGCCGGACCGACTAGATGGGTGTTACGTGGAGGCTAAGAAGAAGGCCAAGCCTTCTAAGCCTCCCGTCCCCTTCTTCCCGGAGGTGCACAGTGAGCTCACGCAGTTTTGGAGGGCACCTTTCTCTGCCCGATCTGCGTGCACTTCCGCTCTCACCACCCTTGACTGTGGGGCAGCCAGGGGATACGAGGCGATTCCCCAGGTTGAGCGTGCCATTGCGGTCAATCTTTGCCCGCGTGGTGGCTCTTCCTGGCGTGGTCAGCCTCGTCTTCCATCCAAAGCGTGTAGGTTATCTGCGTCCCTCGGGGCCAGAGCCTACACTGCTGCGGGCCAGGCTGCTTCTGCCCTGCACGCTATGGCCACGTACCAGCGCTACCAAGCGCAGGCGTTAGCCCAGCTGCACGAGGGTGGTTCTGACCCAGGCTTAATGCATGAGCTTCGCACCGCAACCGACTATGCTCTGCGTACCATCAAGTCGGCTGCGCGTGCCCTGGAAAAGACGATGGCCACATTAGTGGTCCAGGAGCGCCACCTCTGGTTAAACCTGGCCGAGATGCGTGATGTTGACAAAGTCCGCTTTCTTAACACACCCATCTCCCAGGCTGGCCTGTTCGGCGACACAGTCGGTGAGTTCACCCAGGAATTCACGGCGGTGAAAGAGCAGTCGAGTGCGATGGGTGAGGTCATCTATCGGCGGGCTCGTAAAACCGCTCTCCCCGCCAAACCATCCACCTCGGCTGCTCCTCGCCGAGGGCGCCCGCCTGCGGCTTCGAGACCTGCTCCGCCGCCCCTTCCCGCTCCACCGGCTAAACGGCCGCGTCGAGCATCCCGCAGGCATGCAGCGCCCCCGCCCCAGGGCGCCGTTAAGTCCAGTAAACGGACTGCGAAGCGACCCTGAGACGGGCCATCCGGAGAAGAGGGGACTTGCTCTTTCCTCGGTGGAGGGCCGAGCGAAACATCAAACGGTGTTTTTCAACACCAGGCTGCTGACCTCACGACCAGCGGCCACCAAATTATCAAAGAAAGAGCTTTTTTCCCCTTCTCTGGATGTGACAGCCCGAACACTGCCAGTTTGGGACGCTATGCCTTCCAGCTCGCAGGATCGGTGCATCTCGCCACGGGCTCGGAGTGTGTTAGAGGACGGCCTCCCTTCTCTCGCACTGCCGTCCCCCCCTCAGGACCCTGGGAGGAAAGTGAGTGTGAATTCCTTACTTCCTGCTCTTCCTCGGGACCCCATGGCTCCCGGGGCGAGCCCTCCCATTCCTTGCTGCCCCACCGCTGGTGCGTCAGTGATCGTGCCGTTGGTGCCCCTTGCGCGAGCTCTGGCAGCCTGGTTAGCGCTACCCAGCCCGTCGCAATGGCTCATGCGCACGATCAGACTCGGTTACGCGTTTCAATTCGCGAAACGCCCTCCCAGGTTCACGGGCGTGTATTACACCAGGGTCAGCCCTGTGTCTGCCCCTGTCTTGCGCGAGGAGATTGCTGTCCTCCTGGCGAAGGATGCAATCAAGCTGGTCCCTCCAGCCGAGATGAGGAGCGGGTTTTACAGCCCGTACTTCATCGTACCCAAGAAAAGCGGTGGGTTACGGCCAATCCTAGATCTGCGCGTTCTGAACCGCTGCCTTCACAAGCTGCCGTTCAGAATGCTCACGCAGAGGCGCATCCTCCGATGCGTCCGTCCTCGGGATTGGTTTGCAGCGATAGACCTGAAGGACACGTATTTTCATGTCTCCATTCTTCCACGCCACCGTCAATTTCTGCGGTTTGCGTTCGAGGGTCGAGCTTGGCAGTACAAGGTCCTCCCCTTCGGGCTCTCCCTGTCTCCGCGAGTTTGGTGAAAACCCTTCGGCTCGCGGGCATCCGCATACTCAATTATCTCGACGACTGGCTGATTCTAGCTCACTCGCGGGATCAATTGATTATGCACAGGGACACGGTGCTCAGGCACCTCGACCAGTTGGGGTTTCAGGTCAACCGAGAAAAGAGCAAGTTCGCCCCTGTGCAGAGCATCTCTTTTCTCGAGGTGGAGCTGGACTCGATCACCATGACGGCACGCCTCTCCCGAGAGCGCGCCGGGCTGATGCTGACCTGTTTGAAGGAGTTTGACAGGAGAACCGTGGTCCCACTGAAATTATTTCAGAGGCTCCTGGGGCATATGGCTTCCGCAGCCGCCGTCATGCCACTCGGATTGCTCCATATGAGACCGCTTCAGCATTGGCTTCACGATCGGGTCCCCAGACGAGCATGGCACGCGGGCACACACCGGGTGACTGTCACTCCGCTGTGTCGCCGCACCCTCAGTCCATGGACGGACCCTGCATTTCTACAGGCCGGTGTGCCTCTAGAACAAGTGTCCAGGCACGTCGTTGTGACGACAGATGCCTCCAGCACGGGCTGGGGGGCCATGTGTTGCGGGCATGCAGCTGCGGGTCTGTGGAAAGGATCCCGGATGCATTGGCATATCAACTGCCTGGAGCTGTTGGCAGTGTATCTCGCTCTGTGCCGTTTTTTTCCGGTTTTAGAGCGGAAACACGTACTGGTCAGGACGGACAGTACGGCGACGGTAGCGTATATCAACTGTATGGGGGGTATCTGTTCCCGCCGCATGTCTCAGCTTGCTCGCCGTCTGCTCCTTTGGAGTCACACGCAGCTGAAATCGACCTTCTCTCTCAAGGACGGGGCACCATCTGGCACCCGCGCCCAGATCTCTGGAACCTCCACGTGTGGTCCATAGACGGAGCGCGGAAGACTTAGGTGACCTACCGGCTGCGGTGGTTAACACCATCACTCAGGCTAGAGCACCCTCTACGAGGCATGCCTATGCCCTGAAGTGGAGTCTATTCACTGAGTGGTGCGCTTCTCTCCGAGAAGACCCCCGAACTTGTCAGATCAGCGTTGTGCTTTCTTTCCTTCAGGATAGATTGGAGCAGAGGCTGTCGCCCTCCACACTGAAGGTTTATGTCGCCGCCATCTCCGCTCATCATGACGCGGTGGATGGCGGCGCCGTGGGAAAGCATAACCTCGTCACCCGGTTCCTTAGAGGCGCGAGGCGATTAAATCCACCCCGCCCCCCTCTCATGCCCTCTTGGGACCTCTCCATAGTGCTTACGAGCCTACGCGGAGCTCCGTTCGAACCACTCGATTCAGTATCCTTGAGATTTCTGTCCTTGAAGACAGCTCTGCTGGTCGCGTTGGCATCGATTAAGAGGGTCGGGGACCTGGAGGCATTTTCGGTCAGTGATTCGTGCCTGGAATTCGGACCGGACTTCTCTCACGTTAGCCTGAGACCCCGGCCTGGATATGTGCCCAAGGTTCCTACCACACCGTTTAAAAACCAGGTGGTGAACCTGCAAGCGCTGCCTTCGGAGGAGGCAGACCCAGCCCTTTCAATGCTGTGTCCTGTTCGCGCTCTGCGTATTTATGTGGACCGCACTCAGAGCTTTAGATCCTCTGAGCAGCTCTTTGTCTGTTACGGTGGTCGGCAGAAGGGAAGTGCCATATCCAAGCAGAGGTTGGCCCACTGGATAGTGGATGCCATCTCCTTCGCTTATTCAAGCCAGGGCGAGCCGTGTCCCCCAGGAGTGAGAGCGCACTCCACTAGGAGCATCGCTTCTTCTTGGGCGTTAGCGCGCGGCGCCTCTCTGACAGATATCTGTAGAGCTGCGGGCTGGGCGACACCTAATACATTTGCGAGATTTTATAATCTCCGAGTGGAGCCCATTTCCTCACGTGTGCTGGCTAACCCCGGTGAATGAGGAAATTCGGTGGGTGTTGTAACACGCTTGCGGCGCCTTTCTCTCTAACACAGAGATACGTGCGCATTTTTACTCTGATCAGTTCAGTTCCCCATTTTGGCGAACCCTACAGAGTTCCTCCGAGGCCCCCAGCATCTGACTCAGCGGAGGAGTCAGGTGCCTGGCCCACTACGTTGTTGGCATGCCCGCTTGGTCAGCCCGCGTTCTGGGTATAGGTGCCCGCTATGTGCGATCCCCACTGGCGATCCCATACGCTTCACTCAGCCACGGTATAGTTCCCTCCTCTGGGCGGGCCCGTGTCTTCCCTCCCCGCTAACCATCTTCGTATGTGTACTCCCCCTTTATAGGGTTAGTCCATGTGTCTTATTGCCACCAGGTCTCCCCATTGGGCAGCAGGTGGCCTCCGCAGCGTCCTCCCTATAGGGACTGCACGCTTTCCCAACGTACTGTCGTATCTTAAATTCCTAGAACTTAACTAGGTGCATTTTTGCGACTCCCCGAAAAATATAACTAAACCTTATCAGGTAAGTAGGTGAGTAAGGGCCAGGGGACACGTTGGAGGGCTGCGTCTATGGTGATGATGGTGCGCGCACGCTTATGCTTGGCAAACCTCTCACCAATGACGTGGTAAGGTTCAGTTGCTGTGGCGTTTTCCATACATTTCCCCATAGTGGAAGTGTCCACATAGCATTGTAGTTCCCCTCCCGCTGGGGAACGAAACGGTTACTAAAGTAACCCTCGGGAACGGAAATGCTATGTTCCTTCGCCACAGCGATTGCGCCTTAGCTGACAGCTGTAGTTCGGCTTCTTCGGCTAGAAAAGGTATGGTTTCACGGCAGAGCTGGCATCTTATAGACAGACTGATTGTGATTGCTGCCAGCTGTGCGCGCTGACACTGCCAACTCATTGGCATTTCATTGGCCCATTTTATTACTCTTCAGATGATTGGCTTTCTGATGAAATCCCCATAGTGGAATTGTCCACATAGCATTTCCGTTCCCCCCCTCGGGGAACGAGGGTTACTTTAGTAACCGTTTCGTTTTATGGAACGTTTGCATGAATGGTAAGGATTTTTAATTCAAATAAAAAATCCCTAAATTGGGATTTTTAATAGTGATAGAGAACAACTTAAAAGTAAACAGTTCTCAACAAGGCCCTTTTTCCTAGTTTAAAATGTAAACCTTTATTACTTTTTAATCATGATTTTTAATCAAAATTTTTTTTGCACAGAGCCTTGTGTGTATATGTGCAATATGTGTAATAATAATTTTATCATGCATACTTTAGAAACTAAAACATTTGTATGGAATTTCTGACATAGTAAACTTGCTTGAAAACTCATCTAGTACAGCATTGCATTTGTAATGCAAAGCTCATAGTGAATCCCAAAAAATATCAGAGGCTAGTAGAATAAAGTTAAATGGTATTATTGCATTAGCAAATATGTTTTTTTCTGTGTTGTTTATGTTTAGGGTAAATATTAGTGTAAGCAGTATGCAATGTTTTAATGTATTAGATTATTAACGTTTTAGCAACGCTCATTTGACGTTTCATTTTTCCAAAGTTTTACCTACTTTTTACTTTTCAGCATTTAGGAAGTATCGTAATTTAGTTTGAAGGAGATGTGGCCACAAGAATGTTTTGGTTTTTTTTGTAAATTTAGGTTTGTTATAAATAAAGTATTTAATACGCCTTTTCATGACAAACATCCATGGTGTTGTTAATGAATTTTCTCATGTCTAGAACACGGATTGCCTGACACAAAGTCTATTTAGCCATTGATTTTGAGACATTTTAGCAGGTTGTATAAAGCCTATTTCTGGCAAGTGCTCACAGACTTAATCCTCCATTTTTTAAAGTCTCATTAATATAGTGCTGACAGCCCAGGGGAAGCCCGAAACACGCTTTTTTGTGCGTATTATAAACGAGGATCTAAAAAGGAAGGTCTCCTTTCTTGAGTAGACACTGTTTTTGCATTTAGTTTTTGACATATTTCCTATGCTTTGAAAACTAGAGCCCATCTGCTACCCAGTGCAGAAAGATCTCGGTCATTAGCTGTACTTAAGCTTTTAGGGAGAGAGGGAAAAAAAAGGTCCAGCAGGAAAATTTAACATCTCCCATATGCTTTCTAAAATCAGCCATTTGCGCTCTGAGCCAAATGGTGGGTTGCACTATTTGTTCATGTGCTTAGCCTCTGCTGCTGGAGTCATTTTTCCAATCTGTGTTGAGCGTCTCCTGCTGAACTTTCCTTCACACAATAACGGAGGCCACAGAAGAGAGCTGGAAAGCCCCACCCAAACCTCTAAAGCTAATGACAGGGAAGAAAAAGCACTCTGTCAACCCCAAACTAGCATTATGCTAACAACTGATGATATGAATGTTCATGTTTCCTGTTTATGACACAAAATTATAAAAAGCTGTGAAGTGTTTTGAATGGTATACTTATGGATGTCGTCTTCATCCCAGAGCAGAAAATGTAATATAAGAGACAAAGGCACGCGCAATTATGAGAGATAAAAT
Source organism: Danio choprae (assembly GCA_903798125.1). NCBI lineage: Eukaryota > Metazoa > Chordata > Actinopteri > Cypriniformes > Danionidae > Danio > Danio choprae. The sequence continues at coordinate 8,527,088 of CAIGQW010015581.1, read as the reverse complement.
TGCAATTATAAAAAAAGTGAATTTTCATCTTTGAGATATAAAAGAGCAATTTTGAGATGTGAAGAAGCACTGTTCTTTTTGTTGAGGTTGTTTCCCTTCTTTCAATTCAGTCACTGATTGAGAACTGGTACATAGCAGTTTGTTTAGTCTATAATGCATGCTGGTTTCTGAGCCGCATTCATGGGGGGAGCACAGAGTTAAATAAGCCATTTATTTGCTCAATCAAGCAGGGAAATTGAAATGGTTGACGCGTTTTAACTGCAGGGCTGATTGCTGTATATTTTGATCTTCTTTTACAGTTTACTTTGTGAATTGCTCTCACCCTCCCTTCGCTCCACACTAATTGAAAGTGAGTGATTACCATGGACTGCTGGATGTGATGACATCCCCCTTTTCAGTGGAGGAAAGTAGCCTTCTGCTTTGCATATGTTAAATTGATAAATTATTCAAATCTCAATGGCGAGGAACCAATCAGGAAGGAATTCTGAAAGCTCTTATTTCATCAGTGCACAAAACAAAACAAGATTAAATCAGAAGTACTCTGAATGATGCCCGGAGGCCTCTGAGCTGAACATTTTATTTTCTGAGAACACAGTACATAGAAAGACTCAATATGTGGTGCAGTTTTTGTACTTGCAAATGTTGCCATTATTTACTCAGCCTCACATTGTTCCAAATCCATATGTCATTGCTTTGTGGGTCAAAAATAAGTGATAATTTTAGTTTCAGACTATTTTCTGTCTAGTAAAAGTATGGCAGAGCTCAGCTAATAAGATCTGCATGGGTAAACCTTAGTCTCCTGATCTGCACTTTTTATAGGTGAGTACAACTGGAGTGGATTTGTTGGTGCCATGACCCAAGTTTAAAGAAAGTGCAAAGGAGGCCAGCAAGTTGGAGATGTGTGAGTGAACCTCACTGCTCTGATCTCACACACTATTGACAGATTTAGCTTTCTTGCTAGCATTTCTTACTCCAATACCAGAGATTCCAGTATGAATCTTCCTTGGAGCAAAGCAAGTAAGGGGTTAAATTGGTGCCATGACCCTGGAAGTTTATGTTAGTGCTATTTTGCTATTACTGAATACTTCTTAATTTATGATTAAAGTAAGTATTAATATGTTGCATTAGCTTTTATTTGTTTATTTACTTACTTATTTGCTTACTTTTCAGTGTCTAGTCCCCATTTATTTCTATAATATTATACAATATAGTATTGTATTCCATAATATATGTCATTGTCATTGGGACCAGCAAATGTTTGGTTACTTACATTATTCAAAATATCTTCTTTTGTGTTTAACACAGGGAAAAAAACAATAAATGACCAAAAAAACAAGTTAATGACTATAACACAAGCCTACATTTTTGCGAAACCACACATTCATGCATCGGCATATGTTTGCCTGCAGTTTCTGAGTAGAACAAATGCTAGAGGGCAGTATGACGACAGCTTTTATTCCTTTTAACACTACTGACATTTACAAGGGACATATTATTCACGGATAAAGGATTGTTTTCATGTGGTTGTTCACCAAGCACCAAATAAATAACATAGAAATAACTTGAATGCAGAGGGGCGGGTGGCGCAGTGGGTAGTGCTGTCACCTCACAGCAAGAAGGTCGCTGGTTCGAGTCTCGGCTGGTTCAGTTGGCATTTCTGTGTGGAGTTTGCATGTTCTCCCCGTGTTGGTGTGGGTTTCCTCCGAGTGCTCCGGTTTCCCCCACAAGTCCAAAGACATGCACTATAGGTGAATTGGGTAAGCTAAATTGTCTGTAGTGTATGTGTGTGAATGAGAGTGTATGGGTGTTTCCCAGTGATGGGTTGCAGCTGGAAGGGCATCCACAGCGTAAAACATATGATGGATAAGTTGGCGGTTCATTCCGCTGTGGCGACCCCTGATTAATAAAGGGACTAAGCCGAAAAGAAAATGAATGAATGAATGAATAACTTGAATGCATCTGTGATCCATAATTGAACGTTCGCCTCACCCTTATTTGAGATTCACAAAAATGTAGGTAGCGGCCTCTGGTGGATTTATCAACCCAAGCTACAAGCAAATATTGCCGGAGCAACGTATTTTGTGGTTCGTATTTCCAATGAGCCATTCCAACGTACTGGGTTGGAATTTTAATTTTCAAGATTAAAATGTTCATGTAATAATTAGAATGATTTAAAAAAAAAAATAGCTTTAGTGTTATTTAACAACAGCTTGCCAGAATGTGAAGTTTTGTGTGATATCTCTTTACATTCCCTCTGAAAGCATTGTCTTATTTCCTCTGCAACTTCAGCACAATTCGGTGCATTTCCGCTGCTTTCGTGCAGGCCGGGCGAATCTTTTCTTTTTTTCTAAAAGTATTTAGTTGTGAAGAGATGGAAAAAATAGTCAGCAGTGCAGACTGGAGGTGGACGTGAATAATTCATGGGTCTGGCCGTGTTTCTGCTCCTCTCTGTGTGATAATGAAAGGGACCCTTTGGGACCCTGGTATCTGCCGGTCAGTGATTCACATAACACCCGGCAGACAGATAACCTGCACACAGAGGCAGTGCTTTGATTGTTTCTACAGTTTTATATTTTCTGCACTCTATTAAATATTTATTCCAGCCAGTTGCTCGAAATTATCAGTTGCAGCCATTTGCCGGCTCTCGCTTCTGCCCCCGGCGTTCGGAAAAAGGTTACATTTGTAGCTTCTTGCTCCGAGAGAGCGTTGTTTAGGTTTTTTCCCTCGCTTCGCCGCAAGCCTCGGTTTGATGTTGCCGTTTTGATGTCGGCATTGGCTCTGACTGTTAGGTGTCTCGTGTCAGAGCGCTTGGTAATTCCTCCTCTCATGCCCTGTGGCGTTTCAATCACCAGCGCGGTCAATCTGCACTCCAGAGATGAGTCTGCAGCAGCTTCCAGATACAGAGTGCAGATTTTCTCCCTATAAATACTGTCTTCCTTGCCTGAACTTGAGGTACGTAGGGTTGTTTTGGTCCTTTTCCATACTGACTTGTTTTGCAGTCTCTGTTAGTGAAGCTCAGCAGGCCTTTGCCCCTCCTCTCTGTTTTTTTTTTTTTTTTCTGTGCGAATGTGAACGGCACACAGGTCTGCCCGTGGTAATTAAACCTCTTGGGCAGCAGGAGGTGAACTGAGGCTCAAATCCACACAGTGTGTCCGCCAATGACCCCCTGCAATCTTCAGTAATTCAGCCACCCCCTCTGGCTGTGAGAGTGCTGTTTGGTTACACATCACCGGCTGGATAAACAAAACTGTATACGAAGACGAGAAAGGAGGAATGGTGGAAACACGAGGGAGGCCGTCTTGTTAAAGGGCACCAAAAATGTGGCCACAGCAAACATAATGTGAAATTCTTGAGCACATCAGTGACACATCACTGTTTAATGTGGTTATCAGACAGTGAAAATAAACTCGGGAATGTTTAATTGAATGAAGTTGGTATGTTTGCCTTGTGGCTCGACTGCTTGCTCGCTTCCTGTTAGTAAAGAGAAATCCAGGCTCACTTTTTAAACTCTACTTTCTACAAATATTTAAAAGGTTTAACTAAAAGATAGCATGCTATAACAAAGCTGCAAGGCAAGTTTATTTATATAGCACATTTCATACACAATGGTAATTCAAAGTGCTTTACATAAAACAGAATTAAAGAAACATATAAGAAGATATAACAAAGAATTTAAATGATTAAAAACAAATGAAAAAAATGTGTTAAAACAGGTTTAAAAGAAATGTAAAAAAAAACTAATAGTATGAGCTGTGGGACATAGCACAGTGCTCATTCAGTACAGCTAAACAGATGCTAATTTAGTTACTTCATTGTAATATTTACTTTTTTTTAAAAATAAAGGTCGGCATCTTTTTAAAAAATACGTTTTTATATACTTTTTAAATACTAATAAATACACGTTAGGTGCTAATATATACCTTAAAGGTACCAAAAATTATGTAGCGTTTGCACTATTTCTGAGAGTAGGTTTTTTAAAGAAAATAAAGCCTGATCTCATGAGGAAAGGTAACTATTTTACGTTTTGTTAGTTTAGTGTGCTTATTTATATGAATTCATATGAGTTCAGTTGTATGAAAATGTACGGTTTTTAGAAGGAGGCGTGACACCAAACCCCACCCCTAAACCCAACCTTCATTGCGGGATGAGCAAATCATACTAAATTATATGAATGAAATCATACGAATTAACTGAATCAATAACTTATGAATTGCCATGAGATAGCATTGGACAATATGTTTTCCTTAAGTTTGTTAGCATTTAGCAATAAATAGACCCTATCCATAGTGCAGTTTAAAATTTGGGGTCTGTTATATAAGAAACTGATCGAACAGAAATGTTCAAACAGAAAACTTCATCAAAGACCCCTGAAAGAAAAATACATAATAGACTTCATAAATATACAGCATATTTTTCAGCAATAATAATAAAAGTAAATGTTTATTAAGAACCAAATCATCATATTAGAATGTTTTCTGAAGGATCGTGTGATAACAAAGACTGGTACAGTAATGCTGAAAATTCAGCTTTAAATTACAGGCATAAATACATTTTAAAATACAATAAAACAGAAATCATTCATTTTAAATTGGAATAGATTATTACTGTTTTCGCTGTATTTTGTAATCAAATGAATGCAGCCTGCATAAGCATATAAGATTTTTTCTAAATAATAACACAATCTTGCTGATCCAAACATTTGAACTGGAGTGTGCGTAATATTTACATTTTTCCATTATTCATTTGCAGCTCTAATCAAGCTGCAGCAGGATTTTGTGTAGTCAAGCATCAGTATTCATCAGTCTAAGCATACATTACACAATTTACAATCAAACACTTTGCAAAATAAACGCATGCTGTGTCACTTTTGCAGAATGCAGACTGTAGTTTTATTAGCCTTATAAAGTTACTCCAACATTGCAAAAATCTATTATTTCAGATGTCAGCATTTAGCATTTCAAAAAGACAGTAGACTATTTTCGTCCGACTGAAATCAGACCTTTAAACACACTCTATGTGGACAGAAAAAGAAAAGCACGGTGTCTTAAAAACAGTGTTGCTGTGAAGGCCTATGGCCAGCGTTATATCTGACACACTCTGGAATCCTTCAGCCTCACCATTCAGCACTCGAGCAATCAAAACAATGTCTTGTGCGGTAAATTTTTATGTACTGTATATCTCTAAAAATACTGTTTTGTTTCCAAAGCGTTGCTGTTCCTGTTTCCTCTCCAGCAGCATTTGTCAGTGGAATGAAGAGGTCACACTTGCTAACCTTACAATTGTACCAGGATGTTAGCAGTAAAACTCAGCGAGTTAACACACTCCATGCTGTCCAATTTGCTTCAGCCGCAGTCCTTTATTTTTAAAAGTGTTTTTGTATAAGCAGGCTGCTCATTATCTCCATCATTTAACTCTAACCCCTGCTATTTCTCTCTTTTCATACTAAACAAGCAGCAAACTCTGTGAACTGCCTCATTTGAGCAGCTGTTTAATGGATGGATTGTTTAGGTGATGCGTTTGTGCTGTTGTTTTCTTAACTAGCTTAACCAACAACACTTCCTTCATTAGTGATGGAAGCATGACTGTTTTAATTAAGCTAGTTGACTAAGAAAGACTTGTTGGGGTAGTTCATTTCAAGAACATGTCTGGCTTTCTTTCTTTGATCTAAACAGTAAAATACTTCATTAAATGGGCAAAAGCAGGTTTTAAAGTAAGTCATAAAGGTTGGAACAACATATCTGAGAAAATGCTGAAACCATTTTCATTTTGGGGTAAATTTCATTTTGGGGTATATATATATATATTCATTCAATCATTTTCTTTTTGGCTTAGTCCTTTTATTAATCTAGGGTCGCCACAGCGGAATGAACCGCCAACTTATCCAGCATATGTTTTACGCAGCGGATGCCCTTCCA
>CAIGQW010015581.1:8479130-8496051 GCA_903798125.1 Danio choprae | reverse complement strand
TATATATTTTTTTTTTTTTTTATTATTATTATTATTATTATTTTTTTTTATTTATTTATTTAAATTTGTATTGTTTATTTTATTTTCCACTTATTTAAATGTCTTTCTGTCCTCTTGTGTTGATATGAATATATGAACCCTGAGCTTCTGTAAACACCCAAAAAAAAATTTAATAAAATTATTATTATAAAATAAAATGTGTTTATGTGTTTATGAATAAATCTCAGTCTGATTCTGATTCAATATATATATATATATTAGTTATTAAAGTCTTCACTTCACTTTCTTTATCTTCTCTCTGCATCAGCTTTGTTTGAGAGGGAGGATGGAGGGGTTTCCTCCTGAGAGTGCAGAGGAACAGATTGTGGAATTACTATTGGGCTACAGGAGAACCGGACCTGCAGGCTTCTGGCACATGAAGAATCACTGGAGCATATGTCGCCAGCATGATTCATTCATTTAAATTTATGGAGTGGAAGTGGGCCAGGTAGCGCACCGCAGCGACTGTCAACAGCACCTCCATCTTCACACACTTCACATACACCCGTCCCACCATCCTACCATATGTCCCACGAACACACCATTTTTAATGGACAAGGACAGCTGTATCAGGTCAGTCCAGCTTTGCGCAGACACACAATAGGAACCTTTGGTGTGGAAATTAATTAGGCAGGTGCGAACACCCACCAGCTTACTCTGATTGGCTGGGCTAAGCAGACAGACTTTCTGCTCTTTCATTTTCGGTTATGCCTGCTGATTCTATTTATATGTAGGATTTAGAGACTTAAACTCAAGAACTGGAATGTAAAGGTCTGAGATTTTACATAATGAAGTCTGATGGGGAAATCGTGGCATTTTAATCCAGTGAGTGGTTGGCATTATGATGAGGGGGACAAGAGAATAGTCTTTGATACCTTTTTGTCGTTTATTATGGGTAAAAGTAACTTGTCATTGTTTAATGCATTTTTGAAGAAACAGCATTTTTTAGACAGTCTGTAAATATAATAAAATGTATTATTTAAAATATTATATAGAATTTATGTACAGTATGTGTACAAGTTATATTTGTACCTTAGGATGTGTCCTGTTTCATTTTCTTCTGTTCTAAGCAAAACTTTTATTTACTTTTTATAAAATCTACTTTGTATAAAAACCTTTATATAATAATGCATAATGTTGTTATGTTGTTTTAATTTTGTTGTTCATTTTTACTGTCTTGTGCTCACCATTTACTAGATTAAACAAACTTTTACAAAAAATATTGTTAAATTTAAAATCACTTTTCAGTGATTTAAAGAAAATACTATTTTACATGTTAAAATCTTAATATAAAATGAGCAACATTTCAAATTGCTATTTATTTGAGATGTTGTAAAGCTGTGTTTTTGTCTGGTGCTCTATTTAATGAGTTATTTTTTTATTTTGTCTATTTTAAATTAATTTGAATCAGAAATTACTTTGTATAAAGACCCAGTTAATATATGGCTCCCTCTCACTTATAAAATTACAATACAATTTTTTGGTGGATTTGCAGTCCCAGTTCCTGCCCCATGCAGTAAAGCTGCCCGACACACACATTGGGTAAGAGGTTTATTTCAGCAGGTTGTCACTCAGGTGTGTCTGGGTCATTGAGCAGTGCCCGGGCTTGTTTCCAGAAATAAGCCATTTGTGAGCACTATTTGATATTCCCTCCACTGTTTGGGCTACAACCTCAACCCGACAGCAACACTTCAGCATAAATCCATTATTCTTTTATAACTTAATGGACCTGAACTTATAACTATGGACAGCTCCTGAAATGAAATATTACACATTAACTTAAGAGGCTTTATTGATTTCTCTTTCACAGATAAAAACAGCTCAGGGCTGTAATACCACTGGCTGGTTGTTTGTTTGAAAACATCTCTTGGTGGTGAATCACTTTAATTCTAAATTAATTCCAAGCTCTTTCTATACTTCAATGCAAAAGTGCCTTTGACAGGACAGACCACTACCATCTTACACATAGTCAATCTAGGAAAAGTTTGGGGTTGTGGAAAGTTTTAGCAGCTTCAGAGTTCATCAGTGCATAAACAGTGCTGTATGTTCTGCATTGCAATGAAAAGTTATATTTATCTGTATTTGTATTGGGATAGAATTGAGTATAGGCTATGGGGAGGGTTTGAGCTGGACCTGTTAAAATCATTATGTAAATTAACCATCCAGTCCCTCCAGGATTTATCAGGACATTTGTTAAAATTTTGCTCCCTAAAGTGGCTAATTGTTTTGCATCCTAAATTAACTGTAAAATAAAAACAGGCAGCAAACAAAAATTTGTATTTCTTTTTTACCTAAAGATTCATTGGGCTCTGTAATTTATATAAAAATAACTAAATGAAACAAAGACACAAATTTAAGTGTCTACTTCCTACTTCTTCTTACCTTTGGTATAAATGTTAATAAATAAAATCTCCCAAATACAGTCCAATGAGGACTAAAAACAAATAAAAAAAATACATGTTTGACATTTTAACTTGTTTTTTTATTCACAATTTGTTTACTAAAGGTTATTTTAGTAAACTAAAACTAAGACTATTGGTCAAAAATCATTTTTGTAACTAAAATAAATGTAAAAAATCACAATAAATGAAAAATGTTAACCAGCTAAAATGTATAACAGTCACTAAAAAACAAGTAAAACAGAAATAAAGTTATAATTAGTATAATAAGCAATTGAACTGAAAATAAAAATATAAAAACTAAATAGAAATGTGTTCACAAAATAAAAACTTAACTAAAACTAACCAAATTAATTAATAAAACTAATGAAATTAACTAAAACTATACTAAAATGTACAGCAAATGTAAATAAAATAGTATGTTAATTCATTCATTCATTTTTTCTTCAGCTTAGTCTATTATTTAACAGCGGTCACCACACCTGAATGAACTGCCAACTATTCCGACATATGTTTTACGCAGCGAATGCCCTTCCAGCCACAACCCAGTATTGGGAGTATGTAAATTAAAAACTCATTTAAAAATGCTAAACTATAATAACTTTGTTGACTTAAATGATTTGTTCTAAAATACTGATTCACTCACAAAAGAAACCGCAGTAGTCATCTTGATGCAATCCAAAATGTATCATATTATTTGCTCGGAAGCTTTAAAGCATTAGCAGACTTTTTACAACTTGAAAAAAACATGGATGATGTAATATAATTATGTCACTCTTAACACTCCCTACATAACAAAGAGGAGGGAAAAAATGGAGCACATTTGAACTACAGTTTACAAAGTGTCCATTTAAGTCTCACTGATTCTTCGTTTTAAATATGTGGTTGGTAAATTATAATTGTAAACATTAGTTTGATTTTATTTTGTCTGGTATAATTTGTGATGGTATATTTTTGTGTCTTTACATAGGTACTCAGTTTTGCTAATCATCATCAAGTGAACAGCGATTGTCAGTCTCAGTGAGCAGCACTTTTCCCCTGAGCATTACATCATTGCAAGGGACAGCAGAGCCAATCAACCGCCTGGCAATGTTATGCAGCATATGGGCATGTCCTGACTGCGAGGAAAAACTAAACATAGGTATGTTCGGAATAAAAATGTGGCATTTATGTATACGGTACGTCAAAAGGACTGTTAAAGACACAGATGTTTACTCAGGAGTTCATCTGCTCTTTGAGGTTTCTCCAGAGAGAGAGAGAAAACTTGTTCACACCGTTGCAGCACTCTGGACCATTGCCATGGAGAGGTGTGATTCTCAGCAGACTTACTAAGCTCTCGTTTAGTCAGACCATATATCAGCTTTGTGCTATTTTGTTTCATACTCGAAGTTTCCACTGAATTTGTGACACGTAATCACGTTAGTCTTTGGTATAGTGGGATTTTAATGGATTTATTTATTGGGTTTGAATCAAATGTTAATAATTATATCATTCTAAAAAACAACGATCTGATAACATTTCTTTCCGATTTAAAGTAAAAATATTTCCATTTGATTTATTATTATTATTCATTCATTCATTCATTTTCTTTTTGGCTTAGTCCCTTTATTAATCTGGGGTCGCCACAGCGGAATGAACCACCAACTTATCCAGCATATGTTTTACGCAGCGGATGCCCTTCCAGCTGCAACCCATCACTGGGAAACATCCATACACACTCATACACTACGGACAATATAGCTTACCCAATTCACCTATAGCGCATGTCTTTGGACTTATGGGGGAAACCGGAGCACCCGGAGGAAACCCACGCGAACATGGGGGTTTTGATCAATTCTCATGTTATGATCTAAATGACAAATTTATTTAAAATTTAAAAAGAAAAGACATCAGTAGTTTGCAGAAAAAAAATTAACATTTTACTCAGATGCATAACTATAAATTGTACATCCAGTGAATTTTTTATTTATTTTTTTTACTATTTATATTTATTCCTGTGGAAAATCTTAAAAATATGTCTTATATCTTAAATATATGATGCTGGACCACAAAACCAATCATAAGTCTACTTTTTTTTCATAAAGACCTACATAATATTCTAACAATTTTGTCATAATGCAATGTATTTTTGTCTCTTGCCAAAAGCATACCCATGCAACTTAAAACTGGTTTTATGGTCCAGAGTCACATATGCTTGTCTTCAATTTCAACATATGTGTTTATAAAGAAAAATACACTAAAAAATATTAATTGAAGTAAAAAGTGATGACTACTAGCCTTAGTCTGCCTTTTTTTCATGGTGCTTTATTCCACTGAATCCACTTTATGCTGAAGAATACCTTTAGATAATATCCCAAACCCATGACAATGAGAATAAAATCACCAGGGATCTACTTATCCTCTCTCAGCACTAAGGAATTTTTCTACTGGCTTTACTGGGATCAACACTATATGTATGTGGATCTAGAATGTTGTACCGCATCAATTTTTTGAGCCCTGTTTATACATTTTTCAGAAACGTGGTCAAAGCAACATGCAGTCAGAAAGAAGCTTGCTAACTTTGCTTTCATTGCCTTGAGGGGAGAAGAACATGTGTGTATTTTTAGAGCGTGCTGGCAGTGTAGTTGATGCCTTTAGATATGGAGCAGGAAAGCAGGTACAGGAGTGATGCAGCACACGGCTGTGAATCATTTGATTAGTTAGCAGAAAATGACGTCTGATCATCCCTGCAGTCCCCCTCATCTCACACTCTGGCATGCAAACGGCTCTGATCCGCTGTGTTACCAGCCGGTGCTGTTTGGACGGTGATCACACCACTCAGCAGTGACGGTCTGCTCTGAAAGCAATGCAAGAAAGCTGAAATCAATGGAAGTGAGGCTTGCAAATATAGGGTTGGAAATAGTTATGCACCCTTATTGTCTTGCATTGCTTTTTTGTGGTAGGTGTTCAGCTAGCAGAGGTGTGAAAACATATCAGAGCAGATTGTAAGCAAACATTGTGTTCAAGTGTATTATGGTCCAAAAGTAAGTAAGATCTCTGGAAAGTACATTGCATCTGCAAAGTATTCATAGCGCTTCACTTTTTCCACATTTTTTTATGTTACAGCCTTATTCTAAAACTGATTTAATTTATTTATTTCCTCAAAATTCTACACACAATACCCCATAATGACAATGTGAAAAAAAGATTTTTTGAAATTGTTGCAAATTTATTAAAAATATAAAACCTGAAAAATCACATGTACATGAGTATTCACAGCCTTTGCTCAATACTTTGTTGTTGCACCTTTGGCAGCAATTACAGCCTCAAGTCTTTTTGAATATGATGCCACAAGCTTGGCTCACCTGTTTTGGGAATTTTTGCCCATTTCTCTTTGCGGTACCTCTCAAGCTCTATCAGGTTGGATGGGGAGTGATGGTGTACAGCCATTTTCAGATCTCTCCAGAGATATTCAATAGGATTTAGGTCTGGGGTCTGGATGGGCCACTCAAGGACATTCACAGAGTTGTTGTGAAGCCACTCCATTGATATTTTGGCGGTGTGCTTTGGGTCATTGTCCTGCTGGAAGATGAACCGTCGCCCCAGTTTGAGATCAAGAGCACTCTGAAGCAGGTTTTCATTCAGGATGTCTCTGTACATTGCTGCATTCATCTTTCCCTCTATCCTGACTAGTCTTCCAGTTCCTGCTGCTGAAAACACCCCCACAGCATGATGCTGCCACCACCATGCTTCACTGTAACGTAATGGCTGGCATTCACTCCAAAGAGTTCAATTTTAGTCTCATCAGACCAGAGAAATTGGTTTCTTATGGTCTGAGAGTCCTTCAGATGGCTTTTGGCTAATTCCAGCCGGGCTGCTATGTGCCCTTTACTAAGAAGTGGCTTCCATCTGACCACTCTACCATACAGGCCTGATTGATGGATTGCTGCACAGATGGTTGTCTTTTCTTTAAGGTTCTCCTCTCTCCACAGAAGAACGCTGGAGCTCAGACAGAGTGACCATCGGGTTATTGATCACCTCCCTGACTAAGGCCCTTCTCCCCCAATCACTCAGCTTAGATGGCCGGCCAGCTCTTGGAAGAGTCCTGGTGGTTCCAAACATCTTCCACTTACGGATGATGGAGGCCACTGTGCTTATTGGAACTTTCAGAGCAGCAGAAATGTTTCTGTAAACATCTCAAGAATGATTAGCGAAAACAGAATGTACCTGAGCTCAATTCAAAGCTTCACGGCAAAGGCTGTGAATACTTATGTACATGTGATTTTTCAGGTTTTTTATTTTTAATAAATTTGCAACAATTTCAAAAAAAATCTTTTATTATCATTATGGGGTATTGTGTGTAGAATTGAGGAAATAAATGAATTTAATCCATTTTGGAATAAGGCTGTAGCATAAAAAATGTGGAAAAAGTGAAACTTTATGAATACTTTCCGGATGCACTGTGTAAGCAAGGTCCAAATATACTTTGAAGAACCCTTATGAAAATAAAGTTTGTTCCATTGTGCTATGAGTATACTTCTTTTTTTTTTTTTTTTTTAAGTTAAAATGTACCAGAGTTCGTTTGCCTTTTTGGTGCGGTTTGTTTGGGCAGGTTTGAAATCCACAATCGTACATGGGTGCACACCAAAAGTGGACCAAACAAGCATACCGAGACCTGCATGAAGAGGTGGTCTTGGTACATTTTCAAATGAACCCTGGAGTGGTTTGTTTGTGGTGTAAATTTGAACCGACCTCGAACTGACCCAAATACAAAAAGTACTTTTTTTTTTTTGACTAAACCAGTTGCCGTAGTCAACTGCGATGTGCATTCTGGAATGAGAAAAGGTTTTGACACTTTACTGCAATTATGGCAGGTCGTGGACGAACATGGAGTTGTTAGGAGGTCAAAAACTGCCTGCTGAATTTTCCTCCACTTTACTTCCATTCAATTATTTAATTTTCGGTTACTTTACTTCCAGGAAATTCTTCTAGCCAATGACTTATGTTAATCGTTTGTTTCAACTGGTTTGCTTCAGAACAGTTGGTCTGATGTGAAATGGAACCAAAACGGCTGGAAAAATCTGAACACAGTATCATTTTTAACCTTGGTGCAGCCCAAAGGGAAACGTACTACAGGTGCTAAAGCACTCTTAAACTAAAATAAGAAAGTATACTTTCAGTCTACTTTCTAACTTCTCTGAAATGTATTGTAGATACTTCTCTTAAATATTCTTAAAATAAAAGTATATTTGACTTATACTGACTGAAAAGTCTTAGTATACATAGTATACAAACCGTATTTGGCCTATACTTGTTTATTGACAAATACTAAAATGTATAATTTTGTTTATTGCTATTATTAGATGCTTTGTTGTTGTTGTTTTGCTGCTTTCATTTGCCTTTTTCTTTGGTTATTGAGAGTGTCACATATGTGAACATAGACCAGTCATAAAATAAATAAATATATTAGTCATAAGTGTCAATTCTTTCAATTAAAGTTATACATCACCTATTAACTGAATACATAAGCTTTCCATTGATGTATACTTTGTTATGTATAGAACAATATTTGACTTAGATCCAACTACATGATAATCTGGAATCTGAGGGTTCAAAAACAAAACTAAATACTGAGAAAATCACCTTAAATGTTGTCTAAATGAATTGAGTTTTGATATATTTACAGTAGGGGATTTTAAAAATGTTTTTATGAAACGTGATCTTTACTTAATATACTAATGATTTTTGGCATAAAAAGAAAAATCAACAAGCTTGGCCCATTCAGAGGGTCAAATATTGGCATATATTCACCTAAAGACTATCCCTAACAGCGTGGGTGTTGTGGGCATGTTCACTACCAGTATACAACTGAAAAGGTGTCAAACTTCTTATTTTACCTTTAAGCGAAGAATTAAAAAGAGCTACACAAATCTGTATAATAAGGAATCTAGGTGGTGTACGTTGCGGCTAAACTGGCCATCAGGATATGCTTTGTTAGATCTCTCCTAAAGCCGTTTCTGGATTCCACAGCCTATCAAAGTCCTCAGGCAGACACCCACACACAATTTTGCATACAAATGTAGCACATACACTATTGAGAAAGCCAGACAGACCCTGTTCTCATGGCCTTTTGATCTTTAAATTCTATAGATATAATATAGCGTATAGTCCATGTGTCATTGCATAACTCATTGATTTGATTTCTGTGAAGAGCATCTCTCTCTTTCTTCACTTTTCTCAATTTGTTTGAAGTGCAATATTTATTTACAGCACAGCATCTAGTCAGTCTCTCACAAAATCACAGTTTTGTTTAAGGGAATAATTCACCACAGAAATGAATGTTATCATTATGACACTTTTTACAGTATTAAATGTATTGAATAAACAAAACCATTTTTGCATGGTAGTCTTAATTATTTTTATTTTTTGCAATGTCCAAGAACGACTTTACATTGAAATTCACATTAATCATCATTGAGAAAACCCTATACAGTTAGGAGGAATATGTGGGTGAGAAAATTATGACAAATCTTTTTCTTTCTTTTTTCATGTTTGACTGAACTATCTATTGAAAGTTTTTTATGAATGTTTTGGAGAGGCGTTATTTATCTATGCTCCTTGTCTGTGCAATAACGCTCGAGTAAATTGGAACTTTTCCTCTCCGTGTATGCGTTTGTGGCCCCAAACCATCACAGAGAAAGTTATCAAACTGAGCTAAACTTGAAAGCTGTGGCAGAATTACATAATTGCAGACAAATGTGGTACAAGCAAGAGAGCTGGAGAGCGGAGCGCGTTTAAATATTTAAGCCTCATCAGCGAGAGCCTCGAGGCTTTGACAGACTCTCCAGAACTATGAGAAGAATACACTTTTCTTTGCTTTCCAAATGCAGTTTTGTGCCTTGTCAGAAAGTGAAATGCGAAGCTCAGATCTTGTTTTTGAACGTTCTTAGACATTACATTACACGATTGTTAAACGCATCTCTGAATGGTACGAGCTGATCACATTTGACAGTATACCACATAATGACACGCTCATGCAAATTCACTCAGCAGTTTGTCCTAGCAGATGCATTTCATCTTCCGTCTTCCCCGTGGCGAGACATGGAGAGGGCCACAGGTATTTATAGCTTGTTAAGCTAACGGGGAGGAGAAATAGGTCAAAAGTAGCTCATTTAACTTGTTGTCACTAAACCTCTGGTGGCAGCATGACCCTGGGCCTCCTACGCATCATCACTCAGTGACAGGCGCCCACGATGCCCAGCCAGCTATAAAATCAGGAGGAGCCAAATCTCTCCAGAGCGCCAGAGATGTCATCATGGCTGCCCACCCTCTCTTTAGACAGCTAAATAATGAACTAGCTTAACAGCATATACGTGCAAACTTGGCGGCCCTGGGGTTCAAAGAAGCACTCTGGTGTTTTCCAGGACTCTTGTTTATTGTATTAAGCTCGCTTGCCATTTGCCAAATGGTTTTGGATTGGGTTATCATTCTCACAGGCATGTTTAACCCTGTGCTTTCACTAACCCTGTGTGTCTAACAGTAACAACGCTTAACATGGTGAAATCATTACTTTTGTAAGATTGATTATGCTCTGTAATTGTAAATGTATAGTAACAATTTAGTTTAATCATTCACTACAGTATTACATACTGACTTATTACCTGCTTATTATTAAGATATTACTTTTTATTAGTACTTATACATACCTAATTCTGCCCAATGCTACCTTACTATTAATAAGCAGTAAATTAATACTTTATTGAGCTAAAATGGTTTGTTGATAATGAGTATTGTACCTTAAAACAAAGTATGAGCAGCTAAGAATTAAAAGACCACTCGAAAAGTTTCTTTGGATTTATTAGGTCTGTTTTTATTCGATTTATTCTATAAAGATCTTATAATATTTCTTCTAAATTAAAAAATATCTATATTACCATTACAGCATTTGCTTTTTTCTTCTTCTTTTTTTCCAGAAATTATCAATTGGTCACAATAGCAAATGTCTTTATTTGTTGTAATAGAAAAATATTGGTATTTTGCTGTCTAAAAATTAATATAAACGTGACACCTTTTTTATTATTTTTATGAAGAATATTGCTCTAAATTACAAGATATTATTCTAAATTTAGAAGAAATGTCATCAGCAGTTTACTGAATAAAACTATAATACTTTATTACTTAACCAAATAGCTATAATTTCTAATTCCATAAATAACTGACAATTTTCAAGTGGTCCCTTAATATTTCCTATAGCTACATAAGTATTTCTATAGCTGTATGGAACTGTAACCATTATGAATTGCAGACAAATTTTCACATGCTGATTTTGCAACTGTATGTATGTGACACATACAGTATGCCTGCATAAGTTAAAGAGTATCATAATGTGCTAAATTATCATGATATATTTTAAATCAAAGACATGGACATGGACATGATGTCGTCCTTTCTTCTTCACCCAGAGTAGACAATGTGGTTATAAAATTTCTCTCTCTCTCTCTCTCTCTCTCTCTCTCTCTCTCTCTCTCTCTCTCTGGTAGGTTGCTTTAGCACTCAAGATTGTCCATCTCAGTAATTCGATGAGAGCAGCCATTTAAAGCAGCCTGGGCTTCTTATACAGCCTTTGCAGGAGCACCACAGGGACTATGAGTATCGATCCAGAGCCATAAGTAGGTCAGAGAAATAGCGACTAAGAAACGGGGTTTAGTCTGACACAGTTCCTCTCAACCTCCGTCTCTGACACAGTGAGCCCATTTGCGTTCATCCATCTCAATGATTCTTCACAGGCCGTCTCAGTCAAGAAGGCATATTCGAGTAGACCGAGACACAGCACATCCTGTTTAGAGCATCAGGAAACCCTGCAGTGAAAAGGTCAATGAGTTTTCTCCCGCTTCTTTTGCATTTTTACACAAGCCGGGGCATAAATTAGGCCTGTTTGTCTAAAAGATCAAAGACACGATCACCTATGCGACTCAGCCTCTGGAGCTCCAATTGCTAATCATAAATACACCGACATTAAAGATCCAAAGACTCGGCTGACCTCGGGTTAGTTCGAAAAACCCACTGCGGTCATTTACGCTGACCTAAAGTTTCGGAAAATGAAAGAGTTCCAGCACTTTGAATGATTAGAAATGACTAATCAGGCATCCCTAATGACAGAACTCTAATTATAGTGCGCTGTGAGTGCCTGTGATGGCAGATAAGAGCCCAAAGCAAAGCTTGCAGTTTGCATATTTGCAGTGTACCTGAAAGAGTCTGGCAGGAACTTTTCCTTATCTTGGCCTGCCTGTGATGTAAAAACAGCTCTCTGTTTGCAGAAGAGATGGGCTCGTGTTTGTGTGTGTGGATGTTTATGCGAATGCTTATCACACCATAATACGTTACACAGTGCTTTTTGTAATGGCTGTCCCCATTCTCACAGGCACAGAATACATCTCTAAATCATAATATTTACCTGTTTTGGGTCTCTAGCGAATGAATTAAAATGAAACTCAGTAACTTGTCATTACATAAGTACATTATGGACATCCATTAACTCATTATATTCCTATTCAAACAAGTGCTGAAGGTGAGTTAATGTTTCACTGAATAGGCGAAACCTGGCCTGAGCTGTAATGTGATACATTGAGTATCTTGCATATAAACTGTTGACACAGTTAGCATTAACCACGGTTACATTTATTGTTTTTGATAGGTTACTATTAAAAAAGCTTTAGGCCATTGGATCGTTGACTAGCTGTGTCCAACCAATGATCTGTGGCTTATATAATTTATTCTGATCAAAATCAACCTGCATTATCTTCAGGGTAAAAACATTAAATGTTAAGAGAGACTGGGAATAATTACTGGGAATTTTTGTGCACTGTGGTAAATGGTTTGTATATCTGATTCAGATTTTACTTATTTGAGGTGTATGAGAACCATGTTATAGACAGGAACCATGTGATAGTTCCAGAGATTTCCTCTGATTTCCCAGATATGATTGTTCTTGCTCAGAAAAAAACTCCAGTGGAGGACTGAGAGATTTGGGCTATTTGCTTTGGACATTCCTCTGTCTCTCTAGTCCAGCTGTTTAAGACTGACTGAGTTTTTGAGCACATTTAAACTGTGACTATGCTGATGCTTTTGGGCTGAAGTGATATTTCTCATGAACCTATTCATTTTTCCTTAAATCACAAAAAGGAGATGTTGATAAGTGAAATATTTGTGTTGCTGTTTCTCATGCATGGTGACTATAGAGACCATCAACTAGTGAAAATAAGTTATACAGTAGTGAAATGTAGGCCACTGCCCACTGCTTCAATCACAGCTCTCAAAATGCAGAGTTAATCATGTCAAACAAAACATTTAATATTAATAATCATTATTTATTTATCTTATTCATTCATTCATTCATTTTCATTTCGGCTTAGTCCCTTTATTAATCTGGGGTCGCCACAGCGGAATGAACCGCCAACTTATCCAGCATATGTTTTACACAGCGGATGCCCTTCCAGCTGCCACCCATCACTGGGAAACATCCACACACACTCATTTACACACATACACTACGGACAATTTAGCTTACCCAATTCTTGTGGGGGACTTGTGGGGGAAACCGGAGCACCCGGAGGAAACCCACGCGAACACGGGGAGAACATGCAAACTCCACACAGAAATGCCAACTGACCCAGCCGAGGCTCGAACCAGCGACCTTCTTGCTGTGAGGCGATCGTGCTACCCACTGCACCACCGTGAGGCCCTTATATATCTTATATGTGAAATATATTATTTCAAATAAAAAGACTTTTTTAAATCAATGTAAAAAATGTGAAATAATTGACATCCTGCTGTCGAATTATCAGAAAATAATCTACTGTAGGCATTACTTTCTAATTAATTCAACAGGCTACTGCTCATTCTACAATTACAAAATATTTAGACATTGTCCAGATGTCGTTTTTAAGACATTTGTCAGGATTTGTCCTTAAATTGTTCATTTGTTTGTAGGATACATCACTTGTCAAGCTGTTGTTGCTAATTCCAAAACAATAAAATCAATTCAAGTGAGAGTATTTGAAAAACGATGAGTACTTTTATATAGTTATATATCATCTGTTTTTCAGGGCTCATTTCGAAGAAGCATTTCGTTTAAAAATTGTTTCATTTCTAAAAGTATTATAGTCAATTTTCTGAGCTTTTCTGTCACCTGATGAATTATTTTTTTTACTTTTGACTGACAGACCTAGCTGTCTTAATATAGCACAATCTGTCTGTCTTGAAGTCTCTATATGCATTTTATGTCCAATTGAATGAGTGAATGAGGACATGTTGAATAGCATTATGACGCACTGTACTGTACCATATGACAATGACACATCGTTTATCAGAAGCTGTCATATCACAGTGACACATAATGTATTGGGACACTGATTGTGCTTGGATCAAGATTAGATGATTCACTCATCGTGTTCATATAAGATTGCCTGAAGTTGCCATGACCACCTGCTTATTTATTATTATTATTATTATTATTATTATTATTATTATTATTATTATTATTATTATTATACATTTTTTCCTTATGTGACATCAATGGAATTCTTCTTACTGTAAAAATTCTATTGGACTGTCCCGTTTTAAATGACTGCAGAAGTGTTTTTTTCCATCAAATGAACTCAAAGAGATATTTAGCAAAGTGTTACCGGGAACAATTTTAGAATTTTGATCATGTGTTAATGTTAAAAATCATATCTAACTTATGTATTTATTTGTTTGTGGTTTTTATTGTAATTATTGTTAATGAATTTTTTTTGCCATAAAAATGGCCTTTATCGCTGACATGACATTAAATAAATATATATGAGGATGAGGATGATGATGATGAAGATGTGACTACAATGTTTCAAATTATGGGTTGCATTTCTGGTTTGGAGAATGTTAACTCAAAAGAACTGAAATACTTTTGACATTGGGCTTTATTTTTAATCCGTTATGATATCTTTGCGTTTGGTGTTACATTTAATGTGCCGTTATTCTCAAAAGCATATCTGTGGCCAAAACTCTTTTGAGTTCACTGTGTTTATTAATCCATTTTTTTTTTTTTTTTTGCATTCCCTACAGTAATATTTAAAACACCAGTGATATTGCTGCGGAAAGAATTACTTTTTTATCAAGTTTTGGAGTCATTTTTGCAGAAATTCTTGCAAAAGTTTGACAGATGAACTGTGAGAAGAATAATGACACCTTCCTGTACTCCGTTTTTTGAACCGTTTTTGGTGTCTCCAGAATGTGTCTGTAAAGTTTCAGCTCAAAATACACATTAGATAATTTTTTATACCCTGCTGAGGAATTTTGGGCATAAAGGACATTGTAGCTCTTTTTGTCGTATGTGCCTTTAAATTCAATTCAATTCAATTCAAGTTTATTTATATAGCGCTTTTTACAATGTAGATTGTGTCAAAGCAGCTTAACAAGTTCTAGTAAAGTCCAGATTTCTGAGTTTAGTTCAGTTCAGTGTGGTTTAAGTTTCACTGCTGAAAGTTCAAACACTGAAGAGCAAATCCACCGAAGTTTTTAAATGCAAATGAGATGGTTCTCCCCGCTCACCGTTACTGCATCATATCAGATAAACAGCAGTCAGTGACAAAGACAGAAGTGAATGAAGCAGAGGTTCAGTTTGAGACAAAATATCAAGTAAGGTTGTTTATCAGTTCACAGTACACACACACACATACACACATATTTAACTTTGCACTGTTTTTGCACATCTTGCAGCAAATGTTCGGTGGGCCAGGAAAACAGCACTTGTTGCGGTGGGCCTCAATATCACCAGGATTTGGTGCCCTTTAATGGTAGTTACTCCCATAATTCACGCCAAGCATCATGGGTCATAGAAAAATGGTCGACACTGCATAGCATATTCATACCTGAATCTATACTCAAACGCCACACTGCACTCATATCAGCGTATGATGGTCAATAAAATGTTCAGGTTGAGAGGGAGCCCTGAGTTCATGAGCAAGAATCCAGTCAGTACATTGATGACATCTCTATCAATAGTACTGAGCACGAGCGCTCACCTTTGGGTTGAGTTCAGTCTGTGGGCTCCAGCCTGCTGCGAAAGTCTATCTCTGTGTGTACAGTCTGTTCAGTTCATGCTGTTCTGCTCATCAGTACATCATCTCCTCTCCTCAGTATACGACTGGCAGTGGAGAGATGGTGTGTGTGGGTGTCCGACACAGTAATAGGTCAATCACTGAGAGAACAAGATTTTTTTTTTCTGACAGAGGATGAAGGAACTGTTCTCACCTAATGTTGTGAAAGTAGTGCACTTCAGCGACGGTACTGGGTTACATAATGACACCATAATGATAATGACTATTCAGGAACTCAAAGAAAGCAGTCTGAATAGAGAAACATGTCTTTAGCAAACTTTAAAAGACAGAGCTGAATGGAGACTTTACTTCAAAAGAAAGGATTGTTATATCATAACAGCGCAGTTGTTTGAGGAAAAATAAGAAAGCGACACAAAAGGTGGAAATGGAGTAATCTTCCACCGATCAAGTTGCAGATGGAAAATGAAGCATCAGACACAAATTTGTAATCATTTCAATTTTTTTTTTTAGTTTTTTCATTCATTCATTCATTTTCTTTTCGGCTTAGTCCCTTTATTAATCTGGGGTCACCACAGCGGAATGAACCGCCAACTTATCCAGCATATGTTTTACGCAGCGGATGCCCTTCCAGCTGCAACCCATCACTGGGAATTTTTATTTTTTTTTAATGTAAAATATATGATTAATATATGGAAAAACATTTTTTTTTCCTTTATGTAAACTAACTTTAAACTAGATTTAAAAAGTTTTATTTTTATTTTATTTTACTTTTTCAACATGGACATTTTTGTTCTCTATGGGCCTATTTTATACCTTTTTAAAATTGGGTTAATATTTATATATGTGTTGGTGATATTATATCAACACATGATTTTTTCAGCAGTACACTTTTGTGAAAAGTACAATTAAAAGAATAGCATTTCAAACTTGTTTTTTTTTTTTGAGACATAAAAGGTGATTTATTATCAGCCCAGGTTCATTGGAAATACGTGGCTCAGTGTGAAACAAGGTTCTCCAGGAATGTTTTATATGACAAATCCACAAGAGGCGCTGTCTACATTTTTTGTCATCTAAAATAGTATATTACTTAGGGTAAGTTTTTTTTGTACGTTTCAGATACATGTACTTCCTTTACACGTCCATGAGAAGGCAAGGCTTGTTGTCACCTACACCAGGGAACTTAAATCCTCCCTTAAACACAACGAATAGTGTTTTCAAAAGAAAACAAAAGAGTAAAACATACTGCAACCACATCACCTTGATTTTACATTGCTTTTATCTCTTTTGTAGAACCATGCTTCAATGGACAACACATACAAACTGAGCTACTATGCAAACTGACCAGACTAGAAAGTTGTCCATAGATAGATAGATAGATAGATAGATAGATAGATAGATAGATAGATA
>CAIGQW010015581.1:8458254-8469477 GCA_903798125.1 Danio choprae | reverse complement strand
ATTGATTGATTGATTGATTGATTGATTGATTGATTGATTGATTGATTAAAATGAATGTTGATGCCAGGATTTCATAACAGTTGTAGTAAATGTTGTTATGGAGGTTGTACTACTTATTTTTTTTCTTGTTTTTCATTAAAGATATCTAATAATTCTTACAATAAGACACATTTTAACTACATAAGAGGATGAGAATTGTTTTAATAGAATGTATCTTGAGTTTAAGTGTATCTGCATCAATAGATGTTTAAAGAACAAATGAGAAAACCTGGCAATGAAGATAGATGAAATACAGTAATAGTAAAAATACATTGAATCCGAAAATGGGTTTCAGTATATGTTGGAGTGTTGCTTTTCAAATAAATGTTCCTCTTTGTTTCTAGGATTTTGAGATGTTTAACTAGATTTTTTTTATAAAAACGGTTCAGTATTTTTACTTGTTTTTAAGAACATATAGCTAAACATTCTTTAAATCAAAGCAAAAATGCTTGGTTGTTGTAACCCAACCTTGGGTCAATTATTGGCAAACTCAATGGCTGGGTTAAAAAGTGTAATTTAAGTTTAATTTTAAAAAAGAACCCAAAGTTGGGTTTGTCCAGTTGGGTAGCGACAACCCAGCAGTTTAAGACTGTACTTTTTTTGTGTGTAAAGGAACAAGAGTGAATATATATATATTCATATATATACAGTAGTTAACATTTGAAGTGGATAATAACCTTTCATCAAAGTTGTCCTAAAACTATTGAACAACACCCAATCTTGCCTTAGAACAATTCTGAACTACTTCAAATGCTGAGTGTTACTCAAATCATCATGGCACTTTAAAAATCTTTGAATTAAGCGAATGAGAAATTGAAATGAACAAGATAATGAAACTACTATGTGTTTATGTACTGTTTGTTAAAGGAGGTGCCGCTGTGTTCTTGAAGCTTCCTGTTGTGCTTGTCAGAAAGGTAGACAATGGTTTATCACAGTCCCGCAGACCTCTGCTCCTCTCTACTCCAGCTCTGTCCCTCTCTGCAGTCTCCCCTGGTAGTCGCACCCCTAGTCCAAACACTAGTGCCTGTTATCTGAAGCCCCTGTGTTGCCTAGTACTGCAGGACCTTGGAGGCCCCTCTCTGAACAGAGCAGCTCCCCAGTGTAGAGGCTCCACTGGCTGGCTTATCTCCTCTCCTTTTGGTCCCGAAAGGCTTGTGTCCCATTCTTCTGTGTCTAATCTACAGCCAGCCCTCCTGCTGGGCTTTAGCTCACTGGCACACTGGAAATGAAGCATGCAAACAGCCTTCACAGAACTGATATTTACAAACATTTGAGAGCGGAAATACAGTTTGTTCGTTCACTTTATTTACAATAACGTACAGTATGCACCTTTTTACACCTTTTTGAAATGATGGGTTTCACTTGCATTTTGGGGAAACAAGTTACTTCAAACAATAAGGTCGCACTACACTTAACCCATATCTGAAAACTGAGTGAGAGGTACTGTACATTTGGCTTTTGCTTTGTTTTTTATTATGAAACTTAGTATTGAACACTTAGGGCTCTATTTTAAATACCTAGACGCAAAGTCTAAGGGCATGTCCGAATCCACTTTTGCTATTTTAAGGATGGAAAAATATGGTTTGCGCCCCGACGCATGGTCTAACAGGGTTGTGCTTTTTCTCTTAATGAGTTATGGGTGTGTTTTGAGCATAATGTGCATTAAACCAATCAGAGTCATATCTCCCATTCCCTTTAAGAGTCAGTTGCGTCGCGCCATGGCACATTTGCTTTTTGCACGGCGGAGTTTGTAAGTAGGTAAAACTGAACGCTTTACTAGTGAGAAAACAGACCATCTGCAGTGCGAGGATAAAGAACAATCCATTTGGCCTCTTCACTTTTCTTTACTCCTTTACTTTACTCCTTTATTTTCGTGGATAAGGAAATGGTATTGTACGCACTCCACTGAAGACATCCATTAGCCTATATATTTAATTTCATTTGTGAAGCGCAAAGATTTGTTTCAAAACTAAATTCAGTTCTAATTTTCAACAAACAAATAAATGAACATTAATAACAAAGTGTGGTCAAAAAACATAGTTATATCCAAACACACAACCTATTCTTATGGCCCATATGGTGATGCATATACGTCTCCAAAACTCGACAGGTGGACAATTCTAAACTTTTTTTAAATTAAAACAAATATAAGTATGCATATAATAAATAGAATACTGCTAATAATAATAACATTATACAAATGCAAGTTGTCATGAATAAACTGAAAAAGCCCCCCGAGATGAAGAAGGCATGGAGGTAGTGGTTTTTATATTTATGTAGAAAATAATAATTTTTGTAACATTTTAATCCTTAAATTTTTTTTCATATGTAAAGATATTGGTGTATTGCTGTACATCCTGTGTGTATTAAGTAATGTGTAAGCGTTTGAACCTGCAGGCGCATAACTAACGCACTCTGCACTGGACTTTAGACCAGCTTTTAGTTGGTCAATGGCGCAGTCTATTTCAGTTTCTCAAAATAGCAAACACACCTCCTTTTAGACCGGCACACAGAAAAAGTGGGTCAAAGGGATTTGCTATTTAAACAACGTGGCGCAAAACATGAAAATTAGGGTTGCGCTGATCTGAAAATAGCAACAAATTGCGCCATACACATCTTGCGCTGAATGTATGATAGGGCCCTTAGTATTTTTAACATTACGTGACTTTGTAATGCAAACATATCTATGGCCAAAGATGTTTTGAGCTCACTTTGTTTAGCTTCTGCACTGTTCCCTACTGTATATTCAATATACGATCATAATATTGTTGCGGAAAGACTTGTTTCGAGTTTTTGGGGTTATTCATGGTCTGCTGAAAGTAATTTAATAAATCAAAAAAGTTGTATTGTAATATTGGATGAATGAATTGAGAGAGGAATAATATCACCTCATTTAACGTTTTTTTTTTTTACATTTCACTGATTGTTTACAGAAGTTCCTCCCATTGTTCACACAAAGCATCATGGGGCGTAGGATAAAGGTGGATAAAACAAAGCACAAATCTCTTGAACGAGATAGACATAACTAAAAGCAGCAGGATGTAATGTCTTCTCTTAGGCGGATTTATGTTTGATATGACAGAATGAGTGAGAGGTCTGAACAGCCATCCTAAGAGAGTAGATGAGGAAATGACCTCATGCAGGCTGTGCGGAGGCGCTCCCTAATCAGTGGCTCATTTCTGCTCTCTGCCCTCAAGCAGCTCCTCTCTAAAGCGTTTACTTATTTCAGATACTGGATATCCAACGTCTCTGTTCATGTTTTTAGGGGCTAAGAGCCGAAGGGTCAGCATAGGTGCAAAGACCCTATTGTTTTTGTAAGCCAAATCTTTTCTCTGCCATGGGAGTCCTATTTAGAGGAGAGTTTTAGAATTTAGCACACTTATTGAAAAGGGTATTTACCAAACCCTACAGCCATCTGATTAAATTTGGACTTATGCTATAAGCTCATAAGTTTTTAACCTCTAGTTTTGAAAATGTTTTTTCTTCATCTCCTTTCACTAAATATCCGAAGTTGGTGTTTTCGATTTCCACCATCTGAAATGTTGTAATGGGGCTGCACGGTGGCACAGTGGATAGCACGATCGCCTCACAGCAAGAAGGTCGCTGGTTCGAGCCTCGGCTGGGTCAGTTGGCATTTCTGTGTGGAGTTTGCATGTTCTCCCTGTGTTGCCGTGTGTTTCCTCTGGGTGCTCCGGTTTCCCCCACAAGTCCAAAGACATGCGGTACCGGTGAATTGGGTTGGCTAAATTGTCCGTAGTGTATGTGTGTGAATGAGTGTGTGTGGATGTTTCCCAGTGATAGGTTGCAGCTGGAAGGGCATCCGCTGCGTAAAACATATGCTGGATAAGTTGGCGGTTCATTCCGCTGTGGCGACCCCAGATTAATAAAGGGACTAAGCCGAAAAGAAAATGAATGAATGAAATGTTGTAATCTGAAACATAAAAAACATTGTTGGGGCATTCACAGAGAATATGTACCATTACACATGCTTCTCACAATGTTTAAAATTGTGTTTCAATGACTTTATTCCATATTTCACTGTCTGCATTATTAAAAGTAAAGATCTTGTTGTATGAGAACAGATAATAGTGAATAGTTAATGTGTTTTTACTAGTCCTCCTACCCCAGTTCACTTTTATGATCTTCAGATAACGTCTTGCAAAGGTTAGAGAATCATACAAAATTCATTCTGTTACTGAGTTCAAAGTCAATAAAACCATCAAAATCTGACCTCTTCCTGCTGAAATTTTAAATATTGACATTTCGCAACTAAATAAAATGAGATTTTGGAATTGCTATTGTTATTTAAAAGCCGGGACAAACCAAGCGGATGGATGGCCATTGGGATATCTTGACTGTCTGTGTTCACTGTCATTTTTGGTGTGTTCAACACGTCTCCTCTTGTCTGGTTCATGTCAGAGGGAGTTTGAAAATCAATTCAAAATATAGAATTGCATTGGCCTGTGAAAAAGAGAGCTGTGATTGGCTGTTCAAGTGATAAAACCAAGCAAATGACGCAAATCAAGAAGGAACACAATGAAGCCGGCTGCCATTTTGTCACATTTCTTACATATTTGCAAGAAATATGAATTATTAGATTATCAGACATATTTGCACAAGCAAATCCCTCTGTGGTGAGCGGTTTACAGATACTGCCACCTGCAGGTATAGAAAGGTACATCCTCTTATACGGGAGCAGAACTTTCATTCATGTTTCACTCCACTATCATGCACAGCTTTTTGGTCCAGACGGGACCAGAAGCAGCAGAGACAAGAAAACAACACAGCTTGTTTTTGTTGACGCTAGCTGATCGACATCAGCTTGGAATGTCTCAGGCTTAAGACAGTTATGATGCTAAACTTTTAGGAGAGCCATATTTTAGTCCAAATCATTTTACGATTACCTACGAGTTGTTAAGCAAATAGTGTTTTGTAGTCATCATTGGCGCTAAGTGGCCAAGTGTATGAAGACAGTGCCAGCTTGTGGTTAAATATATTTTTAACTTAGGTTCAATAACTTTTGGGGTGGCATGGTGGCGCAGTGGGTAGTGCTGTCGCCTCACAGCAAGAAGGTCACTGGTTCGAGCCTCAGCTGGTTCAGTTGGCGTTTCTGTGTGCAGTTTGCATGTTCTCCCCGTGTTTGCGTGGGTTTCCTCCGGGGTGCTCCGGTTTCCCCCACAAGTCCAAAGACATGCGCTATAGGTGAATTGGGTAAGCTAAATTGTCCGTAGTGTATGTGTGTGAATGAGAGTGAATAGGTGTTTCCCAGTGATGCTATAAGGGCATCCGCTCCATAAAACATATACTGAATAAGTTGGCGATTCATTCCGCTGTGGCGACCCCTGATTAATAAAGGGACTAAGCCAAAAAGAAAATGAATGAATGAATGACTTTATTTGGCCAAAACTTCTAAAATCCTTCAGTCTTTGCATTATTTGTCAAGCTAATATCACTATGAAATGGAAAAACAAATGAATATATATTGCAAACTTCAAATTCAGATTAACTTCCCTCTTTCATTGATGTCTCAAATGAGGTTTTGCTGGTGAGAAGGTGGGACAACCCTGTCACTTACAATAGATCGACCAATAGCAATGCACTCCAAGCATCCAAACAGTTCCTCATGCACACAATCAAGCCCCTCTCTGTATTTTTTGTCTTGTTCAACAAGCTGCTTCACATATATATCCATCACAATGGGGAAGAAAATAAATCTCAACTTATGTTTTATTCAAACGGCAGGATTTAAAAAAAACTCCACATTTAAAACAGCAATTAACTATGATTTCTCATTTCACAATTATTTGACCATTAACTTTTAAATAGTCAGAGATCTCCCAAAATCTTTTCATCAAACTTTCCACAAGAATAATTAAAAGCACAGTACTCATGTCTCTGTAACAGGCACGACCTGCGCATCAGCATTACACAATTTCAAATTAGCTGTGTGTTAATGGTTTGGTCCCAGCTGCAGATGCCTGTAAAATGCACTTAGATAATGGATCTGGGTCTGTAACCAAGCTATCATTAGCGTGTCCAGTGCTCATTAAGACACATACATTAATGCAGATTGAACGAGACCAGGGGCCCTTCGCGTTTCACAAATGACTAGACAGCTGTTCCATAAGACTGAGACATAACCTTTTAACACACTGTGCCACTGTGTAACCTGTGCGGTGATTAAGGAAACGCTGGCCGGTAGTCGGACTTTAAAATTCACCTAATGCAATTCCCCTTCGAGGGACTTGGCCCCTTATTCCCTATGATTTCATATGTGCAATCTATGAATGCAAGGTCCGCATTAACAGACATTGTCCTTTAGGCTTATGGGCTTTATGGGATTAATAAATAAGATGTCTGCTCTGTGGTTCCATTCCTTCTGTCTTGACTCTATGGTTTGTCTGAATTTGTGCGCACGTATGTTTTGTGTGTGTACTGGTTTTGGTGGTTTACAAGGACAGAGATTTGTATAATAATATGGGGACAAATTATTTGTAATCTATTAAAGTGGTTTATGAAGATATGCATCATGTCCCTGTAATTTTAAATGTTTAAAAATCGCTTTTTAAAGCGTCTTGTAATATAATACGTTTTTACTGTATAAAATACATTATGCCTATATGGAGAGTCCTCATAAACCACCTATAACAACATGTGCTTGTACTATATATGTGTGCGTGTGCGTGTGCATGTGCTACATTAACTCGTGGAATTTGTCATCCAAGTTCTCGGCTAGTTAAGGTTTATTTAATGAATGCAAAAGGCAAAGCGGTGAAAATCAGACTGGCTAAATATTTGGCTGTGCGTGAGGCCCTACTGTCGCCGGTGTGAAAATAGCCCCTCATGGTCTATCATCACTATGTAAGTCATGTTCATTATTCTGCTATAAAAGTTTATTGCATTATGAATCATAAAATAAATTGGGCAATAATCAAAACCGCTCCCGTCATCATGTGGCCTAGGGGAATCTATCATCACCTTGCATACTACTTGATTAATGCTTAGTGCGGCAGTATGTTGCACGTTTAATTGTGTGCAATAAATAAATACATTATAAATATATTTTGCTCGCTGTATATCCCATTTCTTCACCATCTTTTTAAACACTTGTTTGCAATTTTGAATATGTTTAGAGAAAAAACGTTCAAGTGTCACACAGATGTGTTTGACTGTTGAACACACTTTTAAAATAAGAGTTTCTAGACCATGCTTTCTTTTATTTTTCTTTTATTTTCATTTTATGTGTATTGTGTTTTTAAGCTCATAGATGAATTAATAAACTGCATTTTAAAATGCTTGCTCTTTTACGCCTTGTAATGCACTTTAACATGATACAGATATATAGAGGGTTATTTTTAATGAGTTTTTGATAGATTTCACATCTGAACGAGACATGTTTATCTGAATTCACCCATACACACATTTGAGAAATTATCTTAGGTCAGATGGTTTGTATGCAACATTTTATAAATGAGGTCCCAAATCTGCTACTTTTCAGGAAATGAGAAAAAATTGTATTTATTTTTTAGTAATTAAGAGTTTTTCAAAGTTATTATGGTAGCTTTGCATGTGGTTAAACTTCAATGGGCCATTACTTCATAAATGTTCAATCGAAATCAAACTCAAATGCAGTTGATGACAGTTGTATGAGTTTTGTCTGTCGTCTGACACGTCTGAGCCAGATGCATGTTTTCATCAACTGACTATTAATATATTTTATTGTAGCTAATTGGCTGCTCCATTTTTCCTGTCCTTGAAGCCATTTGGCCAAAATCTCATGTTGTGAAACATGAAATGCAGTACAAAAGCTATTTAAGCCACTATTGGGCATAACCTGATGGCAAGTGCCAAAGGAAAACACTCTTCTCCAGTCCTCAAATTCATAAAGCATTAGTATTTCCAGACATAGCGTTTCCTGAGTAAATTACAGTAATTTATTTTACTAACACTTGCACTACAAACAGGCAGATGCGGTGCTAACTACTGTATGTGCACCACCTGATTCAAAATTGAGACAGGCTGAGCTATGAGGTTTTTCATTTACTTTTCATTGGCTAAATAACTGTAAAACCAACAGTTAAGATGGATTTCTAAAAGAAAAGAAAAATCATATGGAGATATATGGTTCCCTCCAGCAGCAAGGAGAGACTTCTTTTATAGTCAAAGTAGAAAATTGCATGCATTATATTTTGTGTCAACAGGAAAAAAATCTTTGATGGAAAAGGCATGAAAGATTAGAAAAGACAATTGTATCCTTACACAGTCTAAAAAGTCAGTTCTATAATATATGAGCCAAACTAATGTGCAACAGCAAACCAAGCCATAATTGAAACAAATCACATGCCGTGTTTGCCTGTGGTTTATGAATGTGAAACCTTGAAACCAGAATGTCCAGGATCAATAATATTCATAATTGCACCAGAAATGTTTGAATCCTACTGTGAATCTTGTAATAAAAAAAATCCATTATATAATCTCTCCCAATTATTAGCAGTATGCCGATGTTTGTGGACGGCAGCACAGAATTTGTTCTTGGGGCTGCAGAAGGATGTCTGCGAGGCAATAACTCGACATTAAATATTCCCGCTCCAGTGTACCACATATGGCAGCGTGCAGGATGCCTTTTTCCTCATTAACACAACTGTGGAGAAATAAGCAACCTAAAGATGAATGTGACTGCTTTCATTACTGCCTTTAAGCACACGGCTCCCTCCCTTTGCATAACTTAGATCTGAGTGACAAATTGCTTCAAATTGTCTCTTCGCTGTTGTAAATGAGTGGCTCAAAAAAAAAGAAATCAGGCAGCGCAATGCACATGAGCTTCAGGCCTCCCATGGCTAGATTATTAAAGTGAGTCTGTAGCTATTCATCACCCCCAATAGAGACCTGCGGGCATCAATCGAGCACGTTGTCACCCAGTGACTTATTTTAATATGCCAACAGATAACAGGACACACGTATTGCCCCCTAATGATTTTGCATCGCATCGTGGGTCATCCTGCAGTGGGATTATACAAAATAGCAGTGCTAATATTTCACGTGAAGTAATTTGTTAAATGTATGCGGTGTGTTCATCTGTTTAAAATCGTGCACTCGGAGGTGACGGTGGAGGTACTCGATCAGCTCATATAGATTCTTCTCAGAATTATTTCTGAGATATCAGATGTGTTTATTATGGCGGTAGAGTGCTGTGTGTATGAGCTCCTCACAATGCATTATACAGTCAGCATGAGGAACCGTCACAGCGATACCTGTCCCATGAATTTCTAGAGCACATCAGTTGGAGAATAACAATGACAAGGTACTCAAAATTCAGTTTTGCAAACTCTTGCTGCTTATTATAGAAAATGGCACTGTATCGCTGTATCAGCAGCCATGCAATAATGGCCATGCATGGGGTATAGGCTTTCTCATTATATTATTATGTTTATTTAGAAATAAGTTGTTGTGTATATACTTATAACATGACTTTTGAGGTATAAAACTGAGCTCAGACTGCACTTCTTTAGAGCCATGGCTGGTATTTCTGTCTGATAATGTAGACTGTGTTCTCTGGTTTCCCTGATCAATGGATAAGCACACAATTCCCCGAAACTAGGCCTCTGCTTTGCTCTAAACATCCAAAATGAAACAATACCAGCTTTTTTGGCTGAGGGAGGACGACTATTGCTTTGGCTGAGGGATCTGTGTATTGGGTTTGGTACAAAAGTTTTGTTGTTGTTGTCGTTGTTGTTGTTTATTTTTACTTGATTATTTCAACTCTTAAAGAAGTATAGAATTTTTCTATTTAAATAATAGATGTTAAAATGTAATTTATTCTTTATTCTAAACTACATTAATTACATGTCAAAAATGCAAATCGATTTGATTTGATTACCTTGATGTCAAAATTACATCAAATTGAAATCTAACATTGGCATCAAAAAGCAAAGGGCTGTCCTGTAATTGATTTTTGACATGTTTTTCTTATGCAAATATTAGATGTCAATTTGATGTAATTTTAACATCAAGGTAAAATAAATCAAATCGATGGTGCTCAAGGAACATTTCTTATTATTATCAGTGCTTAAAAAATGTTGTGCTGCTTAAGATTTTGTGCAAACAAAATATGATTTTTCAGGATTCCTAAATGAATTCCTAAACATCATAATTAAAATAATAAATAATTATAATAAATGGCAAATTAAAAAAGAAAAATCAATGATTTAAAATAGCATTTAAAAAAATGTACTGTCACTTAAAAAAAATGTAATTGCTCCTTGCTGAATGAAATAAGTGGTTTCTTCAAAAAAGATTCTATATTTTAC
Source organism: Danio choprae (assembly GCA_903798125.1). Classification (NCBI taxonomy): domain Eukaryota; kingdom Metazoa; phylum Chordata; class Actinopteri; order Cypriniformes; family Danionidae; genus Danio; species Danio choprae. The sequence continues at coordinate 8,459,131 of CAIGQW010015581.1, read as the reverse complement.
GGAATATATTTTATGAACATGAAACACTGTTCCATATAAATGCTTTTTAAAACACATTCTAATATATTCACATGTCCGTGGCCATGTTCCCAGAAATCTATCTTACCTTATCTGAACCGTACTGTGTGCTGAACTTTATAACCCTGTTGTTTACATCAATTCCTCAAGTGTATTTACAGCAGAAGCACGTAAAGTACAGCTTGCTGAAGGCATGAAAGTATAGACCATGAATATTTAATCATGAAATGTGTAACGACATGGGTTCACATTACTGTACACTTGTTTTTGCAACATATATAATTTAACAACAGGCCCTAAAATTAACACCAGTCAAAATCACTATTGGTGAGTATGAAACAGTTTAACTGATATACTGGTATTTTTAAATGATTATAATTATTATTTATTTTTATTTATTTATTTAATCATTTTATTCACCATAAATATTATGTATTCTTAAGGACAGCACAGTAATCTTTTCACATGAGCAACTCATGATAACAGTGTTTGCAGCCATTTCGCCACCACAAGATGTTCATGATGTGCATTTAAAAATCCAAAAATTGGTTATTGGTTTTATGGTAAATTAATCTGTAAGAATCTGTAATCGTTTATGATTTATTTTATGGTTTTAACGTTTACTTTTTATTTCTATTAACAAAATTTTTATTAACAAAATAACATATCGTTAGGGCCTCACGGTGGCGCAGTGGATAGCACGTTCGCCTCACAGCAAGAAGGTCGCTGGTTCGAGCCTCGGCTGGGTCAGTTGGCGTTTCTGTGTGGAGTTTGCATGTTCTCCCCGTGTTGACGTGGGTTTCCTCTGGGTGCTCCGGTTTCCCCCACAGTCCAAAGACATGCGGTACAGGTGAATTGG
>CAIGQW010015581.1:8404934-8449154 GCA_903798125.1 Danio choprae | reverse complement strand
CTATCTATCTATCTATCTATCTATCTATCTATCTATCTATCTATCTAGATATATAGACTATTACCACTGAATCCTGAATGAATTACATTATTTGTACAGGTGTACATGTTCACATCTTCACAATACATCAACATCTCATGATAATTTATGCAAAGGGAAGCAGAGCTTGTCTGTGTGATAGAAAAGAAGCCCATACTTTCCTGTCAAGATTCATTATCAATTAGTTTTCAGCTAAATTTATTTTATAAGATTACGAGTGTTGTGTACTGTACTCAGCTTTGAACCCTTCAAATTATGCATGAGCATGGTTTCCAAATATGAGATTTGTGTGTTGATTATTATGCAGATTTCCAAACCAACCAATAGGCTTATATTTAACATGTTGCAGCATGTCCTGGCATGTTCGGTGGGGTAAACAAGTGGGCTTTTTTCTTGGTAGAATGAATTAAATATTTTGTAACGTTGCCACATGCGAAATTGTAAGTGTCACACCGACACCTAGTGGCGATTAATGGTACTGACAATATAATTACAAGAATGGTGGCTGTTCAAACTAGGAGGCCGCAAGGGAGTGCTAGGGATCCATGGAAAAGTTTGGATAAAAGCAATGAAAAAAGTTAGATTTTTTTAAACAACAATAAAATAAATCAATTAATTAAAATAACCTATAAAATAATTGAATATAATACAAAATATTTCAAACATTTTAAGAATTAACATTACACAAAACAAACAAATAAAACTGGCAAACAAATCTAATAAATATATTTTGATATGATTAAATAAGATTCAAATAAATAAATTATAATAATTCCATTTGATTGAAAAACAATTTAAAAAATTAGATTAAAATAATACAAATGTTATTACAATTGTGAAATAAATAAACACACAACTATAATGAGTAGAAAATGAAATAATGTAACTTAATAGAAACTAAATATTTATCAAATACCATTTATAATATTTTACAGAACAAAAACAGTTAGAAATATAAAGTATGAATATAAAATATTTATTTAAGTTGGCATAACTGTATAGATGTCTTTTAAATGTTTGGATTAGGGGCCTGGGGCATCTAAAAGTTTGAAAACTATCTATATATTGATAATTTCAGGTTTAAGTATGCAATAACCCTAAATGCATCTACATGGTATGCTATAAATGTGTGAACGTGTTAAATAAAACATTAATAGCACCTTCATATTTCACAAAAGCTGACCTCTGGAACTTACAGTAACAAAACAGACTATTTATGTCCAACGTCCAAAACCTTTTTTTTTTCCAGCACCATTCATTCACTCAGCTATTTACTAATTAATTGTAACAGATACTTTTAATTTATTTATATTGATTTCAGTTTAAATATATATTTTTTTACTATAGCTTCACATTTATAGCACTGTGTATTTTGGTATAGCAATGCACAGGTCAAATTAGGACATCTTTATGCCTTTTTTCATTCTCTTTGAACACCAGCAGGTGTCGCTCTACACTGATCTGCCATGCACTCACAGCAGTGTTGTCTTGTGGTCAGCAGGGGGCGCCGGTGGGCGCTGAAGAATCTGATCTCCCAGTAATAATAACAGCAGATCAGTCCCGTCTCAGCAGCAACCGCGCGCGTCTCCAAGCGCAGTCAAATGGCGCCTCTCCAAATAGTCCGAGCGACCAGTCCGACCAGCTGATGTTAATTAGAGCATAACCCGCTTCTGTAACATATTCACCTCTTTATGTAATGTGATTCTGTGCGCTATGATTTCACGATTTTTCTGCTGCAAATGCGGACGTACAGGACGACATTGCGCTCAGTTGTGCGTGGAGCTGATGTTATTCCAGTAACGGATTGACTGATACATACATTCATCCTAAGGTAAGACATTAATAGAGCGTCATATTTTTAGTGACGTTACTTTAAACTATTTCAACGTGACAGCAGTGATTTGATTTGGTTAACGTTAACTGTTATGCTTATGTTGTAGTAGAAAATGTAGCTGACGTTGACGTTGTCATTTTGTTACACGCAATATGCTGTAGATACGTTATTATGGGTATACATTTGGGTAATTTCAGCATGCTGTGAAGCTGATTTTGTTCACATATTCCAGGGAAACTCCAATATACGTTATTATACGTGTCATTTTTATGATGCTGGCCACACAACAGGTTTCCCCATAGGGCTTTCCCACCAGTGGCTGTAATGCAAGTTACTGTATAAGAAGATAGTACACGTTAAAACTACTGTAAAGGGATGTGTTGTTTAACCTCAGAAATGTGCTTTAAGTGAACCAACTTGTTGTTTACTGATTCCAAGGCCACTCTGAAATCAGACGAAATCATGTGCCCTTCTTTCCCAGGATATGGTTCAGTCAAAACATGACCTTTCTCAGTGTTTGTGGGAGTTGTTTTTAATAGTTTGTTATATAATTCCTGACGGTCTACTGTTGATTCATTTGGAGAATATGCTTTGCAAATTGATTGTTTGTTCAGAATGTTTGACGAATTGTTTGATTAAATGTGAAAACCCTTTTTTTTAACAAACCACCTAACAATAATATCTATCTATCTATCTATCTATCTATCTATCTAATTCTAGAGTTGGGTCTTTTAATAATAGATTTTGTTAGTCAAATATCAATGTGTGTCTGTCAACTGTTATTTTGTATTTGCATTTATTTGATTAATATTTTTCAAATATATTTTTATTTGTACATTTTTGCTTTCATTAAAATTTTAGTACTATATTTATATTTATATTGATTTTTCCAGTCTTATCATATTCATCCCGATGACAAATACTGTTGCAGTCTGTCTATTCGCATTAACAAGTTCTCGGCAACTAAAATTTGTGAACTTTTGTTGTGTTTTTTTCTTTTTAAGTGACACGCACCAACTGCTAGCCTGACATGCATAATACAACGCTTTTAGTCGTTTTAGCAGATCTATGTAAATAAGAAGCTTGATGACAGTGTTGTCGTGTATGTACAAACCTTTAAAAAAATGTAATAAATACATTAGTGGCTAGTTAACAAAAATTCTGCTTCTAATCATAAGAGTGTTTCAAATCCTTAAAGTCTACAGTCTGAGAATGTTCTGTATTCTCAAATAGTCATCAGTGTACTGTAGAAGAGCATGGCCGAGTTGGATATGTGCCCTCTTCATCCATATAGACTCCTGCAAAGCCTCTCAGCTTAGTATGACTTGACTAGCAGCCACAGCCCTGGCATTTGATCTGTGGCCAATCTGAGGTGACCCAGATCATGCTTGATTAAAGCATTTAACTCTAGAGCCAGTGTAGCCTGACCTTTTGATTGACAGCCAGTTAGGAGTTACATCTCAGCAGCAAAAGATGGATGGAATTGAAACTCTTAATGTAAATGTTGCAACATCGAAAACATAAAAAAAAAAAAACAGCTCTTTGACATGATTTATAAAAGTGACCTATAGTATTTAGAAAACCATTACTGAAACAAAATCAAGACTACACCTCTAAAACAATGAAGATTTATATGAAGATTGATACTTTTAAAGGAACACTCCACATTTTACAAGTCCCATTGACTTAAACAGAGGAGTTAAAAAATTTTATACATTCAGTCAATTACTGTATTGTCCCTGATGTAAGAGTCTGATTTTAAATGGGAAAACTATGAGAACTCTTTTGTTATTTTTGAGCGAAATGCTAATGGTCTAATCTGATTCAATGTTCTATGCTAAGCTAAGCTAAAAGTGAACTTTCAGACTCGGAGATTGGCTAAATGTATTCAAATATGGTAGAAGTCAAGTGTTTAACTCTAGGGGACTTGTAAAATGAGAATATTTTCCAAAAATATGAGGGTTCTTTTAACCTAAAGACATGCAGATAAAAAGAGAGGAAGCTGACTGAAGCAAGTGTGACATTTAAAGAAATGCGCTAAGAATGAAAAGGGGCATCAGTGTCCTCTGTAGTACAGCTGGTCAGTGCTGAATGTCCCTTTCATGAAATGCACAGGGACTTCCCATGTCCGGAACAAACTGTGCCTGCCAGCTTTCAGTCTTCCTTCTATATACGCGCACAAGCATTTTAAATATTACGTCAAGGTTTTGTTGATGTCTCGGCACAGGTAGGTGAATTGTTACTGAAGCCAGAATAAATTAGCCTACTAACGTGTCCTTTGTGAATTTTCAGAGACTTGATCAGGTAACATTTTAGCATCTTCAGTCTGCTGACAAAAGGTTGAGGAGTGACTCACTGCATGCTGATCACCACTTTGTGAGATGTATTGATGTATAGTGGAGCCTTCATTTCAGTCCCAGTTTGATGCAAGCATCACTTCAAGTCTAGTTTCTCATACCTTATGCATAAAAACTGAATGTATGATTAATTTAATCCACAGACTGGCTTCTTGTCTTCATACATCAAATCAGAATCTTAACATCTTAGTATTCAGTGGATTACAAAATTACTTGTTTACAGTATATATATTTTGTATTGTAAGGTTTGCATAAAATGTGGGTATGAAAATATGGGAAAGCTTTGTCATGATTGAGTTTTAATGAAAAGTGGGAATTTGCACATAGTATGTGTGTTATTTTATGATTTTCTGCAACATTAAGATGTGATTGTATCCATCCTGCTGTAGCTAAAAGTTACACTTTCTTAGTATTTAATCCAGAAATGCAAAATCTATTGCTATAGTATTTTATTTTGCACAGTTTAATTTAGTAAATCATTTTTTGTTGTTGTTCTGCAAATCATCCACCAGAATGTGGTAGAGTAGATCCAGGATTTCCCAAATCTTTTCCCAATGCATCGTGATTGGCCAAACACTTCAAGCATGTGTCAGAAATATAATGTCCATCATCAGTTTCAGCTTCCAACAGCATCATAAACACAAACCACATCAGGATGAGTTTTATCATATGAGTTTGATCCTTACAATTCGTAGATAATTTAGCAAATGCAATTTGAGCAAAGCATTTCACAGTGGTAAACTTTTATATTTGGTAACTCCATAAAAGACATTGAAACAGCACTACAGTTCACTGAAGCCTAGCCTACTTTTTTTCATGTGATTTTTGGCTGGCATTATGCTAATATTCCAAAATTTGCTGTAGGTGTTTGCATAAGTAATGCTTAGACTTCAATCAAGGTGCTTAGACAGGTTTAGAGCCATTTTTCTGAGACAGAATAAATCCCTTTTGAGATTGTGAGCCTTTTAATGTTGCAGGTCTAATACATGCACAGATATGCCACACACTAAAGAAATAAGAAAACATTACAAAGCATCACATGCACTCTTTAAGATATTTATTTACTTTAATTTGACATTATGATTGTAAAGTGGATATAGGAGAGTCTTTACTTTTTAAATACTTAAAAGAGAATGATTTGCAGCTTTGCGATTGTTCCTGGAGGCATGCCATGGGCAGATCTACTAAGTCAACAGTGTGCCATCGCTGCGCAGCTTTAGAGAAAGATGATCGAAGCCAGATTTCAATGTTTTCAATGAGATAACATTTGTTTTTGGTTGCAGACATTTTAATATACATGTACTATAGCAAAAGAAATAAATTGTGGTTTGTAAAATACTCGCTGATGTCTATGGAAGACGGCAGTATAATCATTTTACACATTATCTCTCATGTGTTCTTTTACAGCAGATACTCTCTGTTTAGGTAACTGGAACTTTAATTTATTCTTCTCCAAGTTAAACAGTCACTTATTTTCATGTATTTTAAGAGAAGTTGATGAATTGACCTGTTGTAAGTCTAGCAGCTCTAATTTCTTCACTGCAGTGCATGGGGCTGCGTGTCACTTGATAACCCAGATGTGTCATCATGGAAATATAAAAGTGATGCGTGATACGGTGACATTTTAAAAACTCATACTAGCTAAAGTATTTAAAACTTGCATGCGAAAGGGTTAAATTAACTATAGCTGAACCTAGTCAACTTCTTTTACAAGCAAAAACAAACATTTTTTTGAGCCATTCTCTGGGCAAGTCCTGTGCAGTACTGCAGTGACTTCCTTATCCTGAGTGAAGCACGTTATTGATGACTGTGCTCTCGCTGATGTGTGCATGTGCACACTCTACTAAAGAAGTGGCCATATAAATGGTTTTACCATTAATGACGTCAATTTAATAAAAAATTCAGAAACTATTTTTAACCCTGAAGTGCACGTGGTCTATGATTTGCATGAGAACACTCTTTAACACTATAAATATTTCTCAATGCAGAAATGTTATTATGCCATTATAATGTCAATGTCATTATAATCAGCTTCACAAACCCTAGATTGAGAATCCATGGCCTGCCCTACATACTGTATGGTTTGGAAGTTCAGGTACAGTCTCTACATAATTGGTCTGGACATTATATCATGGGTTCACTGCAAAGTCACATTTCATTGTCTTTCTGATAGGCACACATCTGCTAAGCTTCAATATTAACTTTAGTACTCCAATGTTAAAAGAACAATGGATGGCACTGGATCTGAACTGAAACAGATCAGTAGAAGGAATCCCAACAAAGTAGGTTAATCTCTGAGCTAATGGTGCCACAGGCCAATGACTTTAAAAGCGAGATTACAAATTTACCAAAAAGTAAAAAAGCAACCTACTTTCAAAACCTTTGGACACGTATCAAGCATTGATTTCTCAAGCTTTGCAGACACTTATGAGAACAGAGTAAACGGAGACAAACTCTCCTACATGTTTCTCAGTGTTGCTGCAACATTTGTTTATAGTTTCTCAGACATTTGTTGAATGGTGTGATGGGTGTTCATTTTGAACTGCTACAAATCCCTTTGATCCCAGTCATTCAAGTAATCTGTTAAATCCTCTTTAGATCATGTTGTCTACATTGAAATGGAAACATGCCCTCTAGAGATTCATCTCTTCAGCTTTCCCAGTGCTTTCTGCTGCACAGTGTGACATGTCGGTACTAAACACTCAAATCCTTGTTTGTGAGATTAGACTTCTATCTCATTCATGATCTCATTACCTAAATCTTGTCATTCAATGATTCAATTACACTGCGGAATAAACCAAAATATTAACTGAGTGAGGCAATTGTTGGTGTCTGCATTTTTTTTGTATATTACATGTCCTTTTCATTAGGTAAAGCATTAACAAAGAATACTATGATTATTTTCTTAATATTTTAAGGAAAAAACTATTTCTCATATGGATCTTACATTTATTGCAGACAAATGTTAAAAAAAAAAAAAATTACTTTTTGTTTTAGTTATTATTTGTTCTTCAGAAAAGCATTGTATTGTTCCACCAGGTTTCAGAGCATAGGTCTGTGCTGCGTAGTCATACATATGCTGGCATGCGAATGGCAAAAACAGGAAGTGTTGTTGTTTCTTTGGGCAGAGCTCACATCCTGTGCTTGGCAGGAACACACTCAGCTCCCTCTGACCTGCACACACTGCAGCACTCTTGAGATTATTTCAGACCTCACTGTTCTAAATCAGGATACATGTGCTTGTTTAGTGATTTTTGCTGAATTTTCCATCATTGCTGTCTATTCCTGCTCGCTCCGAAGGACTCTTCGGTATTAGGTTTTCTCACATGGTCATACTGTTTTGTGGGGGGAGGGCTGTAAGTAAGGCACAGTTTGTTTTTGTAACGTAAATTATAGGGATAGTTCATCAAAAATCAAAATACTGTCAGTATTTATTCATGGTCATTTTGATCTGAAAACTAAACAAAATGGCCTATTTGTTGCTGATTTTGCTATATGTCATGTCATGTGAAGTCAGCATGATGTGTAGAGCAGCATGATTATTTGTTAAAAGATAGCAATCTTGTTTTAAGGACCTGACCTGATATATACTTTAATTCAAATTATTTGGTTACGTTTACTTTATTAAATGTTTGACATTTACAATCACAGCAGGATAAATCAATCTGCTTCAATGGTGCCACTAATCCTCCACTGTGTATCATTATAATGTAATGCCAGTAGGTGGCGACAAGTAACTGCATTTGTAATTGTATCGTATAGTCACGCGTTTTATTCAGCACCACTAAATTACCCAGTGGTGAAGAAGTGAAGTCTTAATGAGTGGGTCATTAAATCGTTCATTTATTTAAAAAATAAAAATAAAGCTTTATTCATATTAAGAAAGAAATTATTTACATCTAGTAGGTTGTTATTTCTAAACTTTAAATTATTTTAAAGCTTTAAAAATCTTATCCTGTTTGGCAACCATGCTAATTTCAGTTAGGACCGCATTTAGGACAAAAGTTATTACAGAAAAACATTTCCTAAGTGCGTTATCTTATCCTTACTAGAGAAAGGAAGGTGGTGTTAAACATTCTAACTGATGGTCTTAACTTAAGGGCAATCTCTATCCTAATTTCACAATTATTCAAAAGCTAACTGAAAAAATGCTTCTAATTGTGCTGTCCAACAATGGCATCTCATTTATTGATTGATGATGTTTAATAAAACGTACAGTATCATATCTTGGTTAACACCTAAGATAAGAAACGCTAAGATAAGAGGGAAGTTCATTGTTTTTACATTATCCCTATTATTATATTGGTACTTCCCACATAAGTAAATAATTACCCAGCACAGGTTCTAATTAGACAAACATTTAAGGAATAGAGACAGTACAGCTATAGCACTCTTTAAGTGGTAGATCACCCCATGAGCCTGTTAGCGGTTTTTACTGGTTGTTTACATGGAATAGCAAATCTCCAGACTGGTGTAGTAGACCAATCTGAATGTATTTCAGAGATTTGTGTAATGATTTGTGTAGTTTATTAGAACCAGAACCTCTTACAATTTGTTTTATTTAGTTCTGTATTCAGAATTGTGGGAAAAGCACAATCTATATTTTGTTTTTTATACAGCATTGTACAACTCTAACATAGTGTGATTCAAGGACAATACCAGAATTCATTCATTCATTCATTCATTTTCTTTTTGGCTTAGTCCCTTTATTAATCTGGGGTTAAAACAGCGGAATGAACCGCCAACTTATCCAGCATATGTTTTACGCAGTGGATGCCCTTCCACCCGCAACCCATTACTGGGAAATATCCATACACACTCACTCATTCTCACACACACACACACACACACACACACACACACACACACACACACACACACTCATACACTACGACCAATTTAGCTTACCCAATTCACCTATAGCGCATGTCTTTGGACTTGTGGGGGAAACCGGAGTACACGAAGGAAACCCACGAGAACATGCAAACTCCACACAGAAATGCCAACTGACCCAGCCGAGGCTCGAACCAGCGACCTTCTTGCTGTGAGGCGATTGTGCTACCCACTGCGCCACCACATTCCAACAGTCTGACAAGCACATTTATGCTTGTTTTAGTATTCACTGACTCCCCCTTCGTAATGTAATCCAATTAAGCAATTAGGCTGTTCAGGGATTTCAGTATTGTGGCTGACACAAATCTGAAGACCTGCGAGAGGCAACGGTGCATTCTGAACACTCGCAGGCTTATTTAATCTGCTGAGAAAAATAGTTTGATGCAGAAGCAGATAGGAAGACAATAACAGAGAAGGGACTGTCCGTGTACATGTGCTTTTGAAGTACTCATACTTTGAATTTGTACTTGTTATCTTCGTTTATAGGTGGGAATATCTACCAAATGATTATAGCGAAGGTCTTGACTAAGCCAAGCCATTTCTACCACAATCACAAAAGACAGTTGGAGCAACAGTAGAGAACAGCTTAAATTGGATTTAACCTAGATAGTTTAAAAATAGATCTTATGTCATTTGTTATGTAATTTTATTCATACTTGCGCTACAAGCCCAGATGAAAGCTATCTTGTCATTTCTGGTCCCCCTGGTTCAATTTTTTTTTACATTTTTTATTTAAATTGATTTTGTGAGAAGATGTGCTTTAGAGCTAGTTCAGGTTGTTAACCTCCATTAGCAGATAAAGAAGTTCATTTACAGTGTCAGGCTGCTGGAAATTCTCTGTCTGCAACTTGGACTCTGAGAGGGTCATTGTGCCAAACTGCTGTGTGAGAACTACAGTATATAGGGTCTTTCCTTTCCTGTTCTTTTTACTTGGAGGAAAGAGCTCCAAATGTGGTTAGTTGTCTGCATGAAAGAACAATGAAGGTTTATAGGCGTTCTTTAATGCCTGGGAGATTTCCCCTTCAGTTTAGGCAAAACTGTGTGTGCTGGACATCTTTGTTTCTGATTGTTTGTTCCTTTTTAAAGGTGTTTTTTCCTCCAAATGATGCCTTTAAATCTGTTATATTTCTAAATGTAGAAGTAGAATAGTTTTTCCATGCCTATCATTTATTCAGTTGAGATATTAAAGCTGAAGTGTGTATTTTCTGCATCAGTTTCAAAAATTACTTTTCAAAATAGTTGCAAATAGCATGCCTCGCCATTGGTCAAATATCTTTTCATTAGTGTTGCTCAGTCAGCACTGGATTGGTTCAAAATACGCTATGAGAAATTTTACTTCAAATTCTCAAATCAAGCTTAGTATTTTTTAACAGCAGCTTTTGCCGCTATATGCTTTACAAGCAGCCGTTACTTTGCTTGCATCCAGTTCTTTTCAAATACCTATTAAACCTACCTGAAATAATGATGGGTTAGGAAAGGAAAGGTTAGGAAGTTAGGAAAGGTTTAAGCAAATTACAAGTGTTCATAGTGAGCTGTGTTCACGTTAATCTGCTGTTAAAAACTAAGTTTAGAATGAGTTCAAGAGAGAATAGCAATGCATTTTGAAAATTTGGTTTAGCTGGCTGGTTTAAAACCATCAGTAGGTAGCAACAAGTGACTCCTAAGTAAATAACCATGCTATTCAAGGATACTTTTTGCATTTCTAACATGATTTATAGGTTCATTCTAAGTAATTCATAACTAATAGGCTTTATCACACAGTAATTGTTTTTGGAATGTAAAGGCCATGATATATTTCAGACAACTGACAATATTTTATGCATTTGTGAGGGATCATATTAATTTAAGAATGTCAAACATCTAAGGTATATATCATGCATATCAATACCAATGACCATGATATCGTGGATTGTTTTTATTTAATAAAAAAAAAAGTAATACACTCACTTTTTTTCCTACTACCTGCCTTAAAGTGGTCGAGTCATCTTTATTTTTATAGCACTTTATACAATGTAGGTTGTCAAAGCTACTTCATAAGAATGAACAGGCAAATAATACAATTTTAGCATCGTGGCACGTATTCAATATATCAGACAGCAGAATAGTGGTATAATGTTGGTCTTTGTTTAGTTAGTAAAAAAAAGATTCAGTTCACTTCAAAACAAACCTCGATGTTGAAAAACGATCCACTGAAAGGCAGCTTCACTGACCAGCAGAAGGCGACATTGGCAAGGGACCAAAATGCCACCAACTTACCGAAATGGATAAAAAAAAAACTTGTGGAACCCAGGCATAGATTCCCTCTAGACAAATGCATAAGCAAAGCTGCAATTTAGGAAGCGATAATAAATAATTGTGGCCTTAATACCTTATAGTTTTATGATAGTCGTCGAACACTCTATCTTCGAGATGTTACAAATCCAAGCACAAGCAAAATGTTTCTGGCTGCAGTTTACTTACTGGTCACCTGTGTCACTAATGACAAAGTATTCTGAATTCCACATAGCTCCTTTTAATAAATACTGTTCTTTTGGTCTAAATGCTGCTACCAGGTTTTTTGTCAATAATTTCAACCAATAGTTGAATACCAATAGCAGTTCAGTGTTTTTTGACTTATAACCAAGATCTCAAGACCAAGACGTTTTTTTCTAACAGTCTGGCACGTGACAATCAACAAGAACAGAAGAATCTCACCGTGCACACGTGGCTTTACATATGATTGAGAGCTCCTGCATCTGGCTATGGCTGTGTGGGTGTGCTGACTGAGACGAGAGACCAAAACAGAGAGAGACGCACAGCCTGCTAAGAGCCCTTTGCTGTTTATTCTGTCGAGTATTCCCATCACCAACACAATGAGATACTGCAAGCACAAGCGCAAGAAAGTCCATCTGTCTCCACCTACACTGATATCGACTGTGGGGAAGTCGACGAACTACACCATCTGAAGGCTCCTCAATTCATTTTTTCACCTCTTGATGGTTTGTAGTGGTGTAATGGATCATGTTACTTTTTTGTAACTTTGGATGGCAAAAGTTTTGCTTTGCCACGTTGTGAAAGTGCGTTGGAAGTTGACACATATGAAGTGTGTTTTGTGGAGGTTTGTTTGTTTTCAGCAGGCTGCTGTGTTTCTCGTACTCTCTGAGGGAGTTGTGTTGTGTTGAGCTCTCCAGTAGAGACAGTCATTAGTTTTCTTTGAGTTGCCTGGCAGCAGTACTGAGGGTATATTGACATACTTTTACTGATTGGACAAGCCCTCAGCAAACAGCAGAAGCTTGCAGAAGGAAAACTCCAAATGGCAGACCAAATATTTTATAACTAATGATAGCCTAAATCTTTGGATTCATAATCATAGTTAAAGGTGAAGTGTTTTTTTTTAAGTAAGGATAAAATGCAGTTGTTTTTTATTATTATTATTTATCAGAATTGTGTATTTAGTTCTGTTTTTTTCTAGCATCTAGCACAAAGTTGCTATATATATTTTTTTTTTATTATCATACTGTTCAGTATAGTGTGGTTTTATGTTAAATGAAAATAAAAGTTTTTAGGTATTTAAAAAGGCTGAAATTGTAGCCATTAGCCAAAAAAGTGATGGTACTTAAAATACTTAATCTGTAAAAATAAAGCTAAATACAATTGTTAAAAAAATCACCAGGCAAGCGAGGAAAAAAAAAGTGTTTTCAGTAATTGAAATAAAGCCTTGGCAACCATAAAAGTACAAAAATTATTATAACTGAAATCGCAGAATTCATAAAATTAAAATCAGAACTAAAAATGCTATTTAAAATCTACATATTTTATAGTTTGTATTCATTAAAATGAACTAAAATGGTTTTGGAGTTATACTAGGACTTATACATAAATTCACATGTTTAATTTGGTTATTTATAAGAAATGATATGATGTGGTGTTTCTTTGTTTTTGCCTATTTATCAGACGTGCATTCTGTCTGTCTTTTAGCGTCCCAGATCCACATACCATGAGCAGCTCTCGCTACGAACCCAGTTGGGACGTGGACCTGGCGCCTCTCCTGTCCTGTAAACTGTGCCTGGGAGAGTTTCCGCTGGAACAGATGACCACCATCTCCCAGTGCCAGTGCATATTTTGCAGTCTGGTAAGGACTGTGTCTTCAGTGGCCCTTCCTGTGTGTTTTCCAGCAATGTGTATACCATATCTTATAAAAGTCTATTCACATGTGTACTGTACAGCTATAATGCTAATGAACCATACATACAGAAGTTGGTACTCATATGCTTCTGTTTTTTTTGTTTGTGAACAATCTTTCATTTTGATTTTCTATAGATAAATGTAATACAGATTCAGAGTCTTGATTTGAGCCAAATTGGCCTGTTTTACAAGCAGCTCTTGAATGCTGTGATGGTCTAAGTTTGGCTTGACTACAATGAGCAGAGCGTTTGTGGGTGGAAGCATAACCACAGGCAGCAGTTGTCTCATTATTTTTTGAAAGACAAAAAAAATAAGAATCTGTCTCTTACAGTGTTTGAAGCAATATGTTGAACTGCTCATTAAAGAGGGCCTCGAAACGGCTATTAGCTGTCCAGACTCTGCCTGCCCAAAACAAGGACATTTGCTGGAGAATGAGGTGAGCTCACTTCAAATTAGTAAGACTAAAAATAATTGTGGTGTTTTCAGAGTTGAAAGTGTTTCGATTATCTTTCTTGCTCTGTCATTTGCTATTGTCTTGCTGATTTCTTTTTTCTTTTTCTCTGCTGTAGATTGAGTGTATGGTGGCTGCAGAGGTCATGCAACATTATAAGAGACTCCAGTTTGAGCGAGGTAAGTTTTCTCATATATGCATAGCTTTTCGCTCACTTCTTTTGTCACATTTTTTCTTTTTTAAAATGCTTTTTCTTCTGTGCCTTTTAAAAAAATTGTTAACAGCATTTAGCTTTTTAAAACTCTAAACATTGTGTTTTGGTAAGTATATTTTTGCATTTTAATTGCCAAATATTTCAACAACAGCCTTAATGACTAAATTCATAAAAGTAATTACTGTAAATTGTGCAGCATAAAGTCATCCTAACATTAAGAATGTGCCGTGTTTGCAACTTGTTTTCAATAAATGTTGTTTGGCGACAACATGCAAATTAAGAGAACCATATTTTTTGGAAAATAAATCATGCTTTATTATGAATTGCACTGTATTAAAATTACATCGGTGACAGAAAAAAAACACAAATAAGTTGCATTTTTATCATTTTAACCAGAAATAATGTAAAATAAGCTACCTGTAAAAACATTTTCAAACATTAAAAAATTTATTTTAGTTCCCCTGACTCAAAAACAAAGCAAAGTCTAACCGTATTATGAACAGAGAACGGAATAAAAAAATCTGTTTTATTTAAACTGAAACAAACTAGCAGTGTTTAGGAAATTCACTTTACAATGTCTCTTATTCGGCACAGATATAAATGTGTTCGTTGAGGTTATTTGCCTTATATAACATTACTTGTATTCCAGAAAATAAAGTGTTTGTTCATTCTTTAACACGTTTTACTTCCATATAAAGTTTATTTTGAAATAGGATTGTTCATGTCATACTGGAACGTAAATACCCCAGTGATCTGCAGATCAGACCAAACAGGTCATCATTTCAAGCATGTTGTTTGTTATTCTTTGCAGAGGTCCTTCTGGATCCATGTCGGACCTGGTGCCCGTCGTCCTCATGCCAAGCAGTGTGCCAGCTGAATGAAGCAGAGGTACAGCTGCCTCAGCCGGTGCAGTGCCCTGAGTGCAGTCTGCGCTTCTGCTCTGCCTGCAGGGCTGACTGTCACACTGGCCAGGCTTGTCAGGAGACTCTGCCAATTACCACTTTCCTGCCTGGGGAAAACAGGTACTGCCACTAATGTACTTTAAACAGCACCAAATCATACAGTATTAACTGCAGGAATACTGTTTCTGTGGGTGTACCCCAGTATGCAAAAATATTAATAACTACATATTTTAAATACTTGTATGAATATTAAATGTTAAAATTATTTGTTCAAAATTCTCTCCCCTGCTTAAATACAGATAATATACGGATATTATTGAAGGAAATAATATAGTTTTAATACAAAGTAACTACATTTCACAGCTGATACTGTTTGGTGGTTCTGCCTTTATAGCTTTTTTTTTTTTCTTTTTGATTTTTTTAATAAGGAAAATGAATCATTGTTTTGAATGAAATGCAAATGAAAGCTTTCTTCTCTCCATTTTAACAAGTTGTAACTGGTCATAAACTGAAAACACATTACACAAATTAACATTCCTAACTAAAATTCTGAAGATTCTGTTTTTTAACATTAACATTGACCGAATTCTAAAACCTCATTTTAGGCTCACATTCATTCACTACAAGCAAAAGCATCTCTGTGTAATCAGATTATCTGTCAAAGTTTTAGCTGAAGTGCCACCTCATGAACATTTTAGCTGTGCAGAACTTATGAACTGCAGTTTTGTCATCATTCTCACCCAGTTCAATTTAGTTTAGACAATAAAGGACAATTAAAAAAGACATTTTCTTTATACAGATTTGATTGGAAGAATGTGTTTCTCACTAGTAACAAGTAACTTTAACAAGTTTAACAAGTATTTTTACCGATACAGATTATTGCTTTTCAGCCAATACCAACTGACTGATAAACTTCTACAAAGTATTAATCTTACAATGTTAGATTTCTGTTTGGAGTCTGTTTGATTTTAGCCAGAATATATTAAATAACAATAAATATATTAATTTGAGATGAGGACAAATTAATTCAAAAGTGGCAGTAATGACATTGATCTATATGTTTATTAAATAATTAAAAAAGACTATATATATTTTTGTGTAGTACTTGTATATAAAGTAGTAAGCAGCACAACGATTTTCAACATTGGTTTTAAAAATAAATATTTATTGAGCACCAAATCAGAATATTGGATGGAGCTTTGCCATCACAGGAATAAATTACATTTGAAAATATAATTAATTATATTTTAATAAAATACAGTTATCATAAATCTGTCATAATATTGCTGTTTTTATTGTATTTTAATCAAATAAATGCAACATTGAATAGTATAAGAACCTTTTTAAAAGAACATCCTGCTGACCTCAGATTTTAGTGTGTGTGGGGAAGTGTATTAACAAGATTTTATTTATTCAGGAAAAGAAAATCATGAAATATTAAACTGACACTTTGTTAATAGAGAAATTCAAATGACCTGTTCCTTTTGTTCCCTGTTTATGTCTCTGCTTCAGCAGCTCCAACCTCAAGAGTCAGGAGGACGAGGCTCCGATCAAACGCTGTCCTAAATGTAAAGTGTACATTGAGAGGGATGAAGGCTGTGCTCAGATGATGTGCAAGAACTGCAAGCATGCCTTCTGCTGGTACTGCCTGGAGTCACTGGATGTTAGTATTGAGCAAAAATATTGTTTTTAATTCTCATAACACATTACTACATAACACATTAACAACCTATGCATGAAATATCCAAAAATTTAGTTTTTAGTATGGCAAAGAGAACCCTCAAAATAAACATCATTCATTATTTATTTATTTATTTATTTATTTTTATATGGTATGTATGGAGAACCTTTAGGAGTTTTTTTTTTATTTTATTTTTATAATTAACTATTGAGTTATCTATATCAATATCATGTTAAAAAATATTGTTAGCCTTCATATCTATCACATTTGTAGGAGTAAAATTTATAAATGTAACTGTAAATGTACACCCATTGACAAATCATTGCAGTATGAAACATTAATCAATCAGTCATATAAACTGTTCTTTTTTTTAAAGCTTGTGCAAATAAAAGAAATCTAAGTAATATTTCTTGTTTTGATGTTCTGTTAGAAATGAATATCTAGGTTTCATAAAAGTTGGAGGATTTGAGTAATCATAAGTTTTTTAATTCAAAATAATTTAATAAAATGCCAGTTATTACAATAGTGTTTAAACGAAGAGTTTATTATTAACACAAATATGTTTATTATGCACCGTGTCTTTATTTGGGTGGTTCATGTGTTAATTTAAAGTTTAAATAAATATCTTGATTTTAAAAAAAAGAAAGAAAAAAAAAAGAGCAAAGGGATAAATAACAGTAATATTTATCACTCGTGAGATGTTGCTGATAATATGGAGTAAAACAGACCTGAAATGTGAAAATGGTCTACAGATGTTGAATGCGTTATAGGTTAACTATTATTTTTTTTAATATAAAAAAGGACAAAATGCAATCATGATTTTACGGATTAAAAGTTTTACTCATATTATTTTGGTATAAAGAAGCACAACTGTATTTGAGGAATATTTTTAGGGCTGCTTTTTTCATGTCCCTCATATTCATCGTTATTGATGCTAAGATGTCTCCCTCCTCAGGATGACTTCTTACTGATCCACTATGATAAAGGACCGTGTCGAAACAAACTGGGTCATTCCAGAGCCTCTGTCATCTGGCATCGGACACAGGTATTTGTCACATGATCATATGCCTTTAAACTGTAGGTCTGAAGTGCTAAGACGGCATGACCCACTCAGTTCACCTAAAATAACCCTTGTTTATAAAAGCATAAAAGAGTGGGGTGTATCTTATTGTAGTAGAAAGGAGAAAAGTGGCTTTGTTGCACTTGCTAATGGTTTGCTTTACTGTACAGGATGTTACAGATACTTAATTGCATTTGTGAGTGGATATATAAGAAGAAACCAAGTTATGAACAGATGTAAATGGATCTATAAGAAACCATTTAAGAATACTATTTCTCTGGATTTATAATTCATAGTTATGTGTTTGAGTAAAATGGTGTCATAGTTATGTGTTTGAGTAAAATCTTGTCAGTTATGTGTTTGAGTGAAATTGAGTAAAACTTTTCTTATTATTTTATTTTTATGCATGAAAAAAAATAAAAAGGTCCCATATTTTCTTATTTATTTATCTTATTAATTTATTTTTAGACAACACAATACCAATGCTTTATCTTCAAAAGAGTTAAGAAATTTGGTGGAATAGCCATGATTTTCAATCACAACAAATGATGCAATATTTATTTGAAATGCTATCAAAAAAAATAGTGACAATAAGTAAAGATTGAAAAATGACAGTTAATTCATATTTTGTGGCTGCACTATGATCCCTCAATAGAGGGTATTTGAATGGGTCAAAAAATGTGTTTAGTTCAAATCATGTCTTACTAGATTTTTCATCATAAATTCCTGTATGTCTATCTTCTGTAAATCATGTTTGAAGGTATTATAGTCCCCCTATACCCCCATCCCACACAATTTATTACTTTTTTTTTTCATCCCAGTATTTGTCTTAATAGCATTATGTTTGGTTGTTGATTTTCTTAGACAGTTAGACAGTTATTTATTTATTTTTTAAAATTTTTAAATAAAAAACTAAAGCAGTACCAGTTGAACCCTGGGATATAAACCACGATATAATCACCTAGCCTTTACTGCCCCCTTGTGGCAGAATGTCATCTCGTTTGAGCATCACAGACCATTATCTGCACAGATTTATAATCAGCATTAGTTGGTTTTGAGGATAAGTACACATTATTTTCCTTGTTTGTTTTATTTTGTTTTTACTTTTTTTCATTAATCTTTGTGATCTCTGTGGATCAGGTTGTGGGGATCTTTGCTGGCTTTGGTCTGCTGTTGTTAGTGGCCTCTCCTTTCCTCTTGCTGGCCACTCCGTTCGTGCTCTGCTGCAAATGCAAGTGTAAACGAGGAGACGACGACCCCCTTCCTACCTAGAGCTCCATCCCAGCTTCAGGAGGTGAAGCTCAGCTTGTCTGAAAGTGGATCAGCTGTGATCCCGTCTCACCTGCTTCTCCTGAGCACACTTTATACAGGGGCACTGGTGAAAAACATGGCTCATCTGTTCAGGAGACTGCACTTCTGAGAGTGTTGACTGGCATTAAAAGGTGTTTCGGAGGAGCTGATTGGATGAGCCACTGGAGTAAAACAGACAAACAAACAGTTACTTTATGACATACTGTACAACTGTCTTTTTGTTACAAACTGTCCTGTATCTTTTCTCATCCTTAGTGTTTCTTCACTTCATGTGTTATTAATGTTAAGCTATTTTCAATGTTGTTTATCCTGGGTTAAAACAAAATACATTCAATTGACTACAGTACATGTATGAGAGGAATACATTTTCTTGCAGTGCTTTTACACTTTTCTTGTAGCATAGTCACATAACCTCAATATTTCAGCCATTTCCTTCATCTAATTGCATATGCATGCTGGAGGCTGAGGTTGTTTGTCTTTCTGCACCTCAGTCTGCCACTAGCTTTTATATGCTTCCTATATGCTCTTACTTAGGACCGTTCTTCCATTTAAATCTACTCAAATACCAGACGTAGCAGACGTGCCACCTGATGCCTTCTCAAAGCTTGTAGGCTTCGGTGTTGCTGAAGGAATTCTTATTATCATGGAAAACAACCAAATCAGTTTAACACTATCACAAATGTATCATTAATGTATGCTAATATTGTATGCGCAACGTGAAAGTTGTCATCTAAAGAATAATTTTGTTGATGTAACGCATATGTTGGCTTTTGTTTATATTTCCAACCAATGAGGGTCTTATTCGCAACCTGTTGAAGATCAAGATCCAACCTGCATTACCATGTGCCTGCCAATATAGGTCAGAGTAATCAGGCCAGCGAGGCTTAACTTCTTACTTTTCAGGTCACTCATGGAGTTGTATTTATTTAATTAATTTATTTTGGGGGAGGAGTAATACTTTAGGGAAAAATTTGCCAAATGTGACTATTAAACCCATGCGTCTAGCACATTAACAATTGGTTGATGACTAGGGAACACCTAGTTTTTGTTCTTGTTTCTGCAGTTAAATATGCCTTTCGTTTTCATTTGTGTTTTTGTAACTTTTTTTTTAGTGTTGAAACACTTTTTGTAGCTAACTGTATATAATGTGTATCCATGTTTTTCACGTTTAAATATATTATTATGTTGCAATGTGCTTGGTTGGCTTATTCTTCTGCATAACAATAAGCTTCACAGAATACAAAAGGGAAAAATATATATGTTTAGGCAGGACAATATACAGCTGTACCATTTTCATTGTAATAGTTTTAAAATGTACGTTTATATAATATATAACTTGTTACAAATGGAATAATTATCCCCTTTTAGTAAATTTGTATTTATAAGTTGTTATTATGTTGCCACTGGAGAAGAGCATTCAAAATAATTTGACTGATTTGATTTTGAGGCCATTTTAGAAAAGCACTTGGTTGTGTGCACAGTGCTTTATTATCCAATGAGAAAATACTGTTAAAATATTTTATAGATGGAACTAGCTTTACCAGGCTGTTTCAATTTCTTAAAATGGCCCGTATTTTATGCTGCTTCTACTTTGAGGTCTACAACTTTTGGCACAAAAAACACATCTTTGTGGTCATGTAGACCACTTTGTAGCACCTTAAAAACTTTGAAGCATATTTTTTTTTTAAAACATTAAGTTAAGTACGGGATTGTTAACCCTGTGTTATTCAATATCTTGCTTATTTTGATGATTTTGCTCATGTTGTTTTATTGTTACAGTTAATTTGCATAATGCAGTGTTGGTGATTAACGCAGGCTTTACATCAGTTTTTGAATAAAATTGCTGTTTCCTGTAAATTCTGGATATTGAGGGTAAGAATAAACTTGTTTTCTTCAACGTTTTAAACACCCTGCAATTATACCAATATATTAGACACATTTTTAACTGTTTTTCAGACCAATCATTTATTTATTTTCACCAACAGAGGGGCTGTTACTTTAGCCATGAAGGACTGAACCGGAAGGAGAGCAGAGCTGCATGTTATCACCAGTTACGAAAAGAGATTTGGTACTGCTACTAATTATTGGTAAGGTAGCCACATAGTAACTATTCATGTTAAAGTCAAGTATTACTCGTTGTATTTACTAAAAACACAACTTGAACGTTCTGCCTTTAAGCAGCAATTTGTTCTCACAGTAAGTCTAAAATGTGAATTTATTATAGTCTAATTAGGGATAGAATTTCCAAAAGCACAACATAAAGTTAAAAAGAAATATTTATTAAAACATTAATACAATCGGAGCATGGTTACAAATATTAACATACTGATTTGTTTATTATATATATTTTATTTTTGTAATGTAGTTTTGTAAAATCTGTATTTTGTAGTAATATAAGACTGCTTTTAATTGCATTGATTACTTTTTAATGATTTTTGCTCATTTATATAAAAAGCAGTATGGGTAAATCTATCATTTTAAGGGTATTATAACAATAGTAGGCTTATGCAAAAGTCACAATAATCTACCATATGGCTGAAACATTGCAACACCCGTTTTGCACACTGCACATGTTAGACCCAGCAGTCCAGTATTAACACGGCAGTAGTTTCATAACCCAGGAATAAAAGTAGCACTAACGTCTGCTTCTAAATTACAGTTTGGAAAAATGTGTTCAGTACTGACAATCTGGGGTTAAGTCTCATCCAACACATAATATCTTGCTTCATGCTACATGTGTGCAGTGATAATGTAGATTTGTAAGGCAGGATGGATTCTGCATTGTTTTTATATTTCTCAGCTGATGTAAAAATATACTAAGTTCAAAAAGTTATTCTTACAGTATATTGGGTTCACCTGTACTGTGGCGAGGATGCCACTATTCTGATCAGATGATTATTAGAACTTTTTTAGTAGTTAATCCTTGATGTAAATGGGCCTTTAAACGAAGACATTTCGAAGTGTCTTTCCACTTCTGAATCTCTGTAAATCTCAGAAGTATTTCCACAGTTTTCCTCCCATCTTAAATACTCCATCAAACATGTTGACGTCCATCTTTTGGAGAGTGTGAGAGGTTTCACTGGAGTTCTGCTGCAGCATCTGGTGGGAAGCCGAAAGGCTGTGGCTGACCGGGCAGAGGGGCTCTCACGGGGCCAGTGGGCATCTGCCTCGACCCGCCACACTTCACCCTCCAGCATCATATATTCATGCGCTGCTCCCCCCGCACCATCTGTGTCCATGCTCACCAGCGGTTCACACATGAGCTCTGGTGACACGCAGGACGGGCAAGAGCAGGGGTAGGGCATGGCTACGCAAGAGCAGACTGCAGAGCCCTGTGCTGTGCCAACATGTATGGAAGAGAGAGACAGGAGCACAGCTGTCTTCCTGTCACTATGCTCACTTCCATGTTAAATTAGAGTTGTGAGCATGTGTTCGGTATGCTAGCTTTTAAGTCTTTCTTGTGCTGTTGTTTAGTTGCACTACATGCATTCAGCCACAAGATGGTATGACTGACTGAGTTTTTCAAAGCAGGTACATCCTGTAAAGTCAGCAGTCTAATTTCATATTTTGTCGAAGTTTTGCTTTATGATTGTGCAAAAGCAGCATATCAGTCGTGCGTTTTGACCCACTGCTTTCACCATCTTTGACCAGAACTCACTTTCCTCCGTCTTGTGCCCCATCCGAGCAGCTTAGACCCAGCGGCTCGCTGGCAGGTGTTGGTCCTCCTGTCGGCCGCAGCTAAGGGAACTTCACTGGGCCTTTGTGCCCGCTTCAGCCTGGCTCTGCCGTCCCGCTGGCAGATGGCATCAAGCTGCGGGCGCCTCTCCCAACTATAATTACCAGCTTCAGCTACAGATGGAGACAAGCAGGCGCGATGGTCCCTGTATCCTCTGTGGCCTTCACCAACCTCCGCAGTCTGCCCTGAAAAGCCTAAACAGGCCTGCTGCTAGGACAAACCACCACACACTTCACCAACTGCTGAAGTGTCTGTGAGCTTCCTGCAGACTAAATACTGTGTAGCTGCTCCATCGGTAGTGTAATATCAGATATGCACTATTAGCTTAGTATTACTGTTATCATCATTAACTCCAATCAGTGCAGGCTGTGAACAGCAGCATTTTAGCAGCTGCTGAACTCATTTAAACTGTTGTAGATATTCTTTCATTATAGTCTCGTATTAGATCTTACACCCATTATTTATTGCATTTCAGTCACTCTCTGTTTTTGTGTAAAGTTTTCTACAAGTACAAGAACGTTTTCTAACCATACATTGTTGGCATTGGTAATTAAAAATGCACTTTATTCACTGAAGTAAGGCAACATTTCAGATGTTTTATTAAGTAATATACTTTTCAAGAGTTCACACTTAGCTGATGATTGATAATAAAGCGTATTTGGCATGCTGTCCCGGGAGAGAGCCCTGAGCTCAGAATATCCTCGAGCCTGGGGCTCCCTCCCGTTTGAAGGGCGAGGGGGGGAGTTTGAGCTCGAGAACTCCCCTGCTGTGAATGTGCTTGAGATATGTCTTAAGATGTTATTTTTTAGAGTCAAATTACTTGTCTTTGGACGGTGGGAGGAAACCGGGAAGCCCAGGGAAAACCCACGCGAGCACGGGGAGAACATGCAAACTCCGCACAGAAATGCCGACCGGCCCGGTGAGGGGCAAAACCGGTGGTGTTCTTGCTGTGAGGCAACAGTGCTAACCACTGGGCCGCCGTGCCGCCCAGTCAGGAGAAAGGAAGGAGTAGGGGTGGAAGGGGCGATTCTTCAAGACGAAGATGACTGGAGTGGAAAAATCTGGTTATTTGTAGTGTGTCAGTATTCGTCTGATTGGTGCAATAAACGGAGCTGATGCGGTGCCAGCCGTGTTCAATCCTAAGCACATGATCCTCTCGAAATTAGTTTATAAATAAACCACACTTTGTTTAATTATGCTAAGTAGAAATTAAACAATACTTATAATAATAAATACAAAAAAACACAAAACAAGTTTACTAAAACCATTTAAGAAAGAATTAACCCAAATTTGTTGTATATTTACTCAGGCCATCCAAGATGTAGGTGAGCTTTATTTATTAATTTCTTTATTTAATTCAGTTGAAGATTTGTTCTGCAGATATTTATTTTAATATATTTTGCATCATGATGTATATCAAGAGTTGGGAATCTGTGAAAATCTGACTGGCTGAGGTTGTGTATGTGTCAGCTCACATGTGAGTTTCGTCTTTGCATATGTTATTTGTATTAGGAAGCTCGCGCTTGCCAAACTTTGCTGAGATTGTGAGTTAATGATGATAATGTTAGAAAATGTTCATTTTGTTTCTTGCAAAGACTTATACTGTTTTCATTTGTAAGACCTCAGTGTGTCATGAGTAGCCACATGTATTATGTTTTATCTGTATGTTTTGTTTTAGTTTTTTGTGCTAGAAGCCAAGGTTTCAGCTACAAATTTCTTTATTGTTTTACTGAAGAAAAAAATCACATCTTGAAGATGACATATTTTGGTGAACTGTCTATTTAAAATTTAAACAAAGCATAAAATCATAAGTTAAAAAGTAAAAAATAATACAAAAGTTTATATATAGTTTACAAATATCACTAAAATATCACCAGCTATGCAAAGTTTACATTTCGTTTCTCTTCAGACTCTCTGTCTGCACCAGAGAAAGGTTACCTTCCTAAAATGTCAGAGCTCCTGTCCTGTTCCTCCAAGTTAAGAACTCCCCCACTCCGTCTACTTTGTCTCTGCTGAAGGTCACACGGACTCCTAGTGGATAGAAAGTCTGAGATCTGTCCTTGATGCCCAGCTGACCTTCACTTATCACACTGCAAAAACTGCCCAGTCCTGCTGCTGCATGCTGTAACTAACATAGCATAAGGCTTTTTCAGTTTTTTAGAAACCTTATCCCATCTGACGCGTTGTTGAGGCTTTTGTTATCTCCTTGTTATTCACCTCTTACCTTCTGGATATTTATCCAATCTCTTAAATTGACCAAAATTTAAGGCTTCACTCAAGCACTTTTTTTAGAGTATAGAAAAATAAATATGCGACATGTCTAAAATGTGTCGATACCACATATTGTGTTTCATGTATTACCATTTTTTTTAAACCGCTATCAAGCATTGTGCAGTACTGAAACCATTTTCACACAGTGTGCATCACCAACATGACTCTAGACTGAACCACTGACAACAATTCTTATTCAGAACATATACATTTCATTCATTACACGCTGACCTAAAAAAACACTAACAGCAGACAGCTTTACAGAAATTCACTACTTTTATTTTTGAAGTTTGAATGAATTTTCATCTTCATTCATTCATTCATTCATTCATTCATTCATTCATTTTCTTTTCGGCTTAGTCCCCCCATCAATCCGGGGTCGCCACAGCGGAATGAACCGCCAACTTATCCAGCATATGTTTTACAAAGCGGATGCCCTTCCAGCTGCAACCCATCTCTGGGAAACATCCATACACACCCGTTCACACTCATACACTACGGACAATTTAGCTTACCCAATTCACCTATACCGCATGTCTTTGGACTTGTGGGGGAAACCGGAGCACCCGGAGGAAACCCACGCCAACACTGGGAGAACATGCAAACTCCACACAGAAATGCCAACTGACCCAGCCATAGGCTCGAACCAGCGACCTTCTTGCTGTGAGGCGAACGTGCTATCCACTGCGCCACCGTGAGGCCCCCTTTCACTTGAATGTGCCAGAGAATGTGTGATAAGAATTTAAAAATAGATGCTGCTATTTGTTGCAAATAGTACTTTACGGTACATGTGAAAGTCACATTTTCACATTTTTTTAAACATTTGGTAAACTGCAAGTTAGAAATGCAAGTTTTGGATTGTACAACAAAACAATTTCCGTCATGTATTGTAATCCACTTCAAAATATTGCTAAATGTGAAAATGTAGACATTGCATTGTACTTACATGAATTACATACACTTTGTCTGCCACAAACACCCACTGTCAGTATCTTTATCTCTTTATCACTATCTATTCTACTCTTCTTTCCCTATTGTATTTGACATTTCCTAACGAAATACGTTCCAACTATCCCTTTTTACAAAAAATCCAAAATAAAAATCCTGTAGGCTCTCATTCAAAAACCCCAAATAGAAATCCGGTAGGCTTTCATAGTAGACTTTCAGCTGAAATTCTAATTAGTTTGTAATGAATGTCCTTTTGTGAAATATCAAAGGTTTTTACATTTCTTCAGGAATTTAAATTCACATTTATTTCACAACAAGAGGCCTCTGAAAATTGTAGCACATTTCGAAAGTCACTGACATTACTGTACTGTAATATTGACTTCCAAAATGGCAGACATGTTGGCGTGTCTGGATTGGTCAAAAAGTAGAATCTACGTATTCATATTTATATGTTAAGATAACGATGTTTGCATCCACACCAACACACAGTAACATTTTGTTATGTTATATTGTCTGGCATTTAGATTTTTGTTAATGGTCTTTTAAAGTAGGGGGGCCACCTGATTACTGTTCTGTTGTGGGCTTCTTGAAAGCCCAGATAGACTTTGTTGTCACTCAAAGTTGTTAGTCGCCTACCCATGACTTTGTTTATTTTGTCAAAAAAGGGGAAGTTGGAGTGTCTCCACTTCTATTGTTATTCATTTCCGCTGTTTACACCTGTTTCGAATTTGCTTAACGGTACTATTTGGAACTTTACATAAATAACAGGTATATGACAACATTTTTTAATTTTATTCAAATTGAGTGGTTTACATGCATAAATTAAATTCAGATTTAACCTTTAAAGCATTTGTAATCTGAATGGTATGAATCAAACTGTCCCAAACTGCACATTGCAATTTAGGATGCATATGTGAATTGGACTCTTGCTTTTTCTTGGATCTCACCATGAGCTTCCTGTTGTGGCCAGAATCAGATTCAAGATCTTGTTTTTGGCCTACAGTGAAGCCAAATAAGTGGCATCTACAAGCCATCTACCAACCATACACCCCATCTGGGCTACAATGATCCACTAATTCTGGTAAGAGGAGCGTTTTCTACCTTCCACATGAAAAACTTTTACTTAACATGCTTTTTGCCTAATCTGGAAGAACTATGTCCTTTCTGATTATTTCTGGCTGTGGCTGAATTCTTTTATTTTGAAGCTCATTTTTTTTTGTTTGTTTTTTTCATTCTTTCTGATGCTCTTGGTCTATGCAAATAACTGCATGATTACCTGGTAGTCCTGTTAGCGAAAGCTCTGCTTCTGCCTGTATGTGAAAGTGTTTTAAAGTGTGCCTAGACTAGCGGGAGTTGGGTTAGTTCTCATGCCCAGCTGGCTCTTCTCTGAATCAGACATGGCTCTGCAGTAACAGATGGGTTCTCTGGGGAGACTTAGAGAGAAACACGCCTCACATATCAGACACTCTGTGCTCTAGATCCACACGACTCTTAAGATCGCCCCTCAGTCCTTGTGGGAAACCACTATTCAACTGTACTTTATTAACTCATTTAATATATTAAATATGACATTACTAACTGGATAGTTGTGTCAACACTTTGGGGACTAAGTGATTTTTTTTTTTGGGCTGCTGTATGCGATTGTGCATCCAAACAGCAGTGCTAGTTACGCCAACATAATTACTAACCATTATGATTTTTAGCAAAGGGTTAAAAAAAAACTTGATTCATTTTAACAACTATAATGACATGTAAACATGAGAAATTTTTTAGCAAAGGTTAAACTATTTTATTTCATCAACTATATTGACATGCAATGACATAATGAAAAAATTTAAAATGAAATAAATAAAAGATTTTTTAAAAATTGTTTTTAATAATGAATTGAATTTAATGGATACTTGGGGTACTTTTGAGTATAATCAGACATAAAAAGCCAAATATGCCAGGTAAAACATACTGTAATATTTATCATTTCATGTTCATTTGTAATAATAGTTTAGTAGATAGTTTAGAGTTTATTAAAGGGCTTAATTATTGTTAACATTTTGAAAATAGATATGCCCAGATCATACGATATGTGGAATTCATCACTTAAGACTCCTGAGAAAGGAGTCTTTTGCTGTTTATGTAAAAATTTCTTTAATGCAAAACATATTTTAGTAGAGTGTTCCTATTTAAATTATATTACATTATGTATGTGTTCCAAAAAACAAATTAATGGATTTTTTTTAAGTGTGACATGCTGTACCAAACATCCGACTCAAGTTTTCCCAGGATTTTGCTTGTCAGAATGTGAGCTGTGTGAACTTGCTCTTTCCATAACAACGCACTAAAGCACAGAATGAATTACTAAAGCATAAAGAATTCACAAACATGCTTTACAGTAATACATTTTAGGAACTCACATTTTCACAAGGCCATTTTCATGTTTTTGTTAAATGTTGCTAAATTAAAATAATGTATTTGAATATTTATACTAAATTATATTATTTACTAAATAGAATTCCATATAATATTTGCACTTTTTCCTTTAAAACAATTCTTGCAAATTAAGTATAAAAAATAGTTCACAGTAAAACATAATATGATTATTAAATATGAAAAAACATTATGGCAGCACGGTGGCGCAATGAGTAGCACAATCGCCTCACAGCAAGAAGGTTGCTGGTTCGATCCTCGGCTGGGTCAGTTGGCGTTTCTGTGTGGAGTTTGCATGTTCTCCCCGTGTTGGCGTGGGTTTCCTCCTGGTGCTCCGGTTTCCCCCACAAGTCCAAAGACATGCGGTACAGGTGAATTGGGTAAGCTAAATTGTCCGTAGTGTATGTGTGTGAATGAGTGTGTGTGGATGTTTCCCAGTGATGGGTTGCGGCTGGAAGGGCATCCGCTGCGTAAAACATATGCTGGATAAGTTGGCGGTTCATTCCGCTGTGGTGACCCCAGATTAATAAAGGGACTAAGCCGAAAAGAAAATGAATGAATGAATGAAAAAACATTATATACTGACCAAACCAAAAAATGTTGAAAAGACATTTCACCACTGGCCCCTGAGGGACTGTCCCCATCCATCCTGCCTGTCACGCTTGCCTCTCGGTGAGGCAACAGTGCTGGTAC
The DNA here is from genome assembly GCA_903798125.1 of Danio choprae. NCBI lineage: Eukaryota > Metazoa > Chordata > Actinopteri > Cypriniformes > Danionidae > Danio > Danio choprae. Next base: position 8,420,179 of record CAIGQW010015581.1, on the reverse strand, counting down.
GGCCATGGCTAATGGGGGCTGCAGCAGGTCAGGTCAGTTTGGAGAAGGGAAACGGGGGGGAAGAGAGGTAGAGGTGACCTTCTTACTGTACCGTTTTAGCCTGTCCGGGCCGGTGTGTTAGAAGGGATGTGTCCGTAGGGAAAGTCAGACAGATGCTGTTTCTCTCACTCTCTCTCTCTTTCACCCTGTGGGTGAGACAGAGAGCAGTCTGGCCTATGCAGCTGCCACCCGCACCATCAGGAGCCTCTTCTGCCTGCTTCTCCTCCATGACCTACACAAAAAAACTTCACTTTTGTTGCAACTGCACCAGGAACATGTAACCAGAAGCTCAAGGATGTACAGTCAAACCCAAAATTATTCAGACACAAGATATAATTTGTTACAAATAAAGTACTGTGATCTAATACAATGATTCTTCATACAGTAGACTAAAAACCAACAGGATTTGAAGAGGATACCAAAGAGGAGTCAGAATAATATTGACGTTTATGTTTGAATGAAGCTGTTTGACAGCAGACGGAAGACTACAGACTGTCACTGAGGCTGAGGGTGGCCCAACAAAATATTATAATTGTGAAAATAGTGTCAACCTTACAGTTGTCTGAATTATTTTTGGTTGATTGCAATCCATTACATACTGTACCTTTCTATCAGTTATCTGACTTTATCACGAGGAATTAGTTCTGACACAGCTTAACTATGACGGCCTAAGGTCCTGTTTAATTTTAATTGTATTTTAGCTAAATAAATTGTAGTAATGTGAGCAATTTTGAAGGTTGAGGAATTTTGTGAGGAATTTTTAAGGTTAATTTTGAAGATAATTTTTTGGGTTTGACTGTATGTTTTGTGTTGAGTCTTTATTGGCATCTGTGTGAGTGTCATTGATGAGTGATTGAGTGAATGTATGGGTGAAGGGGGCTGGGAGAGAGAGCCAAAAGGGAGGGGAGGCTTCATACCAGCTGCTAAACATGACATTTCCTGGCTGGGCCTTCGGTCCCCAGCAGGGGCGACATCTGTGTGCCTGCCTTTCATCCCCCTCTGCTCCTCAGGCAAGATGGCTGAACTACCTGCAACAGGGCACAGGCCCCAGAGACAGCCAGCACTCTCTGCTGCAGCCAGCCAAAGCCTCTCCCAGCTGGGCTCCTGTTGCCTGCGGCCTGAAGCCCAGTGCACCCAGCTGCAGAGTCTACCCGTCCCTTGGCCCTGTTTGATCCTCCGCCTGCAGTCCCTCTGTACACACACCAGTCACATCCAGCCCTTCGAGGACAGATCATGCTGGCTTCACACCTCTGAGCTCTTCTTGCTGGAATTGGAGATTTTTCTATTTTTTTTTTTTTTTGTCTCAAGGGAGATGTACTGTATTTGTGCGTGACATGCTAAATAACAGTAATGGCACAATTTTCTCTGTAGCATGGCAGTGTTTTTTTGTTTGTTTGTTTGTTTGTTTGTTTGTTTTAGATTTACTGACTATGGAGAACTTTTTTCCATGAGCATTGACGACACTACTGTACACAGCCAAGCAAGTGGAGCCAAATGCTGCTATCAAAATAATAAAGGGGGAAAAATGTAATGTAGTGTAATAAATCTGCTTAATTTCTAAGACCCTTTTCTTTGCATTATTTACTTATTCCATGATCCAACATGTGGTCAGCCACCTGAGCATTAACATGAATATAAATGCACTTATTTTGACCAATTCAAGACCCTTCTCTCCATATCATTTTAACTGGAGCACTCATTGATTACTACTGAAATAGTATGGTTTACTAGTGGGCCAACAGTATGGTCTATGAGTGAGCAGGAAAGCAAGCAAATGAAAAGAATGTAGAAGGTAACCACAATTTTGATTGTAATTCATGTTTTTGGCACAATGCAGCAATATTTCACAAAGCTTTCCGAAATGATCAGTAGATGGAAATTAGAAGGCCTTTTTTGGCTTGTTTGAGTACATTTTTGACCCACGGGAGTCAGATTATGTGATGATGAGTTGTATATAACAATGTTTAAAAATTCAAGTACTGTAAGATTTGTTTATTGCTTTAAAAGTAATCTCTTGCTCACAGGGGCTGCATTTATTTGATCTAAAAGTACACTGAAAAGAGAAATCTTTTAAAAATAGTATTGCAGTTAAAAACAAATGCTTATGTAAATAACTGCTTTCAGCAAAGCTGCATTTTCAGCAGCCATTACTCCAGTCTTCAGTGTCACATTAACCTGCAGAAATCATACTAATATGCTGATTTGGTGCTCAAGAATACATTTCCTATTATTTTTAATGCTGAAAACATTTTTTTAGCTGACTAACATTTGACTAGTGGAACATTCATTCATTCATTTTCTTTTCGGCTTAGTCCCTTTATTAATCTGGGGTCGCCACAGCGGAATGAACCGCCAACTTATCCAGCATATGTTTTATGCAGCGGATGCCCTTCCAGCTGCAACCCATCTCTGGGAAACATCCATACACACCCATTCACACTCATACACTACGGACAATTTAGTCTACCCAATTCACCTGTATGTCTTTGGACTTGTGGGGGAAACCGGAGCACTCGGAGGAAACTCACGCCAACACAGGGAGAACATGCAAACTCCACACAGAAACGCCCACCCAGCCGAGGCTCGAACCAGCGACCTTCTTGCTGTGAGGCGAACGTGCTACCCACTGCGCCACTGTGAGGCCACCCTAGTGGAACAATTTATCACAATTTTAACAATTTTATCACTTTCTTCTGTCAAACACAAAACTAGAATTTTTGAGAAATGTTACTGTAAAAAGAAGGGTGTTCACACTATTCCGGGTTCTCTTGGTTTGTTTGGTCCTGGTCAGGAATTCCTGTCACACACAAGTGAAGATCTGCAGCACTATGATGGAGGAAAAAATACAGATATGCTTAAGCTTTCTTAGCTTTCTTTATCTGGTTGCATCTTGTGGCATCATGGATTGCTTTTGATTACATCTTTTAAAAAACATGGATTGTTTTTTTTTTTATATCTTTTCAAATATATTCATTGCTTGTTGCATTCAGATTTTACTCAAACCACACGTCTGAATGTGGACCAGGATCCACCATTTTAAAAACTTCACTGTTTTTTTTATTGCCGTACACAAAAGTTCAGATGGCAGAGGATGGCATGTCTACTTTTGTGTCCAACAGAAAAAAAAGTTAGATTTGTTAGGATCGTCATGAGGATGAATAATTTACAACAAAATTTTGAATGTACTATCATAATTCAACACAGATGTTATTGTTTACAGGAAAATGCAGCATATATTGCCATTTCCAAAGTTCCTCTAACTGTGTGCTTTCAAACCTAACTGGTCTTGGTTTCATGAGAAGATTTAATGACTTTGGAGAGAATGGTGAGGCCCAGTTATAAATGGGAAAAGATTTTTCACCTCAGTTCATTGATGCTCCAGTTTCTCACGGAAAATATTGTCCATGCAGATTTTCCTCACAGATCCCTAAACTCAAGTTTAGATTGCAAAACTCCAGGAGCCACAGACTTATCAAAGCCACATGTTGAGTCGAGGACTCTGGTTCGCCACAGTGAACGCCTGGACATTGCGGTTTTGGACAGTTCTCGTTTCTCATATATATTCTGTAAGGTTACTAAGAGTCTAATGTGTTTCGGGAAGGAAGACAACTATGATTGTTATTACACTGTACGTCATTTTGTAAGCTGTATATACAGAGAATGTAAATGTAGAAGTTAAAAAAATGCTATTGCCTTGCTACTAATTAAGTAAAGCATAGCTGGCAATTTAACACGTTGCCATAATGGTTATGATACTGTAAGCATATTTAACACGGTGAGCATTTTAAAACTCTAAAGACACCAGGGCTCCCTCATGACTTTTAAATGTTTCCCAAAAGGATTTAAAACTATCAAGGAGAGAACTCTGAATCCACGATAACACATTTATTTCAAGTCATTTGCATTTCTTCCCATTATCCGGTCCTATTCTGTCACCATTTTCGGAGAAATATTCAAGCGCATCTGCTTTGAGTTCTTCAGCAACAGCCAAGATCCTCCTCTCCTCCACTTTGTTGGCTGAATAAGTTATCAGCAAATTCCTTAATGGAGGTGTTAGGATGTCATTTCCCTTGGGTTAATGATTTCCTTTTCCGTACTGGGTCATTTATTCATTTTCTTAAGAGAATTTGGTCCCGCCCTTCACTAAGAGACAATCACTTCTCTGTGAAAGTGATGGGGCAGTTTGGCAAGGAATGGATTTCCTCATGTCATCTTTCAAGGAAAAAGTGTGCTTGGCTCAGAATAACAAAATATAACACTGTCACAACGTAAGGCAAACCCACAGTCTGTGAAGAGCAGGCTTCTAGCCAAGCACTTTTATGAGAGTGGAGGACATATTTATGCAGTACTTACACTAATGGAAGCACATTTAAGAGGTGGAGGCAGGGAGGGACATTTAGGCAGTTTGTTTTCTCCTTAAAGTTGCTTCACAGAAAAGTTTAAGAGAGAAATCATATTTAGTTGCTCCAAAGTCTTAATCAAGGGATAATTCCACTTGTCATACAGCAACAGTCATGTAAATTCATGTTGTAAAACAAATACTACGTGACAAATTTCCAATGATTCTTGCAGGTAAATTCAACATGGCCTACACAAATAAAAATAAGAACCTGAAAAATTCAGGTAGCAACAATGAATTTACATAAATTAGTTGGGTAATTTCAGTGCAATCATGAGTGAAGAGTGTGAACAGTCGAGTTTTATAACCAAACATACACCAGTAAATCTTTAGCTACCATATTTTTGGCAGTTCTCTGCTTTGTGCATGGAATCGTACTGGACTGCTTGTTGTTTGTCATACTGCGCTCCACATATGTGTCTAGTGCATTCTGGGTTTTCAATTTTGGCGTTGGTAACTTAAAGAGATGCAGAATGATTGCTGAAGATTTAGAAATCTTCTCTGTAATCGTATTGTGGTCTGAATGCTTCAATTTATACTGAGGCTAAAACAGCTTCCATCAGTTAATTAAGATTTGATGGATGAAATTGCACATCTGTTAAACGTTTTTGTTAAATGCCTTAAGACTTTGCATCTTTAATATTTACTTAAGTGTCTGTGGCTGTTGTTACAGATGAATACAAAATATGTACTTGACTTCAGTTGCACGATCACAGACAGTATTTGAGTCTCTTCCATGAGCAGCTAGAATTAAAATGTCAAGACTCGAATCTGTAAGTAAATGTGGTTGTTAATCCTAAACACTGACAATTTAAATGTAGCTTAAGTTATTGTATATATGAATATTTATCATACGTTTATTGTACAGTATGTACTTAGGTTCACCTGTTGGACGACCTGTGTTCACAGATATTTGATCAGCCAATTACATGGTGATCTGCTGAAGTTCAAACCAAACATCAGAATAGGGAAGAAAGGTGATTTTGAATGTGGCATGCTTGATGCTGGTCTGACTATTCCAGAAACTGCTGATTTACTGGGATTTTCAAACACGACTTTTACAGAAAAGTCTTGAAATGGAGAAATTTTTACGTGAATGGAAGTTCTATGGTTGAAAATGCATTGTTAATAGCAGAGGTCAGAGGAGTTTAAACACCATAGCCTACCTGAGCATTGTTGCTGATCAGTGTTGGAAGAAGTTATAAGGTATATTACAATTTTAGGTATATTACAAATTTAAGCCTATCTTAAGCTTTAAAAAAAATAAGCAAAAATAACATAAAACATTACTTTCCTACATAACACATTTAGTTACTTTTTTTTTTTAAGTGACTCAAGATCGTAATATATTACTTTGAAAAGATAGAAGCACAAAAAAATTCCCTAAATATTAATTAATTCATTCATTCATTCATTTTCTTTTCAGCTTAGCCCCTTAGACCTTTATTAATCAGGGGTCGCTACAGCGGAATGAACCGCCAACTTATCCAGCATATGTTGTACACAGCGGATGCCCTTCCAGCCGCAACCCATCACTGGGAAACACCAATACACTCTTATTTACACACATACACTACGAACAATTTTATCTTACCCAATTAGCCTATAGGGCCTCACGGTGGTACAGTGGGTAGCACATTCGCCTCACAGCAAGTAGGTCGCTGGTTCGAGCCTCGGCTGGGTCAGTTGGCGTTTCTGTGTGGAGTTTGCATGTTCTCCCCGTGTTGGCGTGGGTTTCCTCCGGGTGCTCCGGTTTCCCCCACAAGTCCAAAGACATGCGGTACAGGTGAATTGGGTAGGCTATATTGTCTGTAGTGTATGTGTGTGAATGAGAGTGTGTGGATGTTTCCCAGTGATGGGTTGCAGCTGGAAGGGCATTCGCTGTGTAAAACATATGCTGGATAAGTTGGCGGTTCATTCCGCTGTGGCGACCCCAGATTAATAAAGGGACTAAGCCGAAATGAAAATGAATGAATTCACAAACTTAAATATTATATAACTTAAAAGTAAGTAAAACACCAACCTTGCTAAATTTATGTTTAAAAAAAAACTACTAGTAAGTTGTACCTAAAGTGGCCAGTGAGTGTTTATGATGAGTGTTTATGTATAAGTTCCCTAATTGTTTCTGCTTCCTCATTTATCAGACACCACCTGAGTAGGAGAGTGTTAGCGCACCATACAGCTATAGGCAAAGAAGCTCAAACATTTACCTAGTACAGGTGTTGCTCAACAATAGAAGCTCACTAATAATCCTGGGCGGTTTGCATGTTATCCTCTATCTGCCCTTTCAGCCGGCCTGCCAGCCTCACTCTATCAGCAGATTGCACGCACACATGCAAAATACTATTGGGGGTCATCGTGCAGCTGCACTGCTCTGGGCATCCGCTTACGCATATGCATATGCAGAAACACACATGCTGTGGAATATTCAAATCCTGGGATGGCCGCCTTGTCTGTGGTACAGTGCATTACTGTTAAGTGCTACAAAAGAGTTATTCTTATGTTGCAGACTCAACAGACACCGCACCGCTGCTCAATGACAGGTTAGCACACAACTGTTGTCTTGCAAATGACGTGAACATGCTTTAAGGGTTTCAACTTCATTATAGAGTTTGAAAGAAAAATGTCTTCTTAAATTAAAGCTCTTAAAGGGATAGTTTCTCCCCAAATTAAATTAGATTTACCCGCTTTCAAAAACAAATTGGGGAAGAAAGCAAAAACAGAAAACTTAAACTACTGGTTGCTGTTTTCTATGCAGTAATTAAAGAGTAAACATTTGAGCTTCAAAATCTATAAAACAATAAATAAATTAAGTACCATAAAACGTGTCAAATAGTTTTTAATAGTATGAAACATGGAGCTTGCCTCAGTCTGCAATTATTGTTACTACAGGAAAATGAGCAACCAGCAAAATGAAGTTTAAGTTTGTAAAAAGTTGAGGGTGAATAATGGTCATAATTTTCATGTTATGCACTTATTTTCATGTTACTGTTATCATGTAATTATCCCTTGTCCAGAGATATCAGAATATATTCACGCATATAGAGAGGAAGCTCAGAGTGCTGTAAAGATGCGTGTTTTCAGGCTTGTCAAACCTCATTTTGACACTGGTGGAAATGAGAGGCTGATTCCTGTGGTAAACCACAGTGAGTTGTAAACTCTCAGAGATGGAGAATAACCAGAATCCCTGAGGGACAGTGAGAGTCTTCTGAAGTACAACACACTGGCATTTAGCAGACAGCGAGTCTGAATCCTCTTGATATCCCCTGGTTGTGTTGTTGTTGATTGTTTTGGCACATTTTCTGCAGTCTTGCTTTCTGTAATTTAATTATAGAAGTGTATTGACATGAATCTGAGACATACTAGTAAATTATATACTTATGAAAATATAATGGTAGGAAAACATGTGAAAGCAGTTGAAGTAATCACACTTGCTAACAAGAACTTATTAGTTATTTGTTTGCCATCTTGTACGAAAAATGTCAAACTATAGAATTAAATTTTTTTTGTTATTTCCAGTAGGAGTGATTCATTGTTCTGACATTATAATCCAGTAACCTGGTGGTAAATAAACCCTTTTCTGTATTATTATTATTTTTGAACAGTTTGTCATTACTCATGTTTGTCATGTAGCTGATGTGAATACCAAAGTAAATCCATTTATGTCTTGCTTTTGTACCATGGAACATGTAGAAGGTGTTTCGCTGAGACAGTTTTCGCTTTATTGGATCTGGACCGGTATGTGACCTGACTGCACTGATGCTTTGCAAAGTCTATTACTCTTCGGTGAAATACAGAGCCTCTTCTGCTCGGGATGAATCTGCTGATGGCAGCACTTGATGTGCCAGGTATCCGATTAGAAAACTGAAGCCACAAAATGCTTACCCGCATAATTCAATTCATTGATACTGCAGTATATTGTAGATCAGTGTCTGTGTAACAAAGTGTTTAAAATTCACATGAGATATCACCACAAGATTACATCTTATGAATAAGTGTAAACAAACTCGTAGATGTTCCTTTATTGACTGCCACCAAAAGTGTAAACACTGTGGTTCTGCGCTTTTAAAATTTGATTGATTGTTCTGTTTGTCACATCCCAACCAGCCTTGGGCTCCAATCTAATATTTAGATTTTATTTTAATTATTTTTGAATATAGTTTTCAACAACGTAGGCAAACCTGACAAAATACATGTATTATTTATGCAATTCCAGTTGATGACATTGGTGGAGCAGAAAGTATACATTTAAAAAACAAACTAGTTTCTCAACACTAGCCATGCCTGTGTAACAACCTCTGTGAAACTGTTGACTATTTTCTTTCAAAGTACACAGAAAAGAAAGAACTGACAGGAGAAACAAAGCGTAAGACACTTAACATGAAAAATATCTTGTCAGGCACTAAAAGACTAGTTTTGTGGCTGGGCTTAACGCCAGTGAAAAATATCCGTCACTTACCGAGTTTATCAGATCTGCAAATCATTACAGCCCATTAAAGGCCAATAAAAAAAGGTCTTTCTAAAATTGCACCTTATTTAAGGGGAAACTTTAAAGATTTAGCTTAGATTAGCACAAAGTGAAAGATACCAGCAAATGGGGTAAAGTACTCTTTTGTAATCAGATCTGGAGGTAAATAACAAACAATCAGATTCTCCGAGAGTTCGTACCCACACTTAGGTATCAAAAAGGCCTCGATACCTTTATAATCAGTATGTACTTAAACCAAATCAGAACGCAGATTTTGGTACCTCATTTTAGTTCCAGTTAAAACAATGGGCATGGGAAGTAGAGCTTTTTTATACATATGAAGAAAGCAATAGGCTAATCAGTAACCCATTTGTAATACAACTGTTATGTATGATAATGTTTTATTAACAAAGTTCGGGAGTAGCACAGATAATCAGTCAATTTGGCATAGGTGTAAACCGTTTAGCTAATCATCTTAACTAGCACATACTGTAGCATGTATAAATATCCAGCCCCCTTACCTCTATCTTTGGAAAGTTTACTGGCATTTTTTTGGCATTTACTCCACCCCAAAATCCTCACTTTTAATTTACTCCAATCCCATACAAGGGATGGGGGAGTTATGTGGGTTCAGGCCATATTCTGAGTTTGGAGCCTTCCCTCAAGACAGCACGCCAAAATATTCTCACTATACACACTACTATCAGATTAGATGTAAGGGTGAAATAATTGTTTAATCTGCATATTTTGCTTGCGCAGCCTGATTTTTCTAACATGCATATAATGTTTGAGCAGCTCGCACATGTTTTGTACTACTTAGATTTCCCACAAAATATCAGCACTGAACTGCGCAGTAGTTTGTTTCTCAGTCTGAAAAGAAATAGAAAGACGGAGCAACATCACACTACTTTAGGACAGCAATAACCATAGATATGATGAATTAATAAAAATATCTGTTGATAAGGAATAGTTGATATCAGTTTTCTGTACTAAAACAAGTACAAAGCAACTTTTTATCACAACTAAAAAAAAAAAAGAAACAGAAAGCAATTGAATGACAGGCTGTGACTTAGAAGGTATAATGTCAGTGTTACTATTGTGTCAAAATGTATTGATTACAGAGGAATGTATTGTGTACTGCATTGTTATTAATGATTTCATGATAGGTTTGAACATAAAGTAAATTGGGAGAAGTGTCTTTTGTTTTGTTTTCTTCGCAAGAGAAGGCAAATATTAGAGCTGTGGCAATAAATCATTAGAGAAATTAATTCTGAAACCATGAACCGAAAGTTGCTGAGATATTTATTTCAGTATGTTGATGTACTTCCAACTGAAATTAAATATTAAGTAGGGGGCGGAGCTTTCTTTTTGCACATCATAACTAACAGTAATAGGGGCTTTCGTGGTTAACGTGGTTAAGAATATTGTGCATAAAGCCGTCAAACTGATGTCATAACAAAAAGACGCCATTCCAAAAAAGAAAAATCAGATGGTCAAACATTGGAGAATACCAAAACAACCTTTTATTCTCAGTGGATTAAAAATGTGAGCAAGCAAAATAAACGTTGTACATTTTTGATTTCACACCGACTCTAAAAAATAATCTCAGAATCTATTACTCGGATGATTTTTGACTGCTTTGAGATTGACTACTTTGATGTTATTCGTACTGTTAAATCAAATAACTTTGAAAGTGGTACCACAGATGTCCCAAAACTGTTACTGTTACCTTGACAATTTGATGAATAAAAATTTCTGCTCCTTAGTATTACAGGAAGACTAATCCTAACCGGCCATTTCCTCACTTTGTTCGCTTCCCTCCAGGAACAGATAAGAGCCACATGCACACTGAAACGTGCCGCTCTTCGACATCCAGCGTGGCTGTACAAACTCTCAGGAATGTGAGAGACAGTCTATGATGATAAGCAGACAGCGGACGAGAGATTACCAGTCTGAAGGAGGGAAAAATGACATCTAGCAAACATAGAAGTGAGAAGGTGTTTTATGTTAATAAATGATAATGTCAGTCCCTCACAAAATCTATACAGGTTAAACACTACTGCAAGTATGAGTGTGGCAGAAGTTTAACAGACACCCAGTCTGTGACGGGACCTCCCTCCTTGTGCTCAGTGGCAGATTAGATTATCTGTCTCAATGCCTTCTGCACACACATTTGCGGATGTCCTTGCCCAGGGAAATGAACGCACCATTCCAGGGTGGAGACCAAATCATCCTGGAAATAAAAACAGATTTGAGATAAGCACTCTGTCCATCTTAGGAGTCAGCTGGACACTGTTTGAATCTCTTATGGAGATGCTGAGCTGCCTTTTGAAAACTGCCCTCCCTAAAGATTGTTAATTAAAAATCATTTTCATCAGGGACCAAAATGTTCTTGGAGATACAGGATGACTAAAAATGACAGACTGCAGCAAAGTGATTACAGCTCTGACCTGTCATAATAATGAGAAAAACACTGAAATCTGAGCTATTGTCTTATGAATCAGTGTCTCCTGTGTCTGTGCAAGTTCTCGCCCACTATGCTTGCTCCTAAAAAAAAACATTTTTAAAGCAACATCCAATTTCTATTGCAAGTATATTTTCTTCAACAGAGATGCATTGATGTGTCTGCATGATATTTATTGGCTAATATTTGATCAGTTTAAAATGGCATAGCAGCTACAAGATGGAAAAGGTTGATATTAGAAACCGATAGTTGCAAAATTCAACTTTTTTTTTGTTTTGAGGAGATTATTGAATGAATAGTTAAAGGTGCAGTAGGTGATCTGCCAAAATGCTAACCGGTTAGATAATATCTTTGAAACACAGTCCCTCACCTGCCGTCCAAAGCCACGCCTCCTAAAACATGAAAGCGCGCACATTAAAGATGACAGCAGACAACCCACTAGTTTATGTCAATCACCAGGTAGAAATGTACCGTACACTTATTAATAAGCCATACTTACATGCTATTTTATATATTCAGAGTAGCATGGTAAACAATATAGGGAGCGCGTCACAGGCTGTCATTGTTAAAAAATGAACCAATGTGATGTGGATATAATATTTTATGATGTTTTGTTGTTAAACTAAATAAAAATCTACATTATTGATGCTGTAAAAGGTCACTTATGAAATTGAAAATAGTCTTATCAATCGTTCGCCAGAAGATTTCGGTGGCTGAACAACACTTCTGTGCATATAACCCATTCATAATACAACACAATCTTCATCAGCTTTGCGTGACTAAAATAGTTTTAAAACAACATTACCTGTATAAAATAAATACTTCCGCCATGGTGTCATCCTACCTTCAGCGTGCAAAAGTAACTTCAATATTGATTCAGGATTTTTAAAACTTTTGATTCAGCATTTGATTTTATCGCTGTGGTCTTGTGTGTCTCGTGTGCACGTGAACGCGCGGCGCGCAAGCACGCGTGCACGCATTAATGGCCGATCTGCGTGAACAGATGTGCAGATGTACAAATCTACATTTGTTGAGAGACAGTTTGGGCCACTTATCAGAATTATGGGAATTGTCGGCCGGACAATATTAAATTAGATTAACGTTTTTTAGTTTTATGCCTTTTATGCCTTAAATACATTTAGATCATTTACTTTAATCATTAATATTGGAATGTGAATAGACTTTCAACCAGCACAACAAAAAATGTTTCTGAAGACGATCACCTACTGTACCTTTAAAAGATGAGCATTTTTCACTTGTGTTCCTGGGTTCAGTAATGTTACATTAAAGGCAATGAAAAGAATCTATTCATCACTCTAAAAGTGAAATTACTGAACCTACATACAGGACAAATATTTAGGTCATTTTTAAATGTGTTTCGGCTGTTTAACTTACAAAATAACAGCCAATTGGGCTTAAGAAATGTTTTTGAAAATGATATGTATTATATGATATGAAAATGATAAAATACAAAAATGTACTAATGTAGTTATGTCATGCACATGCATATCAGTTTAGTCTGTGCGTGAGCACTAAAAACAACAATGGCAGACTACAGGACTGTGTTCATGCACAAGTACACAGTGTTTCTTTTTACAGAGTGACAACTACTGGCCTGTCATGCGTTTTTAGTCATTTTTTGAGTTGTCATTTTGCATGTGAACAGGGATTCTGACAAGATTGTCATATTTCAGAATTTCAAATATATTACTTGATTATATATCATATTTCGGAAATGCAAAAAAGTCCTGTTTTTAGTGCATCTCTTGTGCACCCTAAGTGAACACGTAACAAATATCAGTATCAGAATCACCTCTTTATTAAATGTATTAACTGATTTTATATACAGTATCTTATGAATACCAGATATTTAATTTAGTGTACTTTTAATTCATAATTTGTGATTCACTGCAAGCTGTTATGTGATAATTTGCCAAGAGAAGAGATCTTACTTTTGGTGACTTTTGAGGTGAATTCACTGCATGAAACGGAGATGCCAGAGAGCAGAACCCAAAGCCTTGAGCTAAAATTACTCATGTACTTCTAATCCAGACTTTGTAAATAAAAAAAAAAACTTTAGATCTGTAAGTTTAATTGGAGTATTTCTTTCAGAAACTTACAGTGATTGTATTCTTTCTACCAATTATTATTGAAATCATTTAAATCTCAAAGTTTAAATGTATAGATTTCCATACACACTAATGGCTCATCTCCTATTCATCCATAAGCAATAAAAGGGCTTTTTGTAGCTAATATGCGGCACTTAAATTTTTATTCTGTGTAAGCATAGCACATTGCTTTTGATATCATCTGGCAGTGATAATGCAGTAGAAGTGGATTTCAGACAGCGCTATGATTTTTGGAGAGCTATGACAGACGCTCTATGGCATAAGGACAGAGGAACCTCACAGATGGCTTCTAATGGCACTTACTCAGGAAGCGAGAAGCTTCTGCTTTCAGCGTCATCGCAAGACCATTAACTAATTATGACAATGGTGAATCACAGGTGCAGAATATGACCTCTTGTCAGTGTAAATCTCAAAAATGGCACTACACCAACCGAAATTGGTGGAAAATAATAGAAAATATAACGGCTACATGTGAAGCCTTGTAGAAATGTTGAAAACAAAATTAAAAATGAGGCCTTTGACTACAAGACTAAATGTTATGCTGCAAACTGCCAAATAAATATTAGATATTATTTATTCACATAAATACCAAAATTCAATCTGTTCGTTATGAAAAGTGATCATGTCTCCTCGCAAGACTTGGAATATAGCACTTGATTTTTTTATGGTTGTTGTTTGTTTGTTTTTTATCTCTGTATGACTATTTTTTGTGTGTTTTAAGTGAACAGACATTTGTGGTGGGTCAGAAATCATTTTATTTTGATGGTCCGTTTGAAATATTTCCTTGATTATAAGGTACATTGACACTACATACCAACTTATTCTCATTAGAGTATTAGTAGACTGTAAGGTTGGCCTTAGGTTAGTGTAAGTTGACATGTACTTGCAATGTTTCTTATAGTCAGTTGAATGTCTGTTGGTGAAGCAGTCAGTCTACTAATACTCTAATGAGAATTAGTTGGCATGTAGTTGCAATGTAGTTTATAATCAACAAAATGCTCAAAAAACACCATGAAAATGAAGTGATGCCCAGCAATCTCTAAAAGGTCCCATTCAGTGTGTTATAAATTGTTCTCTGTTATCGACGAATGTGTCTTTTAAGTTAAAAAATTGGCGTCGCCCTTCCTATAAATCAGTCACTTCATGTAACTGTACTTGACTGTCGGACACACGCAATAGTGATAAAGAGACGCTGTTCCCTGGGCTGCTTCTGTGCATTCAATTTTGAAGAGGAGCAAAAGTTGACATTTTGGGATTTAGGTGTATTTATTAACGTAAACTGATTTTTTTAGAAGAAGAAAAAAGTTTTAGAAGTTTATTGGCATCTTTTCATTACAGATAAATGATTAAGTGTTGGGTGATACGACACAAGGCATAAACATGCATTGAACATTGGCAACATGTATTTGTTGCTTCATTACAATAAAATTTGTTAGTTTAACATGTATATTGTGAATCGTGGCAAGATTCACAATATACATGTTCAACTACCAAAAGAGACAGTGAAACAGACTTAATGCATCTTCAGGGTGACTCTGGATAAATTTATCACTTGCCTTTCCCAAATTTAGTGTTCTGACGATGAGTTGTGATGAGATGAGATACTCCATGCCTGGTTGCATTATCTGAGTCGTGTATAATGCCGGTCTTGTTTTCAAAATAAGAGTCTCACATATATAATAATAACAATACAAGCTTAGATAAACTTAAATATATATATATATATATCTATATCTATATATATAT
>CAIGQW010015581.1:8379632-8394934 GCA_903798125.1 Danio choprae | reverse complement strand
ATATATATGTAAGTACGACTTTACTTACTTTATTCATAGTCGGATACAATATTCAACAATATAGAAGGTGAACTAAACTGACATACAACAAAAGCCTCTGGCGTTAATATGATTTTATAACTTGACAGAGGGTTTTTAATGCTGACCCATGCGCAAATGCGCGTCCCTTGCGAAATCAGTCCGTCCCCACATAAACAAATGATGTGATGTTATTCTTCTTTGCATACAGTTGCTCGGATACTCTTCAGCATGAGGGTGGAATGCGGGGATGTGGGAGGCGCTCACGTGCTGCACATTTGGCCAATGTTGACGCCTCGCTTTACAGAGTGACGTCGTCTCATCGACCAATCCGCGTAATTCTTTATGCCTTATAACAAACCCAGCTCGGTTGCTATATAAACGCACTGACAACAAGCTTCTAGCGCAGAGATCAGAGAGAAAGAATCGCATGTGCTGAAATCAACCACAACATCGTCACATCCACTATGAAGGCAGTCAGTCCGGTGAGGTCCGTCAGGAAACCTGCCTTGTGTTTTTCGGAGCATAATCTGGCCATCTCGCGGAGCAACGACCCGCTCAGTCTACTGTACAACATGAATGACTGCTACAGCCGATTGAAGGAGCTCGTGCCGAGTTTACCGCAGAACCGGAGCGTGAGTAAAATGGAGATCTTGCAGCATGTTATAGACTACATTCTGGACCTTCAGATCGCGCTGGACCAGAACCCGCAACAGCAGCAGCAGCAGCAGCAGCAGCAGCAGCAAAGCCTCGGACAGAGCCCTCCAAAAAAGACTGTCAGATCACTGGGAGCTGATATCAGCATCATCTCTTTCCAGGTAAGGCAAGTTTTGTACTGTAGCTACACATTTCATACATATTACAGTCAAAGTCATTTACATTGGCGTGAAAAATTACATTTAAAATGCTTTAGATAGGAAATATAGAAATTGCATGACGATTTAATATGCAATGCTGCACTGCGATTTACTATTTTCTAGCACAAATATACAAACATTCATAAAAATAGGCACCTGAGAAGTAAAATACGTTTTAAAATGAGAAAGAATTGTTATATTTAAAACGAGATAAATATCTTCCAGTGTGGTTTTTATGTTTATTTTTCGTACCCTATTGACAGATATAAGCAGCATTAACCAGCTTGTTTTTGTGTTTTGCTTTCTCAGACAACAAGTAATTTGCCTTCTCGAGTAAATGTATTGTGATTTAAAGGGATAGTTCACCTAAAAATGAAAATTTACTCACTATTCACCCCCAAGTGGTTCCAAATTGTTATGTTTCTTCATTCTGTTGAACACTAAAGACGATATTTGGAAGTAAGCTAAAAACCTGTAACCATTGACATCAATGGGAAAGACAAATGGACGCCAATGGTTACTAGGTTTCAAAATATCTCATTTTGTGTTCAACAGAAGAAAAAACTCAAACAGATTTGGTACAAGTGAAGGGCGAGTAAATGATGACAGAATTTTCAGTTTTTGGCGAACTGTCTCTTTAAGAAAACGTACATATTTACACACTGGAAAACCAGAAGAAATGATAACTATGAATAACTTCAACATTAATGTTACACATTACAAAAGCTTGATAAATTTTAACACCAACTTGAAATCTAAGTTGTGCTGGCAGCTACATTGAAAATCATTGTTTACCTCTGTTAATTAACAGCCCAGTAACCCTCAAAGAGAGATCAACACAGATGACCTCATAGCCCTGTCTCGTTGAAATGGTGAGTTGATGCTCTACATTCATCTTCATGCTTTGACAAGCCAAGTTAAACTTTTGCACGTGGGGCAGTTTGCTGTTATACAGTAAGCATACAGTAATCATTTATGCACTAATAATAAAAAAGTCATTAAAACAATGCTTATAGGACACTACGTTTTGTTACAATTGCTAGAAATGTCATTATACTTTTCTTCGTGTATTCACAAGTGCCCCAATTAGAAATATTTTTTCTCATGTTGTTTCAAACCTGCTTGACTTTGTTCGGTGAAGATGGTTGAATAACATCAGCGAAAGAAAATCAGAAGTTTGGAGCAACAGGAGATTACAGAATAATTCTCTGTTAATAATAGTGTTAGCTACTTAAAGTGCTATCAAATGTAAGTGTGAGATGCTCACTAGAGTCCGCCATCTGGAGCTGTATGGGATTGCCCGGTATTTCGCTTGTTTGCTTAAAAGTCCGAAAAAAACGTCCTGTGGCTTCCTCCCTGGCGCCAGTCTGTCCGGATCTCTGTCCTTTTGCCTTCTCTAAACACGCCTCTCTCTCTCTCACAATCTCTTGCAGGTGTTTCGGTCATGGAGCAAAAACAGAGGCTTTTTGTGGGGTTTTTTTTGTCCCGTGTCATTCTCCTGGACTTCGTCTTGAATGACAAAGGATTTCCCTCAAACGGACAAAAAAAAGATTCCGACTTAGTTGTATATGGACTTTCCTATCCTTTCTTCCAAAGGAAGATTAAAAGAGACTGAAGGTTTTAAAGGAAAATACTAATTACGCAAGCAATCTTAGAAAGATGTTTTGTTCTTTTGTGTTGTTTTCTCTTTCTGCTGAAAATGTGATGTTTATAATATTACAGAAATTTTTATAATTATAAGGTAAATGGCACTTTTATACTGTACATAATTAAAGGTGAAGTATGAAGTCAGTGTCCTTCTCTGAACAAATGTTACAGATGTTTTTGTTGTATTTTTTTGTTTGTTTTTTTGCGTATACATAAAGCTTATTAACTTATTACCGTTCAGTGGCTGTGTTGCTGCTCTTCAGTTTGTCTTAAAGTCTACAGTTTAAAGTATGAGGGGCTTGTGGTGGGCTGACCTCAAATAAAAACAAGCCAATACAAAAGTTAAGTAGGGTGTATATTTTTGGGGGCTTTCATATTTATCTCTCTGCTATAGTTTCAAATGTGTAGGCATGTTTCATTAGGATCAAAAGTTTAAAGTAGAATCCTGGAATGATTTAAAATTCGTCTTCACCAGATGTTTCTGTGCTGTAATTGTCTGCCATATTGGAAGTCAAAGCCAGCCTTTGAGCACTCAGCAGCTTGTCTGTAGCCATTCGATTGTACATAAGCATGTAAAAATATATAGACTACGTATTCATATCTATGGTTCGATTCCTTAATCATCATCAGCCTGTGTATCAGACTTCTTCAAAACAAGTACTCAATATTGTCATGAAAGTATGGCCACAAAAATGTTTGTCTGTAGTGGGGGTTCAGATATTGTTGATAGATCCTGTTTTGCTTTGTTTTTTTTTGCTTTCTGAGTCACTAATTCACACACTGAAAGGACACTCATATGTGTTCTGGGTGTGGGATATAATTGTAATGCATGAGCTACTGGTGCCACCCGTCTGTAATTCATGGTACTAAAATTAAGTTTGCTCTTAGCAAACCTCTCCTGGGAACATGAGTGTGTACAGAGAAGCAGAATGTTTATTTCAAAGACAAAGACTCAGGAAACATGACTACTGTCAGGTTTATTCCATTCCATGTTGAAGACGAGCATCACAAAACATGCTTTACTTTTCAAGACAGCTGTCAATAGTACAGTTAAGTGCTACAGACTGACATCCAGAGGCATGCAGTTTCTACCGACTAATTTAGCACTCTGACACATGCTTGTCACTGCTTATATAATACTGTAGCTACAGCACAACGATAGCATGCAGGACAACTCGGTACAAGACATTTCCTAGTTTTTAGTTTGGGGGACACTACTACAACACTGATTTCATAAACCATACAACTGATGGGACTAATAAGTTATTAAGCTACTAACACTGATTAGAAACTCCACAAATATTTAACTTGAGGATGATGAACTTCAGAAAAGAGGTTAAGTCAAAACTCTGATTAGGGAAACTCTGGGTTTTTGTTTCAGAATGGGAAATATGTCAAACCTAAGAAAGCAGGGTAAGTCAAGCCCATATCTACATATTTCAGGTTTGACATACCTCCCATTTTGAAAACAAAAAAATAAACTTTCGCTCATTTCAGATTTAGCATACTTCAAGTTTTTACTAAACCTCCTATCTGGAACAGACCCCTGAAGTGAATGAAAACCACTCTAATAACACTTAACATGTAGAAATGTCACAATAACCACCATTACATTTATTTAAGCATTACACCGAGCATGCATTGACACCACAGAACATCAACCAGCTAAGACCAGACTGCAATTGATCCAGATGTCAACTACAGGATACTTTCTCGCTCTTCTCCGAAGGTGACGGTTTCAGAGGAAACTTTGAGGATCTCAGGAGGATCTCCAGGGTTTAGACCCCTCTTCAGATGCACCACGCGGACATTTTCATTCTGGGTGGTGGCAGAGGTGGTGCTGGTTCCAGGATTTATGATGACGTCACTTCCAGTGTTGGTGGAGGTGGTGTTGGAGCTATCTGACGGTTGGCGAATGTGGTTTCCTTGTTGGGCGTTAGTGTTGTTATTGAGGGTGGTGTTGCTGGGTGTCCGGTTGAGGTTGTAGCTCTTGGAGGAAGGCCAGCTCTCTTCAGGGCTGCTGGCCAGAAGACTGCACTGGTCCTCTGAGCAGATGGACATGCGGGCGATAGTTGGGTCTTGAAGGCCACTCAGACTATTCGGCAGGCCTCGCTTTCGGGCTGAGTTCTCCTCGTCAAGCTCAATCAGGTTAGCCCTCTCAGATTGTGACAGATCAGCCTCTTCGTCTTGTAGCGAATGGTTAGGTGAGCTTTCGTTGGAGCGGACTCCAGAGTCAGAAGAATCCTTCTTATCTGAAAGGTAATCTTTACCTTTGGTCAAAGATCGATCTCCGCAATCTGAGGCCTTGGCTTCAGGTTTCTTTCCATCTTTAAGCAGAGGGGCATTATCAGACTCTTCGGATTCTTCATCATCACTGGTCAATTTCTGGTAACGTGAGCCTCCACCAGCCTTCAATTTCAGATCAGCTCCCTGAAAGAGGCTCACCTTGTCTCCAGATGTTTTGCGTCCCAAAAGGGACTTTGATGACCCATGGTCAACCTTCTCATCCTCTTCTGTTATGGGATCTAAAGTGGCTGCATCTGCTGAGGCGTAATCTGTGTTATCGGTTCCAGACTTGGTGCTTCCTCGTTTGGAAACAGATTTGCGCCCATCCTGGTCACTTCCATCCTTCTTCTTGTCCTCAGAGCTGGAGTGCATTAGCTGGCTAACAAAAGGTGGCACAGGTTTTTCCATTCCTAACTCAAGTTGAGACATGGAGGCTATATAATCTTCATAGGCATTGCGGTACTCTGCTTGCTGCTTGTCTGTTAGCTTGCAAATTTCATTGGAGGACTCTTGAGAGTTGAGACTTGACATGCTTGGTGTACGGTGAGTAGTACCCTATAAAAGACAAAAGATGTTTGACAAGTGTCTGAAATCTAAAGTATTGCAAGAGCCTGTAAAGAAATGCTTACCATCCATGTAGTATTGGCATGTCTAGGAGGCTCCTCCAAACCCACGTTACTGAGCTCTTCAAAGCTGATGTTAAAGTTGTACATGGGTGAGGTGTCCGTGTTTCCAGCTCCTCCTTGAACGGCTGCTCCAGTATGTCTGCAAGGCTCCACATTGCCAACCGTAATGCTGCCCTGCTCACTAGGAGCTTCCTCATGCAAGACCTGGTTCTCCACATGACGCATCTCTATCACCTGCACAATATTGACTTCATTACACCAGTTTTAAAAGCCAGTGTTGACTGTACTGTCACTTGCATTGTCTTGAATTTTTGATTGTGTATGCATTTTTTTCTTACAAAACTGTAAACATTTGGATTGTCTTAGATTTAGTTGTGTATTATTTTTAGTGACTGAGGCACCAAATTATAATTTTTTGTTCTGCCAGGGTCAATGAAAATGTTGGGAAGGCATTCAGAAATATAAACTACCGAGAACGTTTATAAATCAGAGACACTACTCACTGTTGTCCTGAAAAGTTGCCAATCTCCAAAATTCATGTTCATCTCTTTCTTCAGCTCATCAATGTTGCACTGAGACAGAACTCGGCCATTTATGTTAGCCTGAAAAAATCACAAAATCACAAGATGTAGAGTAAAACAACCTAATGTATTTTATTTTATTTTTATGTACTGAAAAACAAATACCTTCTTAATGGTGGCTGTATACTGAGAAATGAGGTTCTGATCGATACCGTCAATAAGTTTGACACGCTCACAGATGACATCTGTGTTCATCGAGCTGAGCAGAATTGATGGCGTGCCTGAGACCACCGAAGCTGAGCCCTGGTACACAACACACAGACACATTAATGATCTACATTCACTACAGTGTGTATATCAAGCATCTCTGAAGCCGTGAGGACCATAAGAGATAAACCATGCAGATTTTTAGAAAACAGTAGAAAGAGGTTGCAAAAGGTCTTGAATCAACGTTCAAGGATGGAAGAGTCGAGAAGAAGAAAATATGCAATTCATTTTGAATGTATTGCTGTCAGCGGGATAAAGAAGCTGGAGCAAATTTAGTGATATGAGGGCAAGAAAAAAAGTTTGGGATACAAGTAGTCGCACTGAGAGTGCTGGAGAGTCACATCTAACACCACACTTAACATTAAGCATTATGTAGCTTTCAAATAGCTACGTCTAATTATAACAAAACCAAAAACTGTGACCTATACTACGGAGACTATAAATACAGATCTTTGTTAAGGGAAAGTCAGAGTGGCACCTGGGTTCTATACTTTTAAAGTTTTCTAACAGAAAGCTTAAGAAGTTTAGCATCCAGGCCACGCTGTGTGAGAAGCTGATTGTTTCAATGGCTTTTGTGCAATCATTGAAACACCCACAACATCACAACGGAAAGGATATAGAAACAGATAGGATTGCTTTTATTTCTTATAAGGACAGAAGCTTGAAACAGTGAGAATTCTGGGGAAGGAGAACGACAACTTAAAGTCAATTCCTATTTTTATATGCAATATAACAATGCTTCTAAAAAATATTCATCAATGCACACAAAGTATATTTTTTATTAATCCAAAAAAATCCCTTTCTCTTCTAGATAATGTGTTACTAAATAGAAACAACATGGATCCAACTATCCAATAAATTCCCAATGGACAAAATCAACTCCTTGTTTAAGAATATATTTAAAGGGACAGTTCACCTTAAAATGAAAGCTCTGTCATCATTTACTCATCCTCCACTTGTTCCAAATCTGTTTGAATTTCTTTTTTTTTTTGAGAATGCAAAAGACATTTTGAAGAATGCTGGAAATTGGAAGTCACTGACTTCTAAAGTATTTTCTATTCCTACTATGGACGTCAATGTCTTCTGCTTCCCAATGTTCTGCAAAATAACTTCTTTTCTCAAAAGTCTGAGTGAAATCAAAATGTACAATGTTTATTTTGTTAGCACACCTTGTTATTCTTTAGGCGAACAACTAATCTGCAAGTTAATACACTGAAAAAAAAAGTTTGTTTTGGTAATCTTTAATCAAATCTGAGCATTTGCTTCGGAGTTTGGATTGGGGTACTTCTCTGCTGACGTCAGTTTGAAGGCTTCAGACACAATATTCTTAACCACGCCCCACTTACACTTACTTTACTACGAGGGAATGATGCACAAAAAGCCCCGCCCCTACTCAATATTCCATTTCGTACATCCAACACACAGACATAAAAGCCTCAGTACCTGAGGGTGAGTAAATTGTCAGTAAATATTCATTTTTGAGTGAACTGCTCCTTTAACTCAAATACACATCATAATTAACCATCCAAAGGCCATCGTAAGTTCTGACCCTTTTTAGTTTATACTATACTATTATGCTATGTACAGTTTTATTTATTTATATACAATTAATTCCTCCTTCCCCATTGTGAGAGATTTAAGAGTTTTTTTTGTCTTCTATCTAGTGCATGCGGGATGTAAGTGCTCTAAGTTCTGGAAAGTGTTAGTGTGCGTTTGCGAAGGCAGCATCAGCAGAGCAGCAGAACTTAAGCCGAGTCTAGAAGGATTCAGTACCTGCTTCTTTTTCAAAGACGGTACTTTACCCTGCTTGAGGAGAGAGAGGAGAGGCAAAGAGACAAAGAGGGTGGAAATGGTGAGAGAGCCACATTCATTTTGATGAAAGAAAGAAAGAGGGAGAGAAAGTTTAAACAGGGAGCAAATGAGTCTTTCTGTACAGCATGTGGGAACTGGTGGACTGTGAAAGCCTCCGGTGAACATTAAGGCAGCTGGTGCTTGACGTCACTAGTGCAATGCATGTTTGAACACTGGCTTGTTGCTTCTGTTATCACACAAATACAGCTTCAAATGCCAGACACTAGCTTTAAAGCACTTTCTACAAATAGGGTACAAAATAGCGTTTTTAAAAGCCCTTTATGTTCATCATTTGTGTTGCATTAATTATTTTCAGTCAGAATTCAAATTTAACAGATATGTTGTGTTGTGTTAATGATTAACGGTGTCAAGTTGTTTTTAACAAACTTTTTATATTCTTGATTTGCTTTCTTAAAAAATATTTTACGTTGCAATTTTTCTTTTCTTTTTTGGGGGGGGGGGGTCGGCTTTAATCTTGATCCTTTTAACATGCACACTGGAGCCTATCTGAAATGTACATTTATTATGATTAAATCGATTAACTGCAATCAGATAATTAATTAATTTTACAGGCTGAAACATTTGTTTCAAAACACAAATAATGTTTTTTTCTTACAATTAAAAGAAATGAAACGTTGGAGAGGCAACATGCAAAAGTTAAAACAAAGCAGAATTATTCAATATAGTGCTTTTTATTCCATAACTACAAAATAATAAAAACATATATATATATATAACATTTTAACTTGAGGCCTTATATTTGGGAGAAACAATTCAATTCAGAGGGGACGTGAAACATTTTTTGATCCATGTAAAATTTCTGACCTTCCTCAAACAAGCTTTTATAGACATTTATAGAGATTTGCACCTATTATACCCTATTTGCACAAAGATTTCACATCACATATATAATTAACAAAAAAGTATAAAGTTTATTTAGAGCAACAACATAAAAAACGTGGAAAAAAACCCATAATGACACACAAGACAAGAGGGAAGAAGAAACTTTAAATTGATGTTTATAATAGCAAACACCTGCAGAGCAAAAATTAACCATTAGCTGTGGAAGAAAAGTATGTCAGCATGTGGAAACCCTAGCAAGGCTAACGCTGTGCTATTATCTAAAAGCATGAAGTTTATCAGCTTTTGTTCACGACTAGTACTTACAAGTCCACTGCTATGGTCCTTGGGATAGCCGGATTTAATGAATGGACGGTGAAGAACATGAGCAGGGAAGGAGCTGCCAGTGAACTGCCGTGGCAGCTGGTAAAGATGTTGGGGGAAATATGGCTGATAGACCAAATGTGGAGGAAACAAAAAAATATAAGGAATGAAAACATAACAGAAAATCATAAATAAACATCTGTAGAATTGTTCAGCTCAGAACAAGCTAAATCAATAAGCTATGTTAATCTTTATTTAACTACATTAAGATAACAAACCTTTTCCTTAAGTTTTTTTTTGTTTCTTTAAATTTTGTCAATATTTTTATTATTTTCTACAATTGTGAATAAGTATGAAAAAATATTTGTTCTTAAGTTTTTTTACATTTGAAATTTTTTAAGAAATACTTTTTTAATCTATTTCAATCAATGATCCAAAGATCATTATTTTGTTTCATTATTGAATCAATCAGATTTTTTGAATGAATCGCTTGAACGACTGATTGTGTTGACAATAAAATGTAGCTATTTGTCACCACCTACTGGCTGAAATTTTAATAAAAATTTGTTTGAAGTCTTAAGTTACTTTCAAAAGATGATTTACTCTACTTTGATCAACACTGGACTCTCTTTACAATGCACACAAACATCATGTAGCCTTCATAAACACCTCATTTTCTTACATCAGGAGGGCTGAACTTAAAAAAAACAAAGCAAACGCAAATCAAAATGATGTTGAAATGAAGAAAAACAACCACTGAAACATGAGCACAGGGAGATGAATGAAAAATAGTCTGGGTGGGCATGTGGAAATGTTTGGCACCGAGGCTGGAATATTCGGAGAGGTGTGTGTTGGGCCCAGGGACTTCCCTCATCTCTTAAATGAGCCGATGTGCCTGGTAAAGTTCAGTCTCTAGAACACATCAATCTACACTTGACGCTATTTATCAGTTTTAACTGGATCCGTTTCACCTTAAATGTCCCCCGAAGAGATGGCAATAATGTGATGATAGATTAAAACAAAAACAAGTTTGTCAGAATTTCGCAGTTCAGGTCATCCTGTGTGTTTTATCTATGCAGTGACACTCTGTAATATATATATGAAATATCTATGTGCCTAATAGTCGACTTATTGATAGCCGACCAGAACAGCCTTGATCGACTAAATTTTTATTGGACAATTAGTAGCGGAAAAAGAATATCCACAAGAAGTGGAAACTTATTAATACTAAAACCTTTTTTTATTTATTCAATGTATACTTTTAAGGCTCGTCCTTTGGGCTGATTGTGTTTGCAGTTTTCAACATTATTTAACTGAAGTCTTTTCGCTTTGCTGTATATTCGTTGTTTTGTTTGTTTATATATTTGACCTACATAAATATTTAACAGCTAAAGAAAGTCTGTTTTTGCCTATTTTGTTTGTGTTGTTTGTTTGCGTTGTGACTTTGGCCATAGGCCTACTATCAAAGTAGTAGTTTCATTACTGGTTTCATTTAGTTTCATTTCCAAACGGTGAGATTTATTATTAGCAAGTTCACAAGTTGTGATTTGTGTGAATGGTACACTTTTTAATAAATTTATTATGAATATTCAATAAAGCTCAATGACATTTTTTCCGACACATTCATAATCATATCATTTGTCGGTGTGCAAGTTCTTAATGTCTATTTTTAACGCTTATTATTATTATAATTATGATTTAGTAGTTCTGTAAAACAATGTTACAAATGAGATTTTTTCTCAGCCCTTAAACTCAAGCTGTTTCCCGCAGTATTTGCTAAAGTAATTAAATTAATACAATAAATGGACTAATGGCTTTAACGAACAACTACTGGTCACTAGGAAAATCTTTAGTCAGAGGCAGCCCTAAAAATATAGTCACAATAAAATTTAAGCACAATTTTCAGAAGTCAATTACTTTAGTTTTCAGTGTCAAATGATCTTGCAGAAATCGGCTGATTCGGTGCCCAAGAACTATTTTTATTTTGAAAACAAACCCACATCTGTTACTTTAAAGTTTGATCAATTGACTGAGTCCTTGCTGAATAAAAGTATTCATTTCTCTCAAAAAAAAAACAAACATTAATGATCATACAGTTTTGAACATTGGTGTGATTCTGAGGCTTTTCTGAACATGTTTTGCTTCTGTTAAATGTCATATTTCAGAGTAAAAAAAAAAGATTCCTCATTTGGAAGGTGAATGCAGTTTGGTGCACATCAGGAAAGTTGTTTCAAAGGAAGAGCACGTTACCATACTTTGACTAAAGTTTACATAAATAATCTGAATTACATAACTTCAAATAATTTTTTTCTTAGAAATAACATGCAGTGATAAATTATGTTAGGAAGATGTATTGAAGAAAGTGTCTCACCCTGTTGTAGAAGGGGTGTTGTGGTCCAGCCATGCCGCTGAAGTATGCGCTGTGGGGCTGAGGAGAGACTCCTGGCGGGTTATACGGGCCGTTGAAGGAGGCAGACGGGGAGCAGGCCGAGGACTGCTGGCTGTACACTGATATGGGACGGCCCTCCTGCAGAGGCAGTGTGGGATAGGTGACGCCAGCCATGTTCACCTGTTCCCGGGCAGCACGCACATCTGAGAAGAGGATACATCAAATGCATGCTTTTCAACAGGGAACTACTGCAATAGATATAAATATTAGATGATTACATTAATATGTAGGAGTTTTGCCAATTTTCAAAAAAAATTAAGAAGCTTTTTTATTCATTTTCTTTAGCTATACTCATTTAATAACATTTTATTATGTTATTTGTATATACTTTTAAATCTATAATAAACATTTATTATAAATATATATTTATTTTTATATTATTATTAATATATAAAACAGTAATAAAATGAGTGACAACCTCACTGAAAAAACTGGATCAAATGGGATTTGTTGTACTAAAATATTTTTTAGCAGTACATTAAAAAACAATATTAAAATTACTATTAATATAGCAGTACTATTGTAATTAATTCAATTAAAACTATGAGAGTATTTATATTATATTATATTATAATATAAAAAAAGTTCAGTAATGTATTTTATAAGCAATAAACATAACATATTTAAAAAAACAATACTATTAAAAATAATGATTAGTTACATTATTTTATTATACATTATAAAAGATAAAATATATTTAGATAATATTACAAAATATACAATTTATGTGATAAGCAGTACACATTACTTAAAAACTACTTTTTAAAACAACTATATTTAAATAAAATAAAAGCTAAAACATTTAATTTTAACATATTATGTGAGAATTACATATTATATCTTTACTAGTTCAAACTAAGGTCAAACTGGAGATCAAATGGTTAATTTGTGCTATTGTAATGATATTATATTAAATCTATAATTCATGTAAGCAATAAACATTACATTAAAAAAAATAACTTAATTTTTTAAAATAAAATGAAAACTACAATATAAAGGGACTAAGCCGAAAAGAAAATGAATGAATGAATAAAGCTACAATATTTAATTTTAAAATATGTAAAGTTTACATATTATTTCTGTATTATAAAATACTAAAATAAAACAAATAAAACTAGCTAAAACTAAGGGCTAAATTATACCAAATGTGTATAATATAATATAATATAATATAATATAATATAATATAATATAATATAATATAATATAATATAATATAATATAATATAATATAATTTACATGTCAAGCAATAAAACATTACATTAAAAAACAATGACTTTTAAAAAATATATATTATTTAATTTACAATTAAAATTTAATTTAAATAAAATTTAATAAAAATATATATATATATATATATTTATTTGAACATATTATGTGAAAATTATATATTATATCTGTATTATAACATATTAAAATAAATTAAACAAAACTAGCTGAAACTAAGGGCTAATTTGGGATCAAACATGCTTCATTGTAGCAAGAAATGTACCTGCAATGATTTCTCTGAGTTTGGGATCTAAATTAACGGTGCACGGGAGGAAAGTACGGATGTCTCGGGCCGCAAGCACTGGAGTACGCGACGAAAGGAAAACCTCAAAGCTACGAACATCCCCATCGATCTCCAGCAAAGGCTCCACATCTTTAGTGGTCGGAATATTCTTGGAGATCCTGCCAGGCAGAACGTGAACAGACACAGCATGAGAAACACGAGACAGCACCAACATTTAAAGATTTAAAAAAATTGTCCGTCACGTTTTTGACTAAAACAATGCAGGTCTTGTGAGAATGACTGGTCTCAACATACATACCCTGGCATAAATTACACCCAGCTGTGCCAGATTAAACAAAGACATGATGGTTTTACAGGAAAAAACGAAAAGGATGCTGATATAACTCAGCGTTAGCAGCACAATATGCTCATTTTATTTCGCGTTTCTGGGGCACGGACGGCTTTAAGAGTGGAAGGAGTGCGTAGATGGCCAGTATCAACACAATACAGCAATATTACTGATGTTTTGGACGCCAAACCTCTTCGTAAAACCACAAACCTCATATGTTTCCACTTAAACAGACCTAAGGGTTTTCAAAAATGCTCTATAAAGCGCTCAAAATGTCAGAATACACCCAGCCCACGAATGCATCGGCTTCTCTCTTTATATCTGGGTACAGCAAGAGCCACGCAGTGATTGGACGAGTTCAAAAGTAAACAACAACAGTGCCGTCCATCATGGTTTGACATCTGAAGACAAGACAATATCTGCGCAGTTTCACGAGTCTTACAGGAATCGCATCATCTGACTAATCACCGTAGGGAAGCCTATCTAATGATCTGGGCCTGCTTTCCTTGGCTTCATCTGACATTCTGTGGCCTCCCATTATTTCTTTCCAGGAAGATTCCCTAAGGAGACATTTTTCTCTAGGACCATAATGGGCTAATGAACAAACTACATGCAAAAAGAAATCATACAGACAAAAATGCATTACATAAGATTGTACGGATTAGCACTGACTTGAGTTGTTGATCTCAAGATCTAAAGCAACAGATGTTTCTTGTAATTTGATAGGACTGTAAAGAATATAGCTTTTGGTGATACAGTGAAACATCAGGAATCATGTTGATTTATAATGGCAAAATGTGTGATGGAGATATTGCCTTTCGTAGATGGTTTTGAGATTGGTCTGGTCTGGGATGCCATCGGTCTCTTCTAGGTAGAGTATGAGCCAGGATATGCGATACGGCCACTGCTCAGTCAGGTTGATCCAAGATGCGAGCCGGTCCCAGTTAAAACTGATCTGATTAGCCCTCAGCAAGCGGCCTGAAAAAGAAGAGTGCATTTCATGAGTGCTGAATGTTTTGGTTTTTTTATATAATATGTACTGTATATAAAAAGCTCAGAAATGTAATTTTATAAGCAATAAACAATTTTAAAAACAATATTAAAATAATGATTGTTTTTCTTTTAAATAAATTATATAATTTAATATAAGAAATTATTTTATATGATAAGCAATAATAAAAAGTAGATGACAACTGAATGTTCAGACTTTATGATTTCGCATCTGATAGTTTATATTCCCTTTTAATGGCAAAAAATACATGTTCAATGTTTCTGAATTGATTTGATTAAAAACGCAAAATTGTGAAATATTATTACAATTTATTCCCAGAGATGGGTTGCAGCTGGAAGGGCATCCGCTGCGTAAAACATATGCTGGATAAGTTGGCGGTTCATTCCGCTGTGGCGACCCCAGATTAATAAAGGGACTAAGCCGAAATGAAAATGAATGAATGAATGAATATTACAATTTAAAATAATTGTTTTCTATTTCAGTCATTTTTAAAAATATAGTGAATTATATAGTATATTATATATTTAAAAAAGCTCGGAAATTAAATTTTATAAGCAATAAATGTAACATATTTTTAAAAAATCATAATATCAAAAATAATGATGACAGTGTGGTGGCGCAGTGGGTAGCGCTGTTGCCTCACAGCAAGAAGGTCGCTGGTTCGAGCCTCGGCTGTGTCAGTTGGCATTTCTGTGTGGAGTTTGCATGTTCTCCCCGTGTTCACGTGGGTTTCCTCCGGGTGCTCCGGTTTCCCCCACAAGT
>CAIGQW010015581.1:8358595-8368595 GCA_903798125.1 Danio choprae | reverse complement strand
ATATAAACAAATAAATGCACAAAAGCACGCACAACTATCTCAAATGGGTGCTCAGGAAGAAAAACAAAAGAAAAAAAACCAGATATGGTTCTTAACAAGCAAATATCATATAATGAAGAGCCAGTGTAATCGAAATGTCACACGTTATGTGATAGCCTGTTAACAGGCTTTGGTGTTGCCGCCTTTATATTTACTTTTTTGACCTTTCACCTACCATGCAAAAGAAAATGCTCTAAATAACCATTTTAATTTCAATCTGGAATAAATGTCATCAGTTCACAAAATGTAACTAAAATCCACATAAATCCAGAGTAACAGAATTTTCTCTTACAGCCCATTTCAATGTCGTGGCCCATGAACATTTCCCGCTTGTTGTTAAACTATTTCCTAACTGTAACAAATTAGAGGCAATTCAATCATAACTTGATTTTAAACCAGCTGTCATAACGTTATTTATCAATATGTCGACTTTTTTGGATTCTCTGAAGCAATGGAAATTAAAAATGTAAAACAGGAAATACGTTAGGACCATTGTTATTGTTTACATCCCTCAAAATGGTCTCTTTCATAGCTGCACATATAGCATTTTCTCACCACATCATCCAAGTTGACGTCGGCGCCCCTTCGGAGGAGTTCTTGAACAATCTCAAGACTGCCCTGCTCCGAGGCCAGCATCAGAGGAGTCTGTCCGTTCTTTCAAAACAAAAAACAGAGAAACGCGTATTTAAACACTTTAACTGTCCATCTTAAATTATGTATCATTTTAAGATGTCACTTACATCGCTCCGACCATCCACTTCTTTGAACTTGTCAAGGTGGACTTTCACAGCAGCCAGATTCTCTTCCTCCACGTAGCTGAAGAGGTTCTGGATGGCCAGAGTGGTCATCTTGATGGAGGTTGTGGTGTCCATGATTACCACTCACTCAGACGCCTTGAATAAAAACACATTCAGTCAGACTTCTGTCCAAATTTAACATGCATAATGCAATAAAAATGTTGGAGGATAAAAAAGTAACCGATATGAAACTTTTTGAGATATTCAATTGCTGAGTTAGCCTGACTGAGTGGCAGGTGATATCAGTGCACAAAAATAGACCCAGGCAATGGACTTTAAATGTCAGGAGAAATTAGGCTGGCACAGATATGCATAACACAGGCATAACATATTAATTTTGTCCAAACACATCCACTGACACACTCTATAATACGTTTCCACCTCTTTTTACCGTCCTGCTGTGTTAAAAAAAATCTGGGTCTGCCTTTTGTGTTGCAGGATAAACTTATGTTAATTGTTTTCCAAGCTAAAAATTAACAGTATAAAACATGTAAAAAAAAAAAATAAAAAAAAAAATACTGCTATTCGTCAAAGAATTAAAAATATATATTATGAACTCTGTATGAGTTGAGTTATAAATTATTGAACACCTACTTATAGTCATTTCCATTTTTCTCACACGGCACACTGAGGTCCCACAACAACGTATATTATTAAGTATATTTAAATACAAATGGCATCCAACATTATTTGTGCATTATAACAATAAAAAAAGATTACTTACAGTATTAAATATTATTGTATGTACTAAATTAATTATTAAATATGAAATACATATCATTATTTATTAAATCCCATTATTTATTATTATTATTACAATCAATATTATTTATATTAGTGTAAATAGCTTTTTATTTCTAGTCCTCAAATCCTTATGAAGGTTAAATCGGCTTCTGACACTTTTAGTCCTGCAACAGATTAAATTTAAAACAAATAAATGAAGAAACAGAGGATTCAGTATAGAATCAGTTTAAAAATTGAGCTTGAACCAAAATGTTTGAAATTTATTTAGTTTAATTATAGATAAATATATTTTCTCTTCATAATTAAACAGAAAACAATATTATTCCATTGCTATCTGATGATTGATCAATCAATAACAGTACAGTGAGACAGGCAGAGAGACAGCGATTAAATGTTAAATAAAGAGACAATACATACAGCATCCCCAACAGCATGGTAAAAGTCCAACCACAAATCAATGCAAATAAATATTTCATATTCATATAATACAGCATTTGACCTTATTTGGTATTCACCGGTATGTGACCCTCAATTTAACCTTCAATACAAGCTGTTTAAATCATAAGGGAAAACAGACGAGCAATATCTGCAGCGGCAAACAAACAGACAACAACAAAGAGAATATGGTAGCTCTCTCTGGAATCCAAGAGGCTCTGTAAGCTCTATCTATGAAACACGACCCCAGAGTTATTCTTATAAAGTAGTATGTGACAGCATAGATCCAGCACACTCAGTGTCACACTGTTCTCTGCTTTTGTCTGGATGCCTGTAGATTGCTGACTGTGACTGATGTCTGTCTGTCTGCTCTGGAATGGCATCATACATTATTTATGGCGACCAATAGTGGTTCACGCTCGAGTCTACAGCAAGATGCTTAGATGACTGGCAGCCATGCAATTATAGCCATAATTTATGTACTGGCATATGAATCTACACCGAAAACAATGATTCATTGGATTTACTAAAAAAAAGGTAACTGTTTGCAAACAAATGTATGGGCTGAATTTAAACAACTTAATTTTAGCATTATGTTTATTTATTCATTTTACAATATTGTTTTTCATTCATTTATTATTATAGAATAATATTAGGATATTTTCTTTGTGCATGTATTTCTCTAAGTTCTGGTGCTTATTACGTATGTATATGTAATGTATAATAATTAGTTTATTCATTGTTTATATAATGTGCTATGTTTTGGCAATACTTGACAAGTCATGACAATAAAGAATAAAGCTCATTTGAATAAGAGAGTAAGAGAGAGAGAGAGAGAGAGAGAGAGAGAGAGAGAGAGAGAGAGAGAGAGAGAGAGAGAGAGAGAGAGAATAAAGAACGATGTAATGGCAGAACCATTGATAACGTTACAGATAGATAGATAGATAGATAGATAGATAGATAGATAGATAGATAGAACATGTAAATGTAACACGAGTAAATAAAAACAAGTAAATACGTTTTAGATCATATTTACAATGAAGGGTTCTCTGCTAATTCTGAGACTGTTTTTAAATATTATTTTTATTATTATTATTATTATTATTATTATCTAAAAATGATTGTAATTTGATACGATAGAATGCATTTCTAGAAATAAACAGGGCGGCAGTGTCTCGCCGACATGTCTGAATGTTGATGCACAGAGACAACACAATTAACTTAATCGGCATCAAAAGAACCATGAACAAATTAACATTTCCACTGTATTAGCATGCTTACATAACAAATTACACATTATTCTCCGTGAGTGTAAAAATCAGCTTAATTCTCCAGCTTGATGCTCGTTACTGTGCTTTAAGAGCGTACGAACTGTCAATCATACGCGGCATCAACGTACAAACGCGATTTAAAAGCCAACATCCGCCTTTTGTAAGCAAACGTACCTCAGTGAAAAGAAACGCTGAAATATCCCGAAGTCTGAATGTCCGGTTAAAAAGGTGTTTTTCTGTCGGTCGTCGGTGCTTCTGTTTTCCTATTCACCATCTTCAACCACAGCCATTTTGAAGCGAAGCACTGTGCTGCTTCCTCTCGGGCGAGTCCCTGACAACATACAGCGTGACGTCACCGCTCACTCTGATCAGCATATGCATAGGCGTGAGAACTTACAGTTGTTTACTATATTCACATTAGTAATACTGGGAGATATTACATAATAGTTGTAGCCACTGCTAAAATGTGTCACCTTGTGTATTCCGACGTGCAGTTTGTTTTCTTTTTATAACTATAAATGGACAAAACGATGTACCTCATACCATTGTCCCAAAACGTCTGACGAAATGTTTTCAGCTACAATTGTTTTCAAAATTAGAAAATAATTTTTTATTTTTATGAACTACTATGAAATATTTACATAGAATAGATTTTAATGTTTCATGGATAAAAGACCTGGTTTCAAACAAATCTATGCTTGTCAATAAATAACAATGATATGTTATATGTTTTTAAAGTCAGAAATAACTTTTTTGAATAAATATAATAAATTATTAATAAACTAATAAAATATGTAAAAGAAAAGATTTTTTTTTTTAAATTACAAATCAGACTCTGATACATGGTCTATGGTAGAAGTCACACCTAACACCTAAATCATGAAGTCAGCGAAATCAAGTAACTTATTGTTATCTGTAGTGGCACAAAGTGCAACATTTATGTCTGCTGAGCAAAGAGCATGTGAATAAGGAAGGCTAAATTATCAACGCTTCAAACATTATTCATTATTGAATGATGAACGTGTAACTACAGCATGTAGATTACCCTAGGAAAACAGTTAATTAGAAGACAAATACACAACAGAGAAGTAGTAAAAAGACCTCTTTTAATCACATAATTTGCAAAAGAAAAAAAAAAAAAAACATCATTCCAGATCCACACAGAGAACATATATGGTTCAAACAAATCCAGTGGACATCCTCTACAACACAAACATCAGCTTATTTTCCAACCTTAAGCAGGCCAAACCTTGAAGCTGACTAACACCATACAAAATGTGCATTACAGTGCATTCAGAACCACTGTCTGCCTGACTCACAAAAGTCATGCAATTAGCAGTACTTTCCTTTTTTTATTTTGCTGGGAATTACTTTTAACATTCCAATACCTTCCGAAATTCCCAGTTTAGATGGGATTAGGCTGAAAAATACTTTCATTAATGAGAAAAGAATCTCTGGTCTTTAGAGTGGAATGTATTATGTGTAACTTTCAGACGATTTATGTGAAGACTACATGGACAAGACGTTACGACAGACCATAACAAACATAACATGACAAAAAAACCAAGAGCCCGGTTTGTTTTAATGGTGCCGCCAATCAAAAACTTGCTCTATATTTTTGTGGACATTTAAACCTTGCACACATATCCCTCCATTCCAATAATCCAATAATTTCAGTTTTATTATTTTTTCCTGTTAGTTTAGTTAGTCGTATTTATTTTTACCCCTAGCGCATGAAAACTTGTTTGTTTTCAAATATAACATATCCAGCTTTCTGTTGTCATTTGCAAGAAAATCCTATTTACAGCCCAACACCACCAGGTTAGGACACTAATACTTGCTGTGACAAGTTGGATTACAAAGGGAAGGTCACATTAATCTATACAACGGTATTTTCTTGGCAATAAAACTCTTCTTATACCAGTCAGATTTGATTCCAACATCTCAAATCACTGTCGAATCCCAGATCCACTACATGAGCCAAGGGATGACTTTACTCTATCAGTCCAGACAGATGCTGGTTGGTTGGTTTATTTGTGAGCTTTAGTTGATCTGACTCTCTTCAAGTGTGGCTGGAGAATAGGTACATTTGCCCAGTCTGTGAGTGTGAAGACGTTTGGTAAGTTGTTCCAGGACTCATGTGGCTTTTTGTTTCTGGTTGCTGTCTGTGTTCTCCAGGCTCGGCTGTGCGGCAGATTGTTGCTCTTTCAGCCGCAGGTGCCGTGGTTTGACCGGCAGAGCGATGGCCAGCAGTATACAGCCTATGTGGAGGCAGAAGTACCATGACCTGCAGAGATGGAGGAAGCAGAATGTCAACTTGTGAATCAAGAAAGAAAATGATATTTTTCAATGCGTTTTTGTTTGTCGGGCCCACCTGTAGAACTTGAGCGAGGGGCCCACAGAAAGTAACACAAAAGGAACTACTGTGTAACAAATGGCGATCTGTGTAGCTGCCCATGTGATGACATCATACACAAATTTGTGACTTGGGGAACCCAAGAAATGTGGTCTTACATTGTGCCTCACCTAAAAGAAAAAAGGGACAATGATCATCATCCTTAAAGAGAAAGATCAACCAAAAGTGAAAATACGCTGTTAGTTCACCCCCTAAACTATAATTTGCTGTTCGATCAAGCATGTTGTTCCAATCCCTGAGACCTTTGTTCATCTCCGGAACACAAATGAACATGCTCTCGTCTTCCATAGACAGCAACAGTCTAGAGACGTTCAAACTCCAGAAAAGGAACCAAAAACATTCAATCATTTCACGTGACTTTAATGGTCCAACTGTAATCATGCAAAGCTCCAAGAACCCTTTTGTGTGCCAAAAAACTGCATTATGTCTTTCGCATCAGATTAGGGTGTGCATTTTTAATACAATCCTTGCGTGTTGTGCTGCTGACTCGTACTATATCTATATGAAACCAGATGTATTTTGTACACCCAGAGTTTTTGTACACCCTGACCTGAGGTGGAAGTAAAAACACTGCCAAATTTAGTCAGTTTAACAAGGAAGGGGGGGGGGTTGGTGTTCTTGGAACTTCATATAATTACAGTTGAACCACTGTCAAGTCACATGGAATGTTTTGACAATGTTTTTGGTTCATTTTCTGGACTTTCAAAACTGGACCATTATGGTCTATGGAAGATGAGAGCTTTTGGATTTCAATTTGTGTTCTTGGTATTTAAACGACATGAGGGTTAGTAATTAATAAGAGAATTTTCATTTTTTTGTAAAATATTAAAGTTTTTGCTGAGGTAGAATTTATAAAAAAAAACTTGAATGTTTAAGAGAGTCTTGATGACAATTTGAGATGTTTAATGAGAGTGAGTGGAGCTTAAGATCTCCTTTGGCATACTTTGCTCACTACGATTCTCTGAAAGGTGGAATTTTTCTGTACAGCATCATGGGTAATGTTTTTACTTCCAGAACCCAACTTCTGTGCACTACAGTATTTCACAAGTAGTTTTGTATTGCAAAACACATATAGTTGTGTATTTTTTTTTTTTGTTTTGTTTTATTGTACTACTAACAGACAGATCTCATTCACACTGATAATAATAATACAGCAGGTGACCCTGAAAGTAACTGTAATTCTAGTTCTTGTGCTCCTTATGGCCAAGCAAATGGCTCCCTCAAATGAAAATGAGAGGATTATTGTGAAGTGCACTGCATGTTTGGTATCAATATGGTAAAACTCACAGCTCTGGCTGCGAGAGTGATGACGATGCCCGTGAGGAAGGTGAGGTAGTAGCCTGGATAAGCCCCGTGCCACATGGCTGAAAGCAGGAAGGTGGCAGCAGTGGGATTGTAAGGACAGCGCTCATAACACACCCTACAAGACAACACATCATGACACACATAATTAACCAGTATGCAATTATCATGCTTGCATTAAAATGAATAGAGGAAGGAAATTAACTAAAATTAAGGAAATTAAAACTAACGCTTTTAACCTTAGAATAGTATTCCTTGATGACAGGGTCAACAATTTACATGTTTCATTAAGAGACAGTATTTATTTTTTTTACATTAATAAGTGCATTGTTTTAGATTTACCATTTTAGGTGCTACTGTGTTAATCTGGGCAGCAACATTATGACAAATATAGTTACATTGTTATAAAGTTAAGTATAGTTATATTGTTTATAACTCCACTTTAAATTAAACTAATTATTATTACTGATGATAAACAATTAATAAGAAAAGAATGTATTGTACAGGTTTTGTGTTTGGGAAAACAGCACGTTGCATTTTTGCACAGACAAAACATAATGGTCAATTCCAGTTCCTGGAGGGCCGCAGCTCTGCACAGTTTAGTTCCAACTCTAATTAAACACACCTGATCAAATTAACTGAGTCCTTCAGGTGTGTTTGAAACCTACAGGTAAGTGTGTTGGAGCAGGGTTGGAACTAAACTGTGCAGAGCTGCGGCCCTCCAGGAACTGGAATTGACACCTGTGCTCTATGACATCAAACTAGCATGGTTTATTCAAATTAGTTTTTTTTTTTCTTCTTTTCTGTCAAGAAAGTAATACTTTAATGGACCCTTTTCAAAAGCCGGTGATGACACGTTTAACAGATCTTAAATCCTTGGAGAAAAATAAAATCAATATATAAAAAAAAAAAAAAACATATATCAATTTATAAAGCTATACTTTGTATTATATCATCTTTAGATCAAACTACAAAAAAAACTAATTACCGCTAATGTGATGTGTTTCTAATAGAGCGTCTATGGGTGGGACAGTAAATTTGATGTTGTCCTCACTTCTGACTGCCATTATCAGTCTCACACAATTTCTTTTCCTTTTTCTGAAAATGTTGATTACACTATCGTTGAGTTTTTCTTTTATTATTTACCCAACTATGATGACTTCCGCTGCTGAGAAACCCGGAAATGTGAAAAGGGTCCATTCAGCAAGGATGCATAAATGTATTCTAGTGAATGTCCTATTTATACAAAAATCATGTATCATGACATCCACAAGAATATGAACCAGTGTTTTCATTTCTGAGCACCAAATTAGCAAATTATAATGATTTCATGTGACACTGAAAACTGATGTGACACTGAAATTAATGGCTAGGGAAAACTAATAACAGGATCACAGGAACAGAAAACGCTGATTTGTTTTGTAATATGTCACAATAGAAGTGTTTTACAGTATTTTTGATCAGCCTTGGTAAGCATAAATGAATTTGAAAACTGAATATGAAACTCTTTGATGAATCTTATTAAAAGTATATTATACAATAGTGTAAGATGGTACTCTTCCTGGTCTCACCTTTTAAGCCAATGTGCTGTTTGGATGTTCCAGTTATCCAAGAAAACCTTAAAGCTGGTGGCAAGCTGAAAACAAATTTGGCTGCTTATGACTTCTGATTGACTCAAATAATAATAAAAAAATAATAAAAATGAAATAAAAACAGTTTAACTGACCTCTATATTCATAATCCTGATGTTGGAAATGAGATCCCATCGAGGTGAACCATCACTGTCGTAGCCATTAAAGCCAAATCCTGCAGCATTGTTGATGGCATCAGCTAAAAAGAAAAACAGCATGAGTGTCAAAATACTTTCACATCAGATACATTAACTCTAATGAAACCCAGAAAACATGTCACCATGTTTGATTCTAACATTTATATGAAATGGAGCAAGTTTGTATTTGTCAAAGTGAGTCATTTAGTGAATTCCAGATAAGTACAGGGTTAAAAAAATGCATATATAAATAAAATTTAATAAAATAGTAAATGTATAGTAAGTGCTGTATGAAATATGAATGGCTGCACAGAAATATGAGTTTTAATTGAATTACAAAATTAATTGGTACAGTGTTTCAAATAAAATATAAAATTTAAAACTAATAACAATTAAATTAAATTATGTACAGTACATGCTCGACTGTTGAACAGGGATATGGCTTTTATATCAATCTTTTGTCTGAAGAGGGCAGTAAAACACAAGCTATAAGAAGCATGTCTGTGTTGTGTAAGATGTTGATCCCAATTCAAATAGGTCACAAAACCAGTCCTCACAACAAGTGATGGATGATGCATCCTAATGTGTAATTAATTGTGCCCGCGGCGCAGCATAAATGATAATGATGGAATGTAAAAGACAAACTACCGCTCATGCTTGATTAAATGATTCTTTCCGGTATGGTTCAACAGACGCATATATAACACATGAGGTAGATCGAAAAGACAAGTTGAGAACTGGAAAACAGATGACAGAAGTGTCATGCTCATTCAGAATGAAGGGTTGCATGCTTATTTATATGCTGAATGCATTTCACAAATAAAATCAAATTAAAAAGTTGTACTGTCAAAAAACAAAAAATGTACCGTCAATGTACTTTATATATTGATCACAGTCAAAACATCACATTTTGATGTCTATTAAATTAAATGTGCAAAAGTGATTTTAATTACATACATAGAATATTAATTGCATTATAACAAAAATTCTGTGTAAAGAAATTTCAAAATATAATGATGCATGTTCTTAGATTTATTTGGTATATAAATTATTGTTACAGAAAACTACATTTTATTAAGTGTCTTATATACATATATATACACATATATAATTAAACAGTACCCATTCTTAAGTCTGAAAAAAAGAAAACTGTTGTTTATATGTTTTAAACACCCTTTGACCCATATCATTTAAAACAAAAAAAAGAAAAGAAAAAACTGATATATAT
>CAIGQW010015581.1:8335094-8358195 GCA_903798125.1 Danio choprae | reverse complement strand
ATCATGTTTCATTAACACTATGGGTTACGGTTTAAATTTATGTAAAAAAAAAAATGAAAAATACTTAATTTGACCACATATAACATATATAAATGATTAAATGATTATTATTTATTTAAATTATTCTTGCTGACGAATGGGTAAAATGGCGGTGTAAACAATAGTGGGAAGGTATAAAGTATTTAAATGGCAATTAATTAGTATTTTAAGGCTGTGCAGTGATTTTTAATACAGTCCTTTAATATGGAATCAAATGAGGCATGTTCTTAGATTTATGGTATCCTCATCCTCACCTCACCCAAAGGAGAAAAAAAAATAAAAATCAAGATATGCCATAAATAAACACATAATGAAACGAAATTAAATTAAATAAAATCTGAGGAAAATTTTTTATCTTTTCATCTATGATCCATATATTTTCAAACAAAAAAATTTAAAAAACTAAACTTAAGCTAACCAAGTGCTGATGCTTCTGCTAATAAACCAGGAAATCAAACCATGAAATCGGAAGAGACGGGACAGAAAGAATTCAATAAAGATTCAAAAATAAAAAGAGGAGAAAGTAAGCCAGAGAGATGTGAAGAGAAGAGGCAGGAAGTCCACGCACCCAGAGTCCAAACAAAGTAGTATTTAGGCCGGGTGGTCAGCATGGACAAATACAGGTAGACCACCTGAACATAGAAGGGTGAGGTGGCAATAAAATCATCATCAACGTTACGCTCCACAGGAAACACCTTGCAGACTGAGAGGAAGACCAGCAGAGAGATGAAGCAGGTGGACAGCTTTCGGATCACCTCTGTCTGTTGACAAACACACGCACAGACTGATTTACAACAAATCCAGACAATTTTGCAATATTAAAAAAATAAATTTAAAAAAATGTACAGATAATGTATTCTGTGGTTTAAAATCATGGGATATATAAATATGCTTGATGTTTTAAAAAAAAATTAATAGGTTTATTCTGCAAGGACACTTTTAGTTCAATTTAAAGCCATTCATACTATTTCAATACACTTTGGCTTAAAAAAAATCTTTTACATTTTTTACTAATTGAATAAAATTGGATAATACAAAAATTTACATTGATAACACAAAAAAAGACCACTTCAAAGTTT
The DNA here is from genome assembly GCA_903798125.1 of Danio choprae. NCBI lineage: Eukaryota > Metazoa > Chordata > Actinopteri > Cypriniformes > Danionidae > Danio > Danio choprae. The sequence goes on along the minus strand of CAIGQW010015581.1, from coordinate 8,357,077 downwards.
TTATCTGTTCTCTGGGTTTGCCTTTTATAAGTACAAGTTTTAGTAAAACATTTTTAGAAACTACTTGACGTTTTATTTAATAAACTAAAGATAATGTGTTGTAAAAATATATAAAAAATAAAAATAAAAGGGCATGGTGGCTCAGTGGTTAGCACTGTCGCCTCACAGCAAGAAGGTCACTGGTTCGAGTCCCGGCTGGGTCAGTTGGCATTTCTGTGTGGAGTTTGCATGTTCTCCCTGTGTTCACGTGGGTTTCCTTCAGTTGCTCCGGTTTACCCTACAGTCCAAAAACATGCGCTATAGGTGAATTGGGCAGACAAAATTGGCTGTAGTGTTTGAGTATGTGTGTAAAGGTGAAAGTCTATGGGTGTTTCCCGGTACTGGGTTGTATAGAGTCGAGCCCGAAATTGGACCCAGGGGTATGAACTATTTTGGGCTTGACTGTATGGAAAATATGGACATGTACATATTTTTTTCCAAAGTGAAAACATGGAAAACTGACACGGTAATTTACAAAATAAACCACAATGAAAATTTTTACTTTAAAACGAACTTATTAATGGCAAATTCAGACAACTGATAATATATTTATAAGTAGTATTATAAAATATGTAAAAAAAAAATGTAAACAATTTTTAAAAAGTAAATAATACAAACATTTGGTGAAGGGTCATTCAGTCTGCTCTTCCCATTGACTTTTCCTTTGGCCTCGAGGTCTCGGTGGCGATACGGCGTGCCCTCGATGAATGCAATGTAATCATTATAAGAGCAGGTGGGACCAGCCAAAATGCCCATAAAATTACAGTTATAACTGAAGTACTCCAATAAACTGGGCATCCGTCTGGATGAAACACAGCGGAAAAATTTTTTAAAACTGGATTATGACAAGAGTAACATCCCATGCTACTAAGATATCTAGCAGTAATAAATATGAAAGGCAAAACATTTTATACTCTCTTTTTTTTTTAATAGTTTAAATTTAAGCTTATTTTAAATGTACATACCTTATAGCCAACAGCTTTTGACCCTGGTTGAGTTGCTCTTCCTTCCTCGCCATTCCTGTAAACATAAAATATCAACATTCAGAAACTGAATGTAGTAGCTACTTTTATTTTTGAAAATGTGTTGCCAGAAATCTGGAATTCACTCCCCAGTGAAAACTGAACGTTCTTATTCAATGAAAATGCATGGAAAAGTTAAAGAAAAGTATATTACTTAAAATTACATTTTTCCCTCTTTTCTATAGAAGAAAAAACATCATAACAAATTAGCATAATGGAGACTTTACTGGCTGCCAGTGATTAATGGCAACTTTGACCCTCAAACACTGCAGTTGTAGCTGAGGTCTGGAAAATGTGATGTGCTTTCGACATGTTGAGAAAATGTCGTTTCCTGTTCCTGTTTCCACTTTTACACACTTTTAAAGGAAGACATGTAAAACCAAGATTGTCAGGAAAAGGCATGTATGACATTATTCTTACACCCTTTTCACTGTAAAAAGGGTGATGATTATAATATTGAAATGATTAAATATTAAAGAATATTCTCTCAGCTAAAAGAAGGTATGGTCAAGCTACTGACATCATCACCACAGCGCATTAGCTTTTTGTGTAGTGTAGCAGTAATTAATTCAGGGCACTGTTTATAAGTATTATAAAAATCAAAAACAAGAATATGATTATAATTTGACATCTTTTGAAATTAAATATTTGAATTTTGATTTCTTTTGCATTTTTAATGCACAGTAGAAATAGTGATTTCATTTGTTTTCCTTGTGAGATACTCATTTAAATAATTTAGTAAGAGATAAAATTAATAACCATTAGAATCATTAACTAGCAGATTTGACTAAAATGCTAAATTACAAATTATGGTTTTCAACAAATGCTGTGCATTAATGACAATATGTTAAAATGAATGCATTTTGCCAATACTATCAAATAAAATTCCTCCATCTAAACAAATTACTATTTAGGAAATGAAAGCGTCTGTTCTCATAAAATGCTAGACTTGTATTGCATGTAGAAATTCATTTAAATAGTCTAACACATTAAGTATTTATTTTTTTTATCAAAATTATTGCCCTACCTTTGTAGTATGCCCTAGGGGAAACACAAGGACATTCAACACAACACAGCACCCTTAAGTGAAACTCTGTGTTTGTAAGCCTTCTCAAATTATTACAATGCTATAATTTACTGTTTTTGACAACTCGCATTACACCTCAACCCCGCCGTCATTGTTCCAGATGCTATTCACAGGATATTCTAACACCTCTTGCAAAATAGGCATACTCCAGTCATACTGGAGGATCAAATTCAGTAGGTGCCTTATAAATAAAGCATTTTATTCACAGACAAATCTCAGAATGCGAATGCAATGTGCAAAGTTAAGTCCTTCGGAAAAACAAAGATATTAAAAGTACAAACTTCTTGCATATGCAAGAAAAGGAATGATATTAAGACAAAGCTAAACATAATATTCTATGTTTATGCATGTCTTTTTATACACTGCCCATACAAAAGAAAAAGTCACACACTCTAATATTTCATTGCACTGCCTTTAGCTTAGATTACTGCACCATGGTATCATTTCAATATGCTTCTGTAATGTCACAACATTTACTCCCATCCAAAGTTGCATTAATTTTAAGCCAAGATTTTGTATTGTATTGATTCTCAATAGGGTTAAGGTCTGGACCCTTTGGTGGCCAATCAAAGTGTAAAAATTATGCATCATGCTCCCTGAACCACTCTTTCACCATTAGAGCCTGATAAATCCTGGAATTGTCATCATGGAATATGCCTGTGCCATCAGAGAAGAATAAAGTCAAATGATAAACTAACCTGGTCAATCAGTATATTCATGTAGTCAGCTGACCTCATTCTTTAGGCACATAATGCTTCTGACGGCACTGCCCCCACAGGATTGTATGGCAGGCACTAGGCATGATGGGTGCATCACTTCATCCACCTCTCTTCTAAAAGTCCTTTTTATAGTTTAGTCTCAATAATAAGTGGTTTTTCTTAAGGTTACACAGCTGTTTAGTCCCAATCTTTTCAGTTCCCCTCCCATTGTGCATGTGGAATTGCATTTATTTTCACTATTAAAAATAGCCATGTTAAGAAGAGTTCTACTGTTGTTTTTACAATTTGATTTCACCAGCCATATTTCTTTCTCAAAGCTGATTGTTCCCCACTATCTTTCAAGCTTTGAATGATGTGTTAGACAGTTCTTAATCTAATATTGGCAGTTTCAGCAATTTCCTTAGATGCTTTCTATGCTTGATGCATGACAACTATTTGACCCTTCTGAAACAGATGAACATATTTTCCATGACCACAAGATGTGTCTTTCAACATAGCTGTTTAAGAAATGAAAAGCTACTCTCTGCACCAGTTAGGGTTAAATAAGGATTGCCAACTGAAACATAATCATCTATGCAGTAATTATCCAATCGAAGGCTCTTACATATTTGCTTAGTCAAATCCACTTTTTTTGGGATGGGACGTTTATCAATTCAATTCATCTTTACTTCTATAGCGCTTTTTACAATGTAGATTGTGCCAAAGCAGCTTAACATAGATGAAGAATCACCTTCTTCATCTTTTAAGCCACATGAATCTTTTTTGGTGTTAAAGTGGTGTTTTAATGTCAATCTTCACTCACTCAAATTGATATTGCTACTAACCTAGGTTCACCATGGCCAATGCAGTAACTGGAAAGATGTACCATTTACCAATGGCCTATATGAAATGAAGTGGGTTTCAACCACAAATAAACTTCTGGTGAAAGGTTGATGTGACTATTTTTATTTCGTGAGGTTCCTTTTACCAAGTGTTCAAGTGTAAAAAAAAAAATGATAGGCCGTTTGTCTGTCAGGAGCACCAAGCGAGTGCAAAAAATGCATTGAAAATACTGTGGTAAAATAAATAAAAAATTTGAAAGACATGGGGTGAAACAATGGATTTTAATGCAGTGCTTCTTGTCCATTGTGAAACCCACTTTATATTGTATCTCAATCCGGCAGTGAAGATCATTGATTTTAAAGAAACTTAAAAGTCATGAGTTTATAAGGGCATAACAGTTCACCAGAAGCGCCTGAGCTGACTTATTAAAAATTAAAAGTCCCCATGGCATACATATAACCAATTAGAAACTATTGGGCATGCCAATACTTCAACCTGCAGAGACTCACTGTTGGAAATCTTGACATTTGTTTCTAAACACAAAGTACGTTTGTCCACTCATGAGAAGTGGTTTGGTCTAACGCTCCCTGATTTACAGATGTAATTAGAGAGGGAAGAAATGTGCTGTAAATTGACTTGGCTCAGAGTTCATCTGGTCGACTCGTGAGTCTCCTCTGCCTCAGTTGTTTGTCTTCCTGCGTGATCAGACAAAGGCAAGGCGACCCGGGGTAAGTGGCTTGAATAATTTCTTGTGTTTTATTGCCACCCTTATGCACATAACATGAAGACAGGCCACTTAAAATGCCTTCACTATGGTTTATGAGCAACAAACAGTGCAGAGAAAGAACTTCATCCACAATAAGCACCAACATTTCCTAGAGCTAAAGATGGAGGTCTGCAAGGCCTTCTATTGGGAACTGTGCCCTATTAATGTCCTATGGACCACAAGGAATATCAATGACAGGTTATTCAGGGCAACAGGCAAGTGAAACCACTTTATAAGAATTCTGGCAGACAGCTAACAAACGATATATATCATAAAATGAGTTATTTTATATCCCAGAAACACAATATAAGCATGATTTAGATATTCATGCTGGAAATCGATGCAAAATGCTTTGCAGATTAAATAACCAATGTGACAAGGACCTTTTTTGGATTATCCAGTGAACTAAATACTTTATAAATGAAAGGTACTTCGTCTAATTTGATTACTTTCTCTGGAATATGACGGTCACAAACTAAAAGATTAGTCAAACAAATGAACAAATGATGTCTGGGATCAGAGTAAAAATAGCTTCATGTTACGCAATGACGGCTAAAAACAGACTCTATTAAATAAGAAATTAATAGTTATAATATTAAAAACTGCACTAATATAGCTGCACATCTGTGATAGCACATCAATTTAATTCTATATCAGTACGATACGTTGTTACAGTGCAGTTACTATTGTAAAAGCATTAAATAACAAAAATAAAAAACTAATATAACTGAGAAATTCTTAATTAAATTTTTTATATTATATTTTAACTAAAACAAAAAACTAATTCAACAATAAATACATAAAAAACAAACACTTATTTATATTTATAAATAAAATTAAAATGTATATTAAAATTAAATCCTAAAATCTGAAACTCTAAAAAAAAATAACAATAATAAGAAGAATAATACAAACAAAGAATAAATGAATAATAATAATAATAATAATAATAATAATAATAAATAATAACTAAACAAAACCCTGGCCAGAATAAAAACAATAACAACAACAACAACAATAATAATAATAGATAAACAAATAATAATCATAATAATTATTATGATAATAATTATAATAAAACAAAAGCAAAAAACAAAAAAATAAATCCTGGCCAGAATAAAAGGTATTGACATAATCTGAGTAAAAACAAACAATTTATTGTTAAAAACAAACAAACTTAATCATATTTCTAGATAAAATTAAAATGTACATTAAATTTCAGTCCTAAAATCTGAAACTCTTTAAAAAAATAATAATAACAATAATAATAATAATAATAAACAAAAACAAAACCCTGGCCAGAATAAAAGTCATTCACATAAACAAGAGTAAAAACAAACAATACAAAAAAAATTTAATATTTGTAAAATATAAAATTAAATTAAATACAATTGGATGGACAAAATCTGACACAATATAAGCAGTCAAATCCCCCAATACCACCTTCTCCTGCACAAGCTATGCAGTAAGGTTACAGCAGATGGGACAAAAAGCAAATCTAAAGTGAATCTGCTCTTTGTCATCTCCATGACAAAGGTTTGCAGGCCAGCAGCTGAACTCCGCAGAGGACAAAGAAATAAATTAGTGATAACGGTAATATTAAGAAGAGCGGTGTGGTGAGCTAGCATCATAAGGGTAATCTGTCACCCTGTGGAACAATGGAGGGGCAAAGCGAAGGAGGGAGTTGTTTTCATTTGCTTTCATTTCACCCTTCTGCCTTCCATTCCTTTAATTAGTTTCTCTGGCCCTTTGGCAGCACATTTAACAATCACAACAGCAGCCGTCTGGAACAGCATCCAGAATTGAACCCCAATGCGTCATTCCTCTGTGTTTTCTGAATTTCAACCAAACACACACACTCACCATCATGGATCTCAAAAGCCACACTGGTTATTTTCTGTGTGATGACCATCATTGGCCTGTAAGCGAGTAAAAGAAAATGTGTGGGTAGACAATAAAGACAATGAAGCTCAGAGACCTCAGAGTGAAAGGCGTTTTTTCTTACCCCGTAAAATCAGCAGAGTACATTCCGTAATCGAAGACGTAAACCCGGGTGATTTGGCAGAAGCTGAGATAACCCAGGGCGACCACCAAACAGTATCTGCAAAGCAAACCAAAGAGCTTTTTTTTTTTTTTACATCTAAGCTGTTTTATATGCATTGACGCACTTCCTTATAACTGTTTTACTTTATGTAATACAAATAAACTGCTGTTTTTCTTTAAAGAGTATTGATACTATAAGACCTGCAGGATGCCATTAAACTTAAAAACAAGTAGAAACATCATTTAAGCTAACAAATAGCTCAGAGATGTTTCCACAACTCTGAACTGCAGAGCCTGTGAGTGTGTGTATATAGTGCTTGTGTGCACAATATAATGTTTCAGCATCGATATCGCACAATACTCACGTCACAGGACATGTAATGATGAGTTAATCATCAGCACAACAGTTGAAAATACATGAGATTTGTGTATAACAATAATACACAGAAAATATTTTATTTGCATGTTTTAAAGGCCTTTCAAGAGACTTTAAAAGTATTCGGGCTCAAAAAAATACAACATTTGTAACTTTAATAAAGAATAATTTTACTGAATTAATTATTAACACATGAAGACTATACAGTGTTATTTTACATTTCATTATTCAAATTTTTGTACCTGAATACTGTTTGACTCTCTGGAAAACCATAAGCACTGTTTATTTGACTTTTTTCTTTGCTCTATTGTAATTATTTTTGGTTGGAATTTTGTTTATTATGTTTATACATAATTCACACGCTTACAAAATCACCCCAATCAATCTAAAATAATGATTTCTTTCCAAATAGAGCTATTCAAGCCATCTGGTGAAATTGTACTCATATCGCAATATTGTGCAGCCCTATTATATAGACTATTATTTTATGACATTATTTCTCAGTATGCTTGTATAATGCAGAAAATCGGATGTGGAATTTAAAATGACAGGAATTTTTTTTGACAGGAAATTCTCAAAAAGGTGCGTTTCTGTTCAAAGCTGTGAATGTTACTTATAGACACATGCTGATATTCAATAACTCAATATATCTTGATAATAAACATGCACATATTGATATTGTGGGCACTTAAAAATACTGTAAATAATTATTTATTATTTAAATGTTTACAGTGCCTTTTTAAGAATATTTAGATAGTTGTATTGGAAGTGGTTGTTTATCATAGCACTAAATGCTTGCAGACTTATTAGGCCATTGATTTTCAAACATTAACAATTTCACACGTCAATCTGGCCTACGACACAAAAAAATCCTGTGACTATTTATATGTCTTTTGTTTGTTAACTAAGGTAAGTTTCTATTTGTTAACAGCAGTTAATTAACTAAAGTCAATATAATGACAAGTACCAAAGCATTTAGTAATCTTAGATGATTTTAATTTCGCAGTCAATGGCTAATAACACATCAAAATTAAAAGTTTATTAAATCTAGTTATATAGTTATATAACTATAATATAGCTATTTCTCATTGATGATTTTAATACATTACCGAGGGTTTACTAATGAGACTTAATTGTAAAGTGTTGCAAGATGTACTCCATCATCATTTTGAATTTTAACTTGTTTAAAACATTAATTTACTCTAAACATATATATACAATAAACCAACACACTTAGTATTTTTTGGTTATTTTACCTGTTATACAATACAGCTCAGGTCAATAGCGTGATATATTGTATATCGTGATAAAATCTTCAAAAATTAATCGCAAACAAGAAATGTTGAGCATAGTAACTAGTAACAACGTACAGGACAGTGAATACAGGACTGTTTTCATTCCACATGTTCAAGAGAACCAAATTTTCACTTGGGATGTTTAAGTTATCATTAATAAAAAAAGATGTTGCTGCAACCTTGAGCAAGCACTTTAGCCCCCCATATAATAAATGATTTGTGCAGTAACAATGCCGTCAATGTTATCTTGTGTTCGGAGGCGGATGTCTGGTGTTTGAGAATGCAATCTTTGGAGACAGTTCTGACAGGAAATTTCTCCAAATCATTTTAATGACTTTAGGCTCAGGTATTCCAAGCACTAAAACAACATTTGAGATGGCATGCAGTGAAAGCACTTTACTTGTTTATGAAAAAATTATTTTTGTAAAAAACAAAAAGAAAAAAAAAAAGTGCAAACAAAAAGTCTTTAGGGCCTCCTCTGGCATCGATAGGGTTCTAATAAACAAATAAAAATTCAGAGGTAAAACAACAAAGTCTCTCGGTCAGAAGTGTACTGCACACAGGGGAAAAACAAAACAAAACAGCCAGGAATTAACCAGCAAAAAATTGGGACAAAGAAAATCCTTACGACCTTCTCCTGGTAGAGGGCGCACTACGGCGCGGCGGTTTGAGATGTGGCCGAGGAGTGAGAGAGAGAGGGGATGCCGGAAAACAGGCTAAGCCGGTGGACTCAGTGACCAATCAAATCAAATAATTATTTAAATAATCAGTAATCAAACCGGTGTTGTTTCCTCTAGGTGCATCGACACCGTTGAACAAAAGCCAAGACAGACAGAACTGCAGCTTCGAGTTCCTTTGAGGGAAACAGAGTGGGTTGGAATCCAACAGAACGTTGAAATGGAGACAAACCTGTCACTGACGACAGAAGTGAGTTGTAGGTGTATTTGACAGTTGTTGCCACCAGGAGCTAGGATTGTGGGATGCCAGGCAACGGAGAGTACATTCCAAATCCTGGTTGGCCCGCTCGGACTACCCGTTGGTCTGAGGATAGAATCCTGATGACAGACATGTAGAAGCCCCGAGCTGTCGAAGCAGAACTCCTTCCAGAACCGGGAGACAAACTGGGGTTCCCTGTCAGAAACCACATTCACCGGAAGACCATGAATCTAAATCGTGATCAACCACCACTTGCGCAGACTTCTTGGCTAAAGGAAGTTTGGGGAGGGAAATGAAATGGAGAAACGGTCCACCACCGTGAGAATGACGGTGTTGCCTTTAGATTCTGGGAGGCCAGTGACAAAATCAAGAGCCATGTGTGACCATGGGCGGGAAGGGATGGGTAGGGGGCGAAGCAGACCAATGGGAGGCGCATTAGAAGTCTTGTTCTGGGCACAAACTGAGCAGGCCACCATAAACTGCCTGACGTTCTTGGCCATGGATGGCCACCAGAATCAATGGTGAATGACAGCCAGCGATCTCCGAACTCCTGGGTGACAGGCTAGCCTGGACGAGTGCCCCCACTGGATGACCTCTGAGCAAATTCTAGTTGGAACAAAAAGACAGCCCGCTGGGACCCTCCCTGGCACTGGGATCTTCTGTGTGGCCTTCTTCACCCGTCTCTCAATGTCCCAGGAAAGGGATGCCACCCCCATTTCTTTCGGTATAATGGCATCAATAGATCTCTCCTTTCCTGGGGCCTCAAACAGACAGGAGAGGGCATTGGGCTTAATATTCTTGGTCCCAGGTCTAAACGACAGGGAAAATTTAAAGCAGCCAAAGAAGAGGGCCCAGCAAGCCTGTCAAGGGGTCAGCCTCCTGGCCGAATGGATATATTCCAGGTTCTTGTGATCCATCCAGACCAGGAAAGGTTGGGCTGCCCCTTCTAGTCAGTGACGCCACTCCCCCAGAGCAAGCCTGACTGCCAACAACTCTCGGTTACCTACATAGTAACTCTGTTCTGAGAGGCTTAGGCGGTGGGAAAAGAAGGCACAGGGATGCACTTTCCCGTCCAAGCAAGACCGCGGCAATAGAACTGTGATTACCCCGACATCAGAGGCGTCCACCTCAACAATAAACTTTTGTTCAGGAACTGGAATGGACAAAACAGGAGCAGAGACAAAACGGGACTTCAATTTATCAAAGGCTTCCTGTGCATCACTATTCCATTTGAACCATACCTTGGGAGAGGTGCTGAGTGCTGTTAAAGGTCTGACTTGATGAATCGCCAGTAAAAGTTGGCAAACCCCAAGAACCGCTGCAGAGCTTTACGAGAGTCAGGGGTTGGCCACTCGGCAACAGCTCTAATCTTACAGGGATCTGCCTGGATCTCTTTCGCTGAAATAATGAACCCCAGGAACGGAATCGACTGGTCATGGAAAACACACTTTTTCACCTTGAAATAAAGTTGGTTCTTTAACAACCGTTGTAGCACCTAGCGTACATGTTGAATCCCTATCCGTGTATCTGTCTTCCACTCATCCCCCTCACTTATGCGGATAAGATGGTAGGCATTCCTGAGGTCGAGTTTGGTAAAAACCTGGGCTCCCTGCAACAGCTCAAAGGCGGACTACATGAGAGGTAAGGGGTACCTGTTCTTAATGGTAATGTCATTGAGCCCTCGATAATCAATGCATGAACGCAGGGAGCCATCCTTCTTCATGACAAAGAAGAACCCAATACCTGCAGGAGACAAGGAGGGTCGAATAAGGCCGGCTTTAAGGGATTCAGTAAGGGGAATGGCAGGAATCCCCCACAAGGCAGGCAAGGAAGCGTCCAGTATCCCCCTCTTCACTGGTGAGCCTTGGAGTTTTAATAGACAGGCTACAGCAAAGTGTCCAGGCTTTCCACAGTAAAGACACAGTCCCTGGATGAAGCGTTGCTGTCTCTGCAGTGGGACTAGACAGACACAAGTGCAGGTTCAAATTAGAGACAGTTTATTGAATTTCAAAAAAACGAAAAAAAGAAAAGAAAAAAAAAAGTGCAAACAAAAAGTCTTTAGGGCCTCCTCTGGCACCGATAGGGTTCTCAAGAACAACAAATAAAAATTCCTGAGTAAAAACACCAAAGTCTCTCGGTCAGAAGTATACTGCACACAGGAAAAACATAACAAAACAGCCAGGAATTAAGCAGCAAAAATTTGGGACAAAGAAAATCCTTACGACTTTCTTCCGGTAGGTGGCGCACTACATCGCATTGGTTTGAGAAGCGACCAAGGGGTGAGAGAGAGAGGGGAAGCCGGAAAACAGGCTAAGCCGGTGGACTCAGTGCGGAGGGGATGACGGAGCCTGAAAACAAAGATGAGCCAGAGGAAATATACCCGAGGAACATGCGCTAGATACTGGAAGACGGCCAGGCAGGGCAAGATATAACAGCACAGAGCAACTGGACAAGACAAGGCAGACAACCCAGAAGAACGCTTGCCGGACTGATGAACAACAATCTAACACAGAATAACACACAAGAGGGGAATAAATAGGGAAAGGAGCGTAACCAAATCCAGGTGAGACGAATCAAATCGTGATAATAGTGAAGTGAGGTAACAAGTGGGAGGGAGGAATGCTACAATGAACACATAGTGACAGACCAAAACAAAAACAAAACGCCAACGCGTGCTCATCACATGAAAACATAAACAAAGACGACGTAATCAAACCGGGGGTGTGACACCACGATTGTTTTTATTTCTGACATCAAAGCAACTGGAATCAAATAAGCTTGTAATTGTAACTTCATAAGTGGAAAGTCATTAGCATGTAGCCCTAACAAAAATGAATAACTAAAAAGCATTTAATTAAGCTAAAACAGCTTCTCATCACAAGCATTCTTTTGGCTGTCAGGAAATGTTTAAAGCAGTAAATCATTAAGACAGTAATTATTTGTGGCTTAATACAAATGAATACATATACATTTGTTGGCCTTTCCCTTTCAGATACAACATTTATGGGAGAAGAGTATTTAGAAGAAGATTTACTATTAGATTTACTAAGGCTAATAAGCTAGTCAGTTTACTGGTATTTGCATCATTATTTAATGCCCCATAAAAAGATGACCCTATTTTGTGTCTGTGTTTTAGTAGATAACACAAACTTCATCATCTTTGCCTCTGCTTATTTACAACCTAATTTTTCCTGGTTTATACACTATAACAGATTTTACGAAATGGAGCTGATGTGTCTCCATTCTTAAATATGCTTATTGTCAGAAGATCTCATTTCTTCAAAATTGTAATTCAAAAGTGTAATTTCCAAACCAAGCGAATAAAGCCATAAAACCATGGGAATTCTTATAATAAATAATCAACAATTTTCCATTCCAAGAAATCACAAACAGTGAAGTGAAATGAAGACGTTTTGAAGCCATCTAATATTGTTATGGGCAACGAGATGCAGAAAGGTTGAGATATTTATGTATGGCCATTTATGCACTATATGATTACCATTTGTTTTAGTGGACAGTTAAGTACAATAACAATAAAGATATATCTTTAAAAATAATTCTACATTATTGTTATCAAATAGTAGTGTCCAAACCACAACTATAACAATAATGGTGCCATAGTAGTTACAGTTGTGGTCTGAAGACTCCTAACATTCTTTTTAGAGGAACAATATAGTTGGATTCACTTCTTTTCCAACTTCTGAATGATCAAAACACTGACAGGAAATCAGAACAGAATCTGCTTTTGAAAATAATGAGATTTTAATTAGAAAGTGTGTGCGATCACAATTAATAAAAATGAACGCCAATCTAATTAGCATTATAATAATCATCAAAGCTATTGTTCTTGGTGCAAACTGGCCTTAAGAGTTTAGTTGAAGACGTCAGACCACTGCTTCTGGTGTTTTCTGCTCAGTTACATGACAATAGCAGGTCATTAGTCCAGCATTCATGTGGCGTTAAAATCAAAGGTCTGTTAACTTCACAAACAAAGGGATGGGAAAAGCAGATGAAGCTCCCAGTCCTCATTATTTCTTATGCACACACACTGGAGCTCTGTAGTGATGACACATTCGGCTCAGGTCCCCAGACACTGCAGGTGTGAGAACAAAGATAGTCGAGAGAGGTGTGTGTGTGTGTGTGTGTGTGTGTGTGTGTGTGTGTGTGTGTGTGTGTGTGTGTGTGTGTGTGTGTGTGTGTGTGTGTGTGTGTGTCTTTTCCATTCAACAACGTGAGTGTGTTTTACAGGTCTACAAAACTGTTTGCCCTCCAGAAAAAGGCCAAAAATAGAAAGGCATCCACTGCATGTTTCCCCAAAATGACACAACCAATCATGTCAATTGCCTTATTTTTTTTTAAAACATCCCACCAACAGAAGACAGGAAAAAAAAAGGAAAAAAAAAAACAAATTAAAAAGAGGTGGACAAATGTCTACCTCAACATCTGCCCCTGAATCTCCCTAAGACAGTAACATCACCTCATTTGAAACAAAATGTCCCTAAAGAGCCATTTGGCACGAGTCTGACATTGAGGCAGTTTTATATTTACCACCTTGTAAAAAGTTTCTGTCAGCTGGCAGAGACAGCAGCGGGGAAATAATGGAAGATTTTATTACACCAGTGAGAAGGACAGTGACTGATGGTCAGCGGCTGAAGAGAATGATCTCCTTCTAATTATAATTATCTCTGAGTCACTTTTCAACTCTTTCATCAGAAGAATCGGGCTCTATGAGAGGGAACGACTTCCATCAGGATGGACCTCAGTTCACATCCCAAATGAAAAGCGCACCACGAGAGATTTACGTAGATCTGTTCAAAGAGTTCTGCAGAATTTCTCCGATTTTAACATTTTTAATGTAAGTTTTTAATGTCATGGGAATCTTTTTTCAGTATATATCATGGGAATCATGGGAATCTTTTTATATATATATATATATATATATATATATATGTATATACACTGTAACTAATGTTGAAAGAAATTATGTATAAATAATTAATATATTTGGACTTAATTGGTAATTTATCGTGTATGTAAAGTCAGTCTTCGGCTCATGGCCAAAATTGCTGAGAAAATCGAAAAATTGAGTCGGATACGTCAGATAGTAAGGAAAGGTTAGACGTGATGGAGGTGGAAATTTCATCAGCTAAAGACATACGACAGAAGGTAATGCCTCGCACCCCTCTCAAAAGCCCTGGGCCTAAACAAGTAAAAGTAACACAGGAAAAAGAAAAAGAGAAATTTGAGATTTCTACCATTCTTTAACGCCGCCATTCAAAGTCTCAGTCTGAAGTTTGATGAGAATTCAGAGTATATTCGTGCTTTCGAATTTCAAATTTCAACTTAAAGAGAATACTGATGCAATCGTCAACATAACAAAGTCTTTGGATGCAAATACGATGGCGATGAAATGCGTTAAGGAGGATGTGGAAAAGTTAAAGGCACGGGAGAATCTGATTCATAAAGATAATGACCTGCTGAAACAAAAATGTATCGAACACAACCGGTACAAGCGCAGATGGTGTTTGCGATTAAACGGGGTTCCTGAAAAAGAAGATGAGAATGCCAGACGTCTCGTGATTGACATTTTGTCGCAGATCGTTCCTCACTCTCCAGATCAACTGCAAAGCACTGTAGACACAGTTCACCGCCTTGGAAAAAAAGCGAAAGGAGGGACACCACGCCAGATCATCTTCCAATTCGGCATGCAAACTGTCCGTTACATGGTTTGGAGAATGTCAAAAAATGCATCAATTTGCAAGGAGAGAAACATTCGCTTCAGAGAGGACTTTTGTAAGGACGACAGGGAGGCTCATGCTCGACTTTGGCCTGAAGTTGAGGAAGCCAGAAAGATGAACTTGAAAGCTTACCTGCGAGATGGATATGCTATAATTAATGGACAGAAGGTAACTGTTAAATCAAGGTAAAAAAAAAAAAAAAAAAAAGGGGTGTGTGTGGAGGAAAGCCCTGTTTTGAGTCCTAGACACGACATCATCTAAATCTGAACTTCATGTTTTGGGTAGAAATAAGTACTTAAGTTTCATGAAACGATAATTTAGAAATTTTCTTTCACCATAGGTTATAGACCAGTCCTTAGTTTCTTAAGGGTTTTATAGGCCTTTCATTAATGAATGTTATTGTATTACACCCGTGTAAGTTAAGGAAAGTTACTTTTTTTTCTCCTTCTTTGGAATAATGTCCTTTTTTCTGTTATGTTTAAATGTTCGAGGTATTAGATGTAATGTTAAACGTAAGGCACTTTTTCTTTTTTGCAAGGAGCAAGTTAAAGTTAATAGTTTTTTTCTTCAAGAGACACATTCAACTGATTTAGATGTGAGATTTTGGAAGTCACAGTAGGGCAAAGAGGTTTTTTTTTCTCATGGAACATCGCATTCTGCAGGAGTTGCTTTCTTGTTTAATCGAAATGACTTTACAATAATTGCAAGTTTAGGAGATAAAGAGGGGCACTGGATTATGATGGTTCTTGAATTCAATAATTATTTTATCTTATTGATTAATATCTATGGTTACACCAACAAGGCTGCCAATAGTCTTTTTTTTCATAATTTGGCTTTCATGTTTGATGACTGGAAGAACACTTATCTTACTGACAAAATTATCATTGGGAGAGATTTTAATGCTGTTCCAGACAAATGGCAGGATAGATATCCTTTTCCATTTCATACTTTTTCATATAACCCTGTAATAGATTATTTGACTCTATCTCTTGACTTAATTGATATTTGGCGGATGAGAAATCCACTTAAGAAACAATATACTTGGGGGTTTTCTCAGGGCGTAGCCAGCGTTCTAGATTAGATTTTTGGTTGATTAGTAAAAACCTTCTCTCTTTCTCTTGTGACTGTGGTATTTCTTCTTCAGTCTTAACTGATCATAGTGCCATATCACTTTCACTCAAAATTATTACTAGTTCACCATCTGCTAGATCTCATTGGGAATTCAACAGTAAAATGTTAAAAAGCACATCCTTTTGTAAGGATATTTCTTCAATGATAAAAAAAATTTGCCCGATTTAACTCCAACTGGTAAGTGGGAATGGTTAAAATTTCTATTAAAAGATTGGTTATTAAAGAAGGGAAATCATCAGCGATTGTTAGGAAAAAAAAAAAAGAGTTAACAGTTCTATCTAGATTAAATCCAGGATTTTCTTGGAGATACAGAACAAAATAAACTTCATATTTTACAGTCAGAGTTGGATGACTATTATACAGTGAAAGCTAAAGGAGCTTTTATACGATCTAGAGCAACATGAATAGAGGAGGGGGGGGGTCTTCATATTTTTTTAATTTAGAAAAGCATAAACAAGCTTCGAAAACTATTAATAAATTGCCATAAATAATAATGTAACTGAAGTTTAAATGATGATCACATCTATTCCTATTATTGTAATTTATAAAAATCAAAAATTAATGAAAGTGATTGTGACTTTTTCTTTTCCCTTTTAAAAGATAAAGTTCTTATTATAGATGACAGCCTCCATGAAATGATGGAATCTGACATTGTTATCACTGAACTTGATGCTGCTATTTCTCAAATGTCCAATGGAAAATCCCCAGGTATAGATGGAATTACAGTTGAGCTATATAAACATTTTTGGCCAGAGATAAGATTATTAGTTTTTGAAGCCCTTAAAGAATGTATAAAGAAAGCAGAACTATCGACTTCTATGAAGCAGGGTTTAATTATTTTAGTCCCAAAGCAAAGCAAAGACAGTTTTTTTTGACAATTGGAGACCCAAAACTCTTTTATCCAATGATTTTAAATTGCTCTCTCATGTATTTGTAAATAGACTCAAAACAGGTTTAGCTGAGATAATTAGTGAAACACAATCGGCTTTTATCAAAGGAAGAAGTATTCACAATCATATCAGACTGATACTTGATATGCTTGATAGTCATTTAATTCCTCAAGTTTATTTTTATTTCTAGACTTTTTCAAGGCATTTGATACCCTTGAGCATCCTTTCTTTGTTTAAGTCTTTAGAAACGTTTGGTTTTGGTCTGAGCTTTTGTAGGGTAATTTCTATGCTGATATATTCAGTAGTATATCCTTGAATTCAGGATCATCTCCTAGAGTATACATTAAAAGAGGAATCAGTCAAGGATGTCCTTTCACCATTACTTTTTAATATAGCTGTTGAACTTATGTCATTACATTTAAAACATTCAGAGTACACTATAGGTATTGATATACTTGGTCGGACTTTTACTTTAAGTCAGTTTGCAGATGACACTCTATTATTTCTTAAAAATAAGGAGGCGCTCCCTTTAGCTCTTGAAAAAAATTCAGGTTTTTTTAAAGCTTCTGGATTTACCTTAAACCTAAACAGTAAATAAGTGTGAAATATTAACTATTCAGAATTGTACTTTAAGAGAATTAGAGGGTATTCCAGTAAAAGCAGAAGTTAAAGACTTGGGAGTTACTATCAACAAAAATTCTGTTAATAGAGAATGTGCAAATTGTAATATTAAAATAGAAGGGATGAAAAAATCCTTAAATCATTGGCTAGCTAGAAACCTTTCCATATTGGGTAGAATTCTTTTGACTAAGACTGAAAGATTATCTAAAATGATCTAAAGAGTATGAATATGGAGGTTTGAAAGCTATAGACTTTGAATCTTTTCTTGGCACTTTTAGAGTTAAATGGTTGAAAGAGTGTTTAGCTTGGCCTTATTCAATATGGTATTATATTCCAAATAATATTTTCAAATTTTCATTGGTGGTCTTGAATTTGTATTAAGATGTGATTATGATTGTTCAAAAATTCCTTTGAAGTTTTTTCATAAGATTTTCATAAGCAAGCACTACTTTTTTGGAAAAGGATATTTACCCATAATATTTCTCCTCATAAATCCACTCTTTGGAATAATAGGGCTGATATTATTAACAGAAAATCTTTGTTTAAAAGTGACTGGTATAGTAAAGGCATTATATTTATCAATGATTTGTTGGATGAAAATGGATTGCTACTATCTCATAACGAATTTTAAAATAAATATAGAGTTAAAATCCCAGATAAAGGTTATACTAAAATGTGTGAGGCTATACCTATTGCTTTGTTTAGGCTAATTCAAAGTAATTATTTTGATCCCACATGTACTTATGTAACTTCTCTTCCGTCTTTAAAAATATCAAATGTTGATATTTTCGAAAGTAAATGTAACAACATGCTTATTTACAAAGAATTTAAACGCATTATCATGGGTGATTATATGTGTTAGCATTTAGAAGTTGTTGAACCCTTAGTAGAGGACAAAGCTTTTACCTTTTATCTTAAATATCCTGTAGCACCTAAGGTTAAGGAAACTCATTACAGAATTTTGTTCATGATATACTCTGTGAATGAGTTTATTCAAAAAAGATTTACCTTTGATGGTGACGTGTAGCTTTTGGTTAAATCTTCCAGAAACTCTCGATCACTTATTTTTTTCTTGTGAATTTACTTCTAAATTCTGGTTTGACATTTATACATGGCTTTCATTAAAGATGATTTCAGTCCCCCCTATTGTTCTAGAAGATATTTTCTTTTACAAATGTGATTTACATTTTTCTTTCTTTGATGTTGTGAACTTTATTTTACTAATGGGTAAATATTTTCCCTCTTTTTTTTTGGAAAACTAGAAGAAAATTAAGTTCAGAAAATTGTTTAACATCATTTAAATTAAATTAGATTTTAAATTAATTTCAGATTTTACCTTTAATTATATGACTGCATTTTCAAAGCAGTCAAAATGTAAAAATAAAGACTTACTTGTGCATGTGCTCAACTCCAGTTAGTATCATAATGCCGTATGTAATGCCACTTTGCAGCAGGAAATGAAGAGCATACCTGGGGAAAAAAAACACAAATAAAGGTTATATTAAAAAAGTGCAATTTGTTTCAGAAAGACAACAATAACAGGTGTCACTGTACCATTTGGATCTTATTCTTAAAGCCATGCTATTTAAGAAGTAACCACTTAATGAAAATGAATGGGACAAATCAATAATGCTTAATATGTAATATGGAACAATGCAATATTAATAGGATTCAACTTTGCAGTTAAATGTCAACAGCCTTTCTGGCACAAGTTAGGTCTGTTTTAATATGTAAATATACTAGAAAAAGGGAGAAACGACACTGCTTTTTGATTGGGCTAAAGACACCAAATGTCCACCTTATTTTTATACAAGAGCATGCACAGACATTTGTAAATATCATTTGTCTGGCTTTTCATGTCATCCAGTTCCAGTCATCTTAATTATTAGCATGATGCTTTGCAGTGCAAACAGTTTTACATCTTTACATCTCTTTTATTACTTCCCTAAAGCAACTAATGAATCAGAAGTTTCATGCTGTACATTTACAGGAAACTTCTGCATTCAGAAATATGATTGATAATAAAACCATTACTTTTTTTTGTCATTTTTGATAGTTTTTTTTACATTTGACATGGTGTTCAAACATAACCTTGCCAGACAGTTTTGGAGATTCCGGTCTGTCTTCATTCAAGTGGAAATAAGCTAAATCTGTTTGCCTTTTAGCCAGATAAGAAAACTCTAGAAGAGACTTTACGAAAGCTTAACTCCAAGTCAGATCCACTTAACCACGCACGCATACACAAACAGTGACACTTTAATAAGGGTTTTAAAAGATGCCACTAATTAGCAGCCAAAAGTCTGTCCGTCCTTTATTATCACGAGTGTGGCCTATTGATCTGTTTGTCTTATTAAAGCGACATGTTAATGAGTTTCAGATTTTAGTCACCACCAACACATCAATACAAGCCTGAGTGTGCTGCTAGTGAATCTCACAACACAGACACTAATGTATCTAAAACTATGTTAGCTTCAGTCAGCCTTTTTCTAATGTTGTTCTATTAAAAACAGTTGTTTCTTGCAAAGGTTCCACTTCCCACAAATATACTGGACTCCTGAAGATAAAAAAAAATCTATTCTGATTCCTGATCTATTCCTAGACACAAAATGCAATATTGTAAGACATAGTTCAGCTCTGTCTAACCTTTAATTGTGATGATGTTAAACAATCGTATAGCTTTCGAAAAGAAAAAATAAAGATTGTAATGTAAAGTGCTAACATAAACCATACTACTCATTAAAATATACTTTTCAATCCAAAAATATGACCTATAAGTAGGCCCACACGGAATCTACGCGTGAAGAAATCTGCAGATTTTAGCCCATCATTGAGTCTGTTTATTTACTTGTGTAAATGTGTTAAATGTGCATTAAATTTAACATAAAATGCATTTAATAAGGGTATGACTGAGAGGAAGTGACATCATTTGACAGAGGAGAAGCTGACAGTGATCAAGGATGCGTTCTATCATTGAATTGTATGATTTGTATGATTTTATGCTTGTTTTTGTATGATTTTTTTGAGGAGGACAAGCTTAAAAGTCAGGCCCTAACACATTTTTATAAGTGAAAATGTACGTTTCTGGTAGAATGTCCCATATATAGTACAGTATATAGTTCCAAAGTATATTGTTAATTATTTTTTTGCATCACATGCTTTGTTACAACAATTAATTCCTTCACATTAGTTGATGTGTTGCATTTCTGTTTTCATTTTTTAAATCCATTTTATTATTTGCATCTAATAGTGTAAATTTTCAATGAATTTCAGTGTTTTGTGGGTCTCTAATTAAAGTATAATTGTACCCTTTGTCTGGTCACTGTTGCGCTTCACTGAGGGAGTCATACAGGTGTATTTACAATTGCAAATGACCACATAATTTGACACTTGACAGTGTACTACAGACATCAGCTTCGGCTCACTATAAGCTGTTTGTTTATTTTGTATCAGATGTCTGTTACACAGGCTGCTACATTTCCTATCGATCGGAGTTCGTTTTTATCTTTCTGCAAAGTCACACTAGCACATTTCCTGCAGTCAAGCAGCAGGGAGTACAAGCAAAATCTGGTTTCAATTTCCTTGTGGACGCACAGAGGGGGTTGTGTCGGTACAGTATATGTGTCAGTATGAGGCAAAAACTCACCAGCCAAAGCAAAATAGGGCAAAGTAGATGCCCAGCAACGTGGCAACCACATGGCGCACAAAAGGACTGGTCTTGCTGGGGTGCAGATACAGTCTGAACCACACAGCCGTGAGCAGGGCGCAGAGCTGACATACTACAAAATTCACCTGAAAGGGGAAAAAAAACAACAACTGATCAGCAAATGAACATAACACCATCACAGACAAATGTAATGTATAAACAAACACACACGCAAGCACGCATGCACACAGATGTAGTTTAATCCTGTGAACATGATCCTTACAAAAAAAATTTATACATGTAATTAATGTTCTATCAATCTATCTAACTATCTAATTGTGTGTGTATTTTTATTCTTTTCCAAATATTTCCCAAGTGTTTAACGTAGAGATGACTTTTTTTATCAAACACATTTTTAAACATAATAGCTTTAATAAGGGCTGAACAATATATTGCAAAATTATCGATATCGCAATAATAGCATATGCAATACATGCATCGCAGACATTGCTTTTATTAATGCATTTATTTTATGCATTGGTTGTTTATCTACATTTAACCAATCAGATGGGGCCTATATTATATTTATGCCCACCTCCCCTGTAGTTGCTGTTCTGCTATTGGCTGGAGTGGCCCAAAGGTGAACCCAGAAAATAAATACTAATGGCGAGAGTCGAGACGAGAAGAAAATGACAACAGCCAATCAGAATATCAACAGCCAGTCAGAATATCTGCTGAGGTTTTCACTCATTCATTTATTTTAACGACTAAAATATCTTTCACTTGTTTATTTTAATATCATCAAGTAAATAAATAAAATAAACAAATAAATAAATAAAATAATAATAATAAAAT
>CAIGQW010015581.1:8320877-8334694 GCA_903798125.1 Danio choprae | reverse complement strand
ACACACACACACATATATATATATATACATATATATATGCATATTTACAGTTCATTTTACAGTTAATTTAGTTTATTGTTTAGAGAATACAAACATACAGTACATTCCAATGACCTTTTTTAAAACCATTATTTGTAAAACAGCTTTTGCAAATAAAACTGAATAAAGTGCAATTTCACAGTTCACATACATGCCATTCATCAACAAAAAATACATGTCAAAATCTGCACAATTAGCTGATTACTCCATATTTACTGTCTTACTGTGCATTAAAATGTGCTACTCTAGTGCAAGAAAATAAAGTGACAAGACTCAAAATATTGTTTTGTCATTCTGTGTTCGTATCTAGGCTCACAGCAAACCCCCATTAGTCCACATCCTGCACCACACAGCTGTACATTCAACATCCAGAACTTCAGCGTGGACAGAAACGCTACAGTATGTCACACTGGAATCATGTCATTTGCCCCAAGATTAAACAAATACAATGGAATTTAGAAGAAATAATGAGCAGGATGAACATAGCGGCTAAACGAAAACAAAAAAGGACTAACAGTGCCAGGAAACAATGATTCCCCACTGTTCCAGGAGAACGTCAGAAGGTTTGGCAGGACTTTCAGTGAGGTTCCTGCAGTATTTCAGGACCCAGCAAGCTTTCTGACCTACTTAAGAGACAATGCCTTGAGCTTCACACTGACATGCTTCTCATGAACGCCAAACACACCAACAGCATGAGTCGGAGCTTTTGACTGGACACAGCTGTGAGATTTCAGCTGTAAGTCATCTGAAGCCAGATATAGAGCTTCAACCAAATTCAAAAAGTCTAACTGTATATACCTTTATCCCTATGCTTTATACAAAGAATATGCATCACCAGTTTGCCGAATAGCTACTTTTTTTTTGGCCAGTGCAGCACATTAAAGGGGAAAATAGGTGTCTTGCCAAGCTTCCTGCAGTGAAACAGACAATAGTGGCCATCCTGAAGGTCATTAAAGGGATAGTTCACTCAAAAATAAAACTCACTATTTATTTACTCGCTCTCATGTGGTTCCAAACCACTAGGAGTTTCTTTTTTCATTGCTGAACCTACAGGAGCAAGTAACCACTGACTTTCATAGTTATTAAAAAATAATAATAAATAAAAAAAATTACTATGGAAGTCAATGGCTACAGGTTTCCAGCTTTCTTCATAACATCAAGTTAATCCATTAAAATTATAAACTGAATCTGCTGCTGAATAAAAATGAGCAAACAGTCCATATACATCAGAAAAAAAAGCATATTAAAAGATGAAAATGTTTTTCATCACAATATGTAAAGAATGAATACCCAATATACACTCTTATTTATTTTAAAAGTCTGTGTGGTTCGGTTCTAAATATAGTTAAAGTCATGCTTGCTTCAATTTAAGCGAGGAAATATTTAAGTAAAGATGCTATAAAAAAAAAACTGCATCACTGTCCTCATAATCTAAATTTTGCATTCAATGCCTGCAAAAAGTAGCACTTAATAAATCCACCACAACAGGGACACCACATGTTTTTGTGGCATCCATTGTATCTGTCAGGTGACCCAGTGTGGTTTATTCAAACCAGACCAAGGGGATTATGAAAGACTCTTGGCAGCACGCTGTAACTTGTATGCAGCACTAGCAATGCAGTAATTTCAAATACATTTACTGTAAAAACATTTAAAACTCTAAGTAATATAAAGAGCATATACAGTTCAAGTCATCATTATTAGCTCTCCTGTGAAATGTAAATACTTTTTCAAATATTATGCAAGTGTTGTTTAACCAAGAGAAGATATTTTCAACATACAAATTACAAGTTTCGTCTGCCATAATGAAAGTACATGGAAATTATTTTGCAAGATAAAAGTATTCAGCTTAAAGGGCAAATTAAAGACTTAACTACATTATGAAGTTAACTAGGCAAGTCACTGGAAAATTAAAAACTAAATTTACTATGTGTTTATTTTGCTATACCTCACATTGATATTTTAAATGCTTTTTTTTTTTAAAGTTTGTTACAAAAACAAAGTGAACAGTACAGAATATTGAATAAGATAACATTGAAGAAAGTACTTTCCCAAACACACACTTATTAAATATAAAAACACTTAAATTAAGTTAAAAAATAAAATACTCCATATAGAAATAAAAAGTTCAATAAAATAAGAATAAAAATATATACATTTATATTTAGTTTATATAAAGCTGGAAACTATAGTTTCTTTTTGTTCGCATTTTCTAACATACCTCAAGGATATACATGTAATTAACAAAGCTTTGGTTCCAAAGAAATCCGTTCTTCAGTCATTTCACAGAGCATACCAAGCAAAGCACCTTCTTCCAAAACATTTGTGAAACAGGGTTCCAATTTCATCTTTACATTTTGTGCAATAGTCCGGAACGTCAGGGTTAATCCTAATGTAATTTGATGTAATGTGTAATGCAAGTCCTCTTCCTCCATTGGAGTAGTATTCTACATCTAGTTTTAATTTGAGCTGAAAGAGGCTCCAAATGTTTTAATTTTTGAAACCAAGTAACTTCTAATTTGAAGATGGCACTTACAGCATTTTTATTTGGTGAATTCTTGAACGGTAAGCATGCTGTTTGATGATGTGACTGAACGATGCTGTAAAGAAGTTGAGTAATGCATAATTACGAAGGCTTACACGATGTCAAATTATTCATAATCCTTGACGGATAAAAGATCATCAGTTCATTTTGACACAAGCTCGTTTTAGCTTCTGTCGCTTTCTTTGAAGACTTCCTGTTGCTCTCACTTAGCTCCATCTGTCACACTTACAGCAAACATGAAGCTCTGCAGCAAACGTGAAGCACATGCGTTCCATTACATTTGACCATCTTTGTCATCACAGCAATTACCTACATTTTATTAATTGTAAAAACAGAACAATTACTTTCGATTTTTTTAAAAATGCTGATTTTTTTTATGTACCCTTTGTGAGCCTAAGAGTTTTCTTTGAAATGTTAAAATTGATTTACACACACAAATACATATGCTTATAAAAATAATTATAAACATTTTTACAAAAAAAAAGACTAAAAATTCATTCATTCATTCATTTTCTTTTCGGCTTAGTCCCTTTAATAATCTGGGGTCGCCACAGCGGAATGAACCGCCAACTTATCCAGCATATGTTTTACGCAGCGGATGCCCTTCCAGCCACAACCCATCACTGGGAAACATCCATACACATTCATCCACATACATACACTAAGGATAATTTAGCTTACCCAATTCACCTATACTGCATGTCTTTGGACTTGTGGGGAAAACCGGAGCACCCGGAGGAAACCCACGCGAACACAGGGAGAACATGCAAACTCCACACAGAAATGCCAACTGACCCAGTCGAGGCTTGAACCAGCGACCTTCTTGCTGTGAGGCGATTGTGCTACCCACTGCGCCACTATGACTAAAAATGTATTTTATAACTATTTGAGCACTAACAGCCCCTGCATTACACTGAACCAAATGAATTGTATTCATAATTCAGAAGTAATACACACTGAAAAAAATATTTATTGGACTTACACATTTTAAGGTAACTGGTTGCAAATAATTTATATGAGCTGAATTTATGAAAAAACTAATTAAGTTACAAATTAAATTGAATTTTTACACATTTTTCATGAAAAAAACATTTTGTGCATAATTTATATGATTTAAAAATGATATTTACAATGCATGTATAGATTTTAAGTTGCCAAATATTTGACCAGCCACAACACCATGGCTCACACATTTCAGCTCCACTGTTTTTTAATTGCTAATTACTCATAATTAAACAAAATATCTTGAAAAGGAAGCTCAACTTCACATCACTTTACAGAGGCAGGTTGTTCTGAACCCTATTAAACCAGGGCTCACCCTGCTTATATTTACACTTACATGAGTTCAGACAAAGGTGCCATGAAAGTTGACACCAACTCAATACGTCAATACAGATTATAAAGTATTCTCTCATAAGAGCTTCAGGTGAAAGGTAGTGGAGAGGTGAGAGCGGTGCCAGCAAACAATTTTATAGTAGAATGTTCAAATACTACTCCTCATCATAAATGAAAGAAGTGGGAGAAAATGAATAACAGGTCAAAATTGAAGACAACTAGCCCTTATTTTAAGACACCACAAGATCTAAACTTTGGCCTTTTTTGACATGATTCAGCATTACAGAAACTACTCAATAGCCCATTTTTGTTGAGTTATTTCTTTATCATTTACCAGATTAAAGGGCTTTTAATAAAATGGTTAATTCAACCATAAACAGTAGAAAGTTTATAGTAGAATGTTAAAATATTGCTCCCCTTTATAAATGAAAGAAGTGGGGGGAAAAAAATGGAAAAAACAGGCAAGAACAAAACACAACTAGCCCCTATTTTAAACACCAAAAATACATTTTTTAAACTTCCTTTAAAAATCCTTGTGGAAAATCCTTTATGACATTTAATAAGCCAGAAATCTGGGCTGTCTTTTTCTCTTCTCATGTTCACACAACCTAAAAAAATTAAACATAATTAGTATAATGAACTTTTAAAGAGGTGTATTAGGAACCAATACTGGATAAGCAATTATTTGAAATGTACTGCTGAAAAACTGTTTATGGTTAAAAACTAATTATAACTATAACTAATATATAAAAATATATATGTTATGGCTGAAAATAAACAGTCTGGTTTTTACCTAAATTATATAAAACATATATGGTCCTTTAAGTGATAGTTCACCTAAAAATGTAAAATTACTCGTGTGATTTAAAAAATGTGTTTCTTTTGTTGCACACAAAAGCAGATATTGTATTATTAATAATAATAATATTAATAATAAATTTGTTTTGTTTTTTGATGCGCTTTTCTTAAACTCAAAGAGCTACAAGATATATAACAACAAATACAAATGCAACCCAAGCCAGAATTACAAGCTTCCCAGTAATAAGCCAAAAAATGTCACAATAATCAATAAAACAATAAATAAGCAAAAAGGTTACAAATTGTATAAAAAATGAAAGTGATCATTTTGAAGAATGCTATTGACTAAAAAAATTACTATGGGAGTCAATGGGTGCCAGCAGCTAGCAATCTTCAAAATATCTTCTTTTTGCTTTGTTTAACAGAAAGAAACTCTGACAAGTTTTAAAGTGAAGGGTGAGTAAATAATGACAGAATTTTCTTTTTTTGGAAAATTTGGAAAATACCTACAATTTTGTGCATCACTGTAATACAAACATGTTGCTCTTCGCTTAAAATGACGGTGAAATGTGGCAGAAGACTACATCATATATATCTGATCTACAAGTGACGTGAGGAAATCAAATGACAGCTTCAATAATACAGCAGATCTGCAATGTTTCATGTTGCTGTTAGCCGGAATAGTTAGACGTCTCTGTCTTTCTCTCTCACTGTGTTCTTTAATTAATGATCCTTGATGCGTCTCATTACATTCCTAGTCTCCTTTATGTCCAGGTTAGGTGCCTGGTCTCCTGTGTCGGCGCAGAGAAACCTGAGCAGAGGTCCAATTCACCTCAGTGAAGCTGGAGATAAAACTACATCTGAGACTCAGCCAAACCTACACATTCTGATAAGAGTCAGATCAATCTGTTTTCTTTCTGTACGTGTGACTCAGAGCGTTTGGCTGGAAATATCCTGAAGATTCATCAAGGTTAGCTGACACAGAGAAAGCAAAAGGAATTTTCAAGGCCTGCACTTGATCATGCTATGAATGTCACCAGTAGACTTTTTTTTTTTCTCGTTTAAGTGGTTCTTAAAAGAGTGAGTCAAGTTATTTAAAACATTTGCATTCATATTTGCTAAAATAGAAAAAGAGAACATCAAAGATAACATTTCTCTTTATTTATTTAAAAAAATAAGAAAAATTAGAGATTGATGACTTTAGTCAGAAGAAAGATGTCAAATAGACATATGGCGGTATTCAATAATTCAATATATTAACATGCATAATATAGATATGGTGGACACTTTAAAATACCATGAATAATTATTTATTATTTAAACTGAGTGCTTTTTTTTAAAGAATATTCATATTGTATTTGCAGTGGTGTTCATAACAGAGGCATACACTTGGAGACTTTATTGGTTAATTAGTGTAATAGATCAAACATGAACATTTTCACATGTTAATCTGGCCTAGGCGTACTGAAATATTGATTGAACATTCTGTCACTGTTTATAGAGTTATTGTACGTCAACACTGTGCAATAAGGCTCCAATAGTTATAAGTTGATTAGTTAATGAACAAAAACTTAGCTGATGTTAATTTCTTTGCTAACGCCTAACGCATTAAACTTGGTTGCAATTGTTCTATTAAATGGAGTAAATAGCTAATACAATTCAGTTGTATTTTTACCTAATGTATTAAATCTGTATTTTTTCACTGTTGATTTTAATCTATTAACTAACGTTTACTAATGAGACTTTATTTCTAAAGGTCCCATGAAATTAAAATAAAGTGTTTTAGATGTTACTATCAGTATGTTAGTTTTAAGTATATCTATCAGCTAATGTGCTCCAATATAGTGACAAAGGTTGCGTTTAGAAAATATAAAATTGAGATAAACATCTAAAGCCTGTATACATATATTAGTTTGTCAAAATGCTCTCTATATCTGACATGCCCCGCTCCTTTCAGGACACTTCTCATTTGCTTTTCAATCGATGTGCTTGAGCTCAACCACTCTCACTGTCAGAGATGTGATAAACAAATCGTTATTGGCTGTTTTTTAAAAAGGGGATGGGCTATTCTATGTCCCACCCTCTCTTCATGTGTCAGTTGGGATTATGTCAAACATCAAATAAAAAAAAAAATGCACATTTCAAAGCACTTCACGGGACCTTTGAAGGGTTAAAATCAATTTGCAATAATTTCGCTGAAATATTTGTTTACTCTGAACATGTATTTATGAAAAAGCAATGTACCAAGTATTTTTTTGTTATTATACCAGTTACCTTTTTTGCAGTTAAGGTCATTATCAGGATAATAGTGTATAACGTGATAAAAAAATTTTGCAATTAACCGCAACGAGAAAATTTGATACCTACATAAGCTTAATTTAAAATTTAACAGAGTTTTTAATGTCTACACTCTAAAAATGCTAAATTAAACAAACTCAGTGGTCGAACTTAAGTTAATATTCTAAAGGATTTGTTTAGCCCAACCATTGGATTTGTCCATATTTTACCCAAATTTGTGTAAGTAAAAATATAAAATTACATATATCTACTTTAAATACATTATAGATCCTCCAAAAAAAGGAAAATTCTGTTATTAATTACAATGTTGTTCCAATCATCTAAGACTTTTGATCATCTTCAGAACACAAAAAGAAAAGGAACAAAAAACATTGTCAAAATATACCAAGTGATTCCAGTGATTCAGCTGTAATCATACGAAACTCAAAGATCATATATATAAAAAAGCATGAAAACAACTTTGCTTGCCTATGTTTTTGAAATCAGATGAGGGTGCTTGTTTATGGGCAATACAATGCTTGCATGTTGCACTGCAGATACTATTGGCAAATATTGTATTGCCCAAAATAAACATACACCCTGACAACTGTTTTTACTGATTTTGTGCTGCTCAAAGGTGTTCTTGCAGTTTAGTATGATTACAGTTGAACCACTGAAGCCACATAGAACGTTTTGACCATTTCTTTGGACTTTGAAAGTCTCAGGACCATTGCGGCCTATGGAGGTTCAGCTCTCGAATTTCATCTAAAATATCTTAACTTGTGGTCCAAACTTAACAAAACTCTCGGGGGATTACAACGAAATGAGGGTGAGAAACAGGAAATAAAGAAAATGTGATGTTTACATATCAAAATCTTCAAGTCCATTTTATGACACACAAAACAAAGACTTCACTCCAGATAATGCTAAAAAACACTATTCCGAATTGTATTTTTATTTTTTATTTTTTTACTTTTAGCCAATGGATGAAAATAACAAAATGAATAAATCACATTTGTGCATTACATCTGACCAAGTACAAGTTTATCGCTACAGTTATTGGTGCCTGATGACAAGAGTTTCTGAATTACATATACAGCACCTGTAATATTTATCAAGAGTCATCGAAGATGTGAACAAACAAATGAAACGATAAGTATAGAGGGATGTACTGATGAATTAAATGGGCCTATACTCATTTCATGCTGACTAACAAAACACAGTTGCACTACACAAAACCAAACCACATCTGTGCAGCAAAACAAAGCGGTAAATGCTGTGAACAATGAAGTTATACAACATATCTATAAAAGATCAGTGGTTTTGCTATAGTGAAGTGCAAGACGGCAAAGCCAGACCTCAATATTTCTTCTTGCTCTGCTCTGTAAGATTCAAAAAACCGACTGTGGTTTTGTACTGAAACAGCTTATCTTGGTATAGGTTATAGAATTACTTAACATTTATACATTAAGTATGTCAGGATTTGTCAGGATTTTTGTAGGTTTTATGAAGGTAAAAAGAAGACCTTTTTAAGAGCAAGTTAATAATTTGTTAATATGATCTCTAAAAGTGCATTTATAAAAAATCATGCATTAGCAGAAAAAACATTCTACAACATATTGATGCTTTTGAAATAATTTGACAAATAATAGCTTAAATAATCACCTTTTGCATTACCTTCTATTAAGTCTTGTCTTCTACTAAATTAATAAAAAATTAAGTATGTTTAACACAAAAACAAATCTGCCAGTGGGCATGAAATCACCAACATTCAAGCAGAAAAGTAATTTTCATATCCCACCGAGGGATACCTGTTCTTGTTTTAAAGGGGACCTATTATACCCATTTTTATGAGATGTAAAATAAGTCTCTAAAGTCCCTATAGGGTGTGTATGTGAAGCTTTAGTTCAAAATACCTCACAAATAATGTTTTATAACTGTTTGGAACTGCCCCTTTTAGGCTTTGATCCTAATTGTGCCATTTTGGGGACTGTCGCTTTAAATTCAAATGAGATTCTGCTTATTTCCAAAGAGGGCGGAGCTACAAAGGCCTATGTGTTTTATGGCCCGTTTCCACTGACTGGTACAGTACGGTATGGTACGGGTCACCTTTATCAGGCTTTACCAATGGTACCCTTTTGGTGGGCGTAGTGTACGACAGAAAGTTTCAGTCGACGTCATTCTCGCTTGAGGAAATCTCGCTCAAAGTAAAGCTGTACGGGTCGTTTACATATCATATGAGAAGCACTTCTCACAAAACAGATGCATTATTCACATAAATACTTGTGTATAAATTTTCATTACTAACCTTTCTATGAAGATAATTTGATTATAACTGCAGATCAATGACAGCGCAAAACAGCCTACTGTAACGTCTGCAATTATATAAGATAAATAAATAAATGCAATATATATGAACACATACAGCCTCTTACAGTCTCCGATATGTTACTAATTACAGAAAAACTACACACAGCATACATTTAGTCCTTATTTGGGTTCAAAAACAACAAGCAACATACAGGCCACAGTCAGTGCAAACCTCTCATCTGTATCTTTAATTTTCACCAGCACATGTACGCTCTGTTAGAAAGTAAGTAATTCCGTCATTCCAAGTTCATAATAGTCCAAAAGGTGATGATATTAATTAAACATGGCAGTTTGTTCATGGTTTAGGTTGCTGAAAGAATCAGTTGCTCGTTTTTTTCCAGCTTCTCTTTTGTTTTTTCGCGCTTCACTCTCACGTTTAGATGTCAGAAGCACTTCAATAATCACGCACACGTTATTATCATGAGCTCAAAAAGTTTGTTATTTCAAATATAGATGTGCACGCGAGCTGCTGAAGAAAGTGAAACCGCTCCACTTTTAGACGGCCTCGTAAAACAAAAACAGGACACGGCAGATTTTGTTCTTCTTGGCTTTGTGGTTGTTCATCAAGAAAACGACAAGGGAGAAATCTTCACTAATGGGCGGAGCTTTCCCACTCTAATGACATGTACAAAGGGAGAATGTCAATCAAAGTGTTTCTGCAGTCTTTTTTTTTCAAGTGTGATTATAAAAAATTAAATTAAGAAATGTTTACCATTAGAATCTGGCTATATTCACAAACTCTTGCTACCAACTACAATCCCAAAAAAAAAGTGATTTTTGCATAATAGGTCCCCTTTAAGCATGAAGCATTTCATTTTTGATCAATATTTTTGCAGTTTCACATATTGTCACTAGAGGCGCAGAAATGACACAATTCAGCACTAAGTGCATTGGCTTTTTGTGGCAATCCTTGAGAAGCCTGTTGCTAGGACACGGTCCTCCTAAAAATAAAAAAGGACACTGAGGTGCAGAATGAAAGCTGCCCGCTGCAGTCATCAGTCTTTCAGCTGTCACAGGCCACACGCTTGGCCTGATTGATTTGCTTTTCTCTCTTGAACACTTCTATGTGATCAAAGCAAAAGTAACCTTTTTGACATCCCTTGCAGTGAGATGCAACTGAAACCCAATTATGATTTTATTCAGCATGGGCTAAAATGTGATACAGACTTGATATTTCCCTCCTAGCACTTACGATCACATTAATCTGATTATCAGCAGCGCTATTGTAGTATCACTGACATGCTGCTACCATAGTTTTCATTAATATTTTGAAATAAATGTAATTCTAGTGTCTCAAGTCTGACTGGTTGAGAAGACTTCTAGCCATGCAATATTTTATCAGCACTAATAACAGGAACACTGATTGTAGCGTTTCTCACAGCAAGATTGCGGGTGGAGAACCAAACTCAAATGTTCAAATATTACTGCAATGGTGTCACGTATAGCAGCTTTAAGAGTTTTTAAGAAAGAAAGTCTAAATTTTGACTTCAAATATGCAAGTTATTAAGACAGAAGAACTGCCTTACCTCAGCATTATCTTCTGGAATCTACCACTGGCTCTGATGTACGTCTTGATAGTGATTAAATATGAGATTTCATTTGTATTAAGTATATCTGTCTTTTGTCTCAATATTTATTTGCTCCAGAGCAAAAGGTTGTTGCTGAAGGTAAATTTTTATTTATTATGATGGCAGTTTAATGCTGTATCTACAGCTGTTTTTTGAGCACACTTTCTTTTTCTGATTTACTGTGTTGTTTTATTGAATTTCTGTACCTCAATACTGTTAGGCTCTTCGGGAAACTATAAATCACTGTTTATTTCAGTTGTACAATTGTTCTATTGTATTCATCTATTCTTGCAATTTTCTAATTATACTTCATGCAGATTCACGCCACTAAATGTAAAATTATGAGTTCTTTTTGTTGAAGAAGTCATCTTGTGAAATTATATTCATATTGCAATATATATCAAAGAAAAACAAAATATGGGGAAAAATATCTCCTTTTTTCCCCCATTATCTTGCAGCCCTAATATAATTCTTGCCAAACTGTCACTACATCCACAGGTTTTCCCAACATCACCCATACACGAATCAAACATTTGAAATCAAAACTTTTAACAAAGAAGTTCTACTGAGCTTATTCTTTAATGCGGAAGTGTGCTCGTTTTTGCGATTGTTTTAGAACTTCCGATTAGTTGCCTATGGGAAAAATGACTATGAATAATAAACGTCAGAAATCGGTCAAACTGCTTGCTCTACAGACATGTGTTTGCATGACTATACAGACAAAGCAGAAAATATCACATCAAGCAGCAGAACGAGCTGTTTTTAACGTCTAAAAATTTATGGAAGTAAATGAGACCGGAAGTCTCAAGCCAAAAAGATTCAAATGGCTGCGCCTGCTCATACGCGAAGAATAAAGTGAATAGGACCACCAGGGGTCAATCATACTATCTAAGCAAGAACCATGTGTAGCATGGCAAACTTTACAACACTTAACCCATTAATCTTTATAACCAAACATCTGGCCTTGGCTATGGCATTGGAATAACATGACGAGCAGTTATCCGATGATTAAATCGCTCTTGAGCACTAAGTGCTCCCTCCAAACAGTGCATTAGATGCTCAATTATTTATCTGTGCTGCTAATGCACATGGTGCTCTCATGCTCCTGTCAACTGAGCAGGTAAGGGTAACCATTACATAACACTAAGAAAGTGACGCTACAGAGAAATCTGGATAAGATGGACGACTCCAATAAAAACATCCAAAACAGTAAATCACAGTTTAACAAAGTTTGAATGAGCTTTTGTCTTTGGTTTACAAAAATTGGTTAATTCATCTTAGAAATGGACTGGGAATGGAGCAGAATGGACAGCATTGCTTGTACTAAGCATCAGTTATAGATCAGATGACATTACTATAGAATTTAGACGGATTCTGCAGCAATCTTCATGACAGGATTGGCCGTTCAGACAAAGAAATTTCATGAAATTATATCTCACTAAACAGCTCAATAATTCTTGTTTGAGATAAAAGATAATATAATCCTTTTCAGCAACTGCAAAAAGCTTAAACATTGAAGGACTAAAAATGAAACAATTTAAGTGACAATTATTGACCCAAAATATGACTCATTTATCACTAAGGTATTTTTCTTTTAATGCATTACAATCACAATAAAACTTGAAAGACTTTCTGTGCTATATTAATCTTGTTCCAAAGACGGAACTATATAGAACTATATATATATACATATATAAATAAACATAAAAATACAGATGAACTTTAAATGAGTTCAACATAAGCATTTGGATTAAATTTAATTTAATTGCTTCCAATGGTATTTAAAAATGTTTTTGATGTCGTTTACTTAATAAAACAGTATTTCTCTGGCCTACCTTTGGTTGCACACACAATTCCTGGATGGCCCTCGTTTGTTATGTAATCCACAAAATAGCATGTGGCAACGCGAGGATTTGTTTTCCTCCAGCACATAAGAGAAAATGCTGAGTAACAGGGTAAACCGCAGTCTCTAAAACACTTTCACACTAGGATTCTTATCCCCAGGAGACCTGCTAAATTAATCTGCATCTTCTTGTGAGAGACTCAGCCTTCAGAGACTCCACTGCTCCACATTACTCAATGAAGAAAAATGATCAAGCGCTTTCCAATTCGAGCGAGTGTCGTGCCAATTTACGATCCAAAAAAACATATGACTCACTGAACAGCCTGACTGAGCTTGAGACTAAACTTTTGAGCGTGTAAATGATCGTTTCCGCAAATACATGTAAATAAAAGTCAAATTTGCCCATAAATCAGCTCACTGAATTAAATCAATTATTGGTCTCCACTGGGAATAATGTTCTCTCCTTGAGTAATTAGCAAAGAGCACTGAGGCTTCCTTTTCCTGTAGGACACAAATACATTGCCTCTTCTCCCATAAAAACTGTATTGTTCAGAAGGAACCTAATCAGGACTCAGACATTCAGAAGTTACTAATTGAATTCAACTCAAGAATACCCACGTTATAGTTGCTACACTGTAAAAAAAAAAAAAAAAGGAGAAATTAGTTTATTTATGCGAGTAAACACGATGCTTTTGAAGCAATTTAAAGTGACTTTACTTAGACTAAACCTGCTGCCTTAAAATGATGTAAAAGTATTGAACTATAAATATAAAAATTAAGTAAATTTAACAGATCCATGTTACAGTTAGGCCTGTCACAATATCTATTTTTTGTTGTGCAATATATTGCGATTAATCATATTATTTTCATTTTAAGACCATTTTATGCCACTCATTATATAATGCCAGAATGACAATATACAGTGCATCCGGAAAGTATTCATAGCGCTTCACTTTTTCCACATTTTTTTATGTTACAGCCTTTTTCCAAAATGGATTCAATTCATTTATTTCCTCAAAATTCTACACACAATACCCCATAA
>CAIGQW010015581.1:8250262-8263494 GCA_903798125.1 Danio choprae | reverse complement strand
CCAACAGTAAAGGTGTCAATTATATATTTTTAAATTCATTCACTTTCTGATGCTTTGCATAATTTGACATCAAACAAACATCAAAATACAAAAAAACGTTTCTCAATAATTTTTCTTTTCATATTGCAGCCCCGCATCGATCTGACGTCGCTCTTGGACGACTGACCAAACACTTCATGCAGCTTCTTAACACATCGCCGGATGGAGTCCTTGATCTCAATGAGGTGTCGCGAAAACTGGGCACGCGAAAGAGGCGGGTGTATGACATTACCAACGTGCTTACAGGGATCCATCTACTTAAGAAAACCTCAAAAAACAAGATTCAGTGGGTGTAAGTCATTCAACATTTAATTTTATATTTAGAGGCGCATTTACTAACAGCTTGCACCATTAAAAAAAATAATAGACATTTTGATTTCAGACTTTAAAAAAAAAAGTCACATCTTTGATGGCCTGAGTACTATCTACTACTGACTACTAGTAGTTCACTATTTTTGGGTGAACTATCCCTTTAATACACCAGTATGTGATTCACACGTCTGTTTCATTGCCCTAGGAGTCCAACACCTCTCAGCTCTTTCGGGAGCCAGTGGAGCCCCAAGACAAAAGCTGACCTCCTTCATCTGAAGTCAACAGAGGAGGCCCTCGACTGGCTCATCAAGGACTGCGCCCAACAGCTCTTCGCCCTGACTGACCTCAAAGACAATGCTGAATATCCACTCATATTTCTAACATTATTTTGTGGTATACTTTTGCTTTAGTACTTCTTGCAGTTGTTTTGGTCTTAACACCTGATGTACCTCAGCTTATGTGACATATGAGGACATCTGTCAGATCGATGTTTTCAAGGACCAGACCATAATAGCCATCAGGGCGCCCGAAGAGACCAAATTAGAGGTGCCCACTCCCACTGAAGTAAGATTAAAAGACATTTAAACTGTAAAGGTTTGAATCTCAGTTAAATTGGGAGGAGGACTGTATATATGGGTCAAAGATTAAATGTTTTTTCATTTTTATTTATATACAAAGCAAGCATATATATTTGTGTATGTATGTACTGTATTTATATGTGTGTGTATATAAAAATGTAGATTTTTGTCCATTTCTCAGTGAATATAGACTGGGTGTACTATTAAATTGGGTGTATTTGTTTTTCTTTTGTACTGTTATCTTAAGTTATTTTGCTAAGATAGCTCTGGTACTTACTAATCAAATGTATACACACAAATATCTTACTGTAAAGCATCCTATAGAAAAGATATGTAGAAAGATAGATATATACACATTGCATGTCATGATATAGAATTTTGGTTGTACTACCAACTGTATTTGACTAATGTTAAAAGGACATTTATGCGATAATGTGAGGTAATAAGTATAATATGAACTTGCGTTTATGCTCTGCTCTAGGAATCAATCAAGATCCACTTGAAGGGCTGCCGGGGCCCCATCCATACGCTTACCTGCGAGACAGAGGGCCCGGTTGATGCTGAGGACTCATCTAACACAGAATCAAAGCTTGTCAAATCAGACTGCTTTGTATCGCTAGAGGATAGCCGGATACAAACACAACCACTTGTACCAGGTTAGCTGTATGGCATTATTTTGCACACCTAAAAGTCGTTAAGATATTTATTTTGTTTTCATTTTTGTGAAACAATAACGTTTCCTTTACAAAACTAAATGTCTGTGTATCATTTATTTTATTCTAAATATATTAGATAATATTTATTTGTCTAGTACACAAACATCAATAATACATGCTGCAGTTGATATTGCAACGGAGCTGATATTTTTGTTATTTTCCTCATGTTTTTCCAGATGTTTCAAATACTGTAGCAGCTGTACAGAGCGCTTGAGGACCACAAAGATGAGCCGTTGCTTCGTTATGACAAACTGCCCCATCATGACTGATTTTGTTGGCCTTTTTGGAGAGATCGTTGTGCATATCCATTCTCCAAGAGACACCTATTGTGAAGAGTTTTGGTTTGTAAATATGTTAGTATTTTTTCTATTAGTTTTGAGAAAACTTGAAAAAACATTTCTTTTGTTTTTGGAAAATGATCAATTGTTTCATGGAGCATCTGATAATGTTGTAAAATAATAAAATCTATGATGGTCAAAGATGGATTTTGGACCCTTTGTTTTAAAATAGCAAATCATCAGGATTTATAGGGAGGGAGAGTCGTCTGTAGTTGTGCGCTACCAAAATAATATCTTTTTAAAAATAAATAAATGTTTTTTTTTTATTGAGCAAGTATGATTTACACTGATGGAAAATGACAGTACACAGATTTAGAATATTACAGTTATGCAATATATTATTGAAAATAAATTCTAACTACTTTCTATTCAGCAAAGAATCTTGCAAAAAGAAAAAAGTTTTAACACTGAAAATAAAACCACAATCTTTTAAATGTACATGGAGTAAGTTTAATGGCTTTTCTGGTAACAGATCTTGAGAAGCAACCTACCTGGTCCATCATGTTACTTAAAGGCACAATATATATGTTTTTTTTTTCATTAAAATATCCAAAACTAGAACAGTGTTATGTATTTTGCTGACTTGCGTACTTGCATTATCCCAAAGGTTTCAAAGAATGTTCGAATCCATAGAAATAAGCCATTTTAACTAGTGTAGTCATGCTCATGACATCATACACCTGTAATTTCCAGTTTGGTCATCACCCTCGAATTCTAGTTTGGTTTTATAGAAAACAGGGAAACTCCAAAGACACTTTAAAATGTTGTGCATTTTATTAAACTGCACAGAGCAGCACTATAACAGACGTAACCCTTTGTTTGTTGCGAACACTTGCCCTCTAGTGGTGAATATCACATATTGTGACTTTAAACCCTTGCCAAATAAGAGTCACTCTGCAACTGCGGTCTGAAAAACACAAAAAGCTCATCCAACCACATCTCGCTTTATGAAACCAAACCTTCCCTGTATAATGCATGTCACTAATCACAGTTCATTAATGATTTCCGTATTAAAGGTAGAGGTAATTGCACTTGGAATCTGTGTAACTGATCGAAAATAAACACTTCCTGAGGTCTTAATGTTTGTAAATGTCCCGTATGCCACCAATCAGCCCCATAGATGGGTATTGATTATTAAATATTCAGTGGTGTCAGGTAAACAGGTCATTAACAAAAGAGCTATGATCTGATTTAAGCTTTGCTCGCACTGTGCAACTTTAGCCACGATTTGGTCATCTGAGACAAATATGGGAAATCCTAAAAGATTCCAGTAATCCTAGGCTAAAGTCTGTGGTCTTTGTTTGACATGTTCACCGACAGCTGCGATCAGATTTCCCCTTCGATGAAGATCTGGCAGTGTCACAAGATTTCAGACTCTTTCCTGGGGTGGGACTTCAGCTATGACAAGCGTCAAACCAAGAACTAATAGGAGCGGCAAATCTGATGATGCAATCAGCACGACAATTTCAAACCATCGCTGGGAAATGTTAAAACAGCCTTTTCTGGTTATCATTGAGGCATGTTGTGAGTAAAAACGCTGCTACAGTTTCTTCATGTTTGCCGTGAGGTTTCATGTCGGGACGTGGTATTGAGAAGGTGTCACGGATAGATGACGTCAAACTCCAGGTGAGTTTTCTTGCATGTCCATGTTGGGTGCATCTTAACTGTGGTTATGAAAACTGAGATCTTATAATGACACATGGGGATCATATTTGTGCAGTCTGACATGCTACAATCTTTTAGGAGTATTAAAAATTGCACAGTGTGAGCTGGGCTTTAGACAGCAGAGTTTGACATCAGTCAGTGACGAAGTGAACGAACGCGACTGGAAAAACGCCCCTTCTGGTTGGTTCCCCGTCAATGTGGCCCACCTGCAGGACATGCGGAACAGCATCAGGATCACGAGTGGTTCATTCAGCTGATGTCAGTTTCTGACTGTACTCACCCACCACTCCTTGTCCTCCTCTCCGTCCACTATTATCATCTCTCCCTCTGAGAAGGTCAGCTCATCTGCGTTATCAGCCACACAGTTATACAGCGCTTTTACCCTCTTCGGTCTCTGTTTCTGAAACACATGCATGAAGATTTGATTTGATAGGTATCAGAATTAAAGGGATAGTTCACTCAAAAATCACTCAAAACTATCGCTTTAAAATGCATGCAAACTGTCACAATTATGATATATTCGCCTTACAATTATTTGCAAAAGAAGTAATTGCAATTATGTGATTAATTATCTGATTTGGTACATTGGCCATTAATTTGTTTATAAATCAAATAGGAGTATATACTATATTAAAAATTAAAGTTGAATAAATATGTACATATTTGTAATTCTAATGATTAAAAAAAATAAATGACGCGTATGTATATGACATGATATGACTTCTTAGATCTGTAAAGTCCAAACATGTTAAATAAGTGGTTTCCATATATTCCCATATATCAGATTTCTGGGAATATGGGGGCTTTTTTTTCCATTATTATTATTTTTTAATTGTTTTTTTGTAATTATTCAAGAATTGTTAAAAATTATTGTGATTAATTACTCTTTGCAAGTTGTCATTTTGCACCTTTAAAAATGAAAGTAATTTGTAGTAATACTGCATTATGGAAAGTTACAAACAATCACAACAAAAAAAAATGTTAGGATGTTCTGCTTCTGAAAAGCTACATTAGCTCATTTTCTCAGCAACCAATTGTTGGCATTGCTGGCTTTTGAAGTTTTTTTAACTGATAGAGAGACATATAAA
This sequence comes from Danio choprae, assembly GCA_903798125.1. NCBI lineage: Eukaryota > Metazoa > Chordata > Actinopteri > Cypriniformes > Danionidae > Danio > Danio choprae. Next base: position 8,258,758 of record CAIGQW010015581.1, on the reverse strand, counting down.
TCCAATTTACACTCACAGTCACTCTCTCTACTGCTAACTTTAAAGTCAAAGTAAAAGGAACCTGTTTGGAACGGTGGATGTTGTATTTGAATTTGTCTCCCTCTTGTGGCTATTAATGTAATTGTGGCAATATTTTCGCACCAATGGCTTCTCTTTCACATCAGGTCAAGGTGCGCATTTTCTATGGACAATACGACATGTTTGCCCTTAGAGTCTGCATCACAACAGGTCACAACATGCAACATGCACACTGACCTGACCTGCAGGACACAGAACTGAACAGTGAAGTGATGTTTTACAGGGGTTTTTGTTTTGGTGCACAAAAGTTTTTATGAAGGTTTGTATGATTACAGTTTAACCACTTAAGTCACATTGAATGTTTTGATTATGTTTTTGGTTCCTGGACTTTGAACATCTCTGGACAGTTGCTGTATGGGGGAGAGAGCTCCCGGATTTCATCTAAAATATCTTAATCCGTGTTGTGAAGATGAACTAAGGTTTTATGAGATTAAAACCGAACAACATAAGGGTGAAAAAGTTTCTTTTTTGGGTGAACTAATCCTTTAAATGGTCACTTACTGGTGGGGCTGTTCTGGGTTTAGGTGCTGGTGCAGGAACAGGAGCAGTAGGTTGTGCTGAAGCAGATGAGGGAGCATCTGCAGGAAACCATTTTAATGAAAAATCACCATTTTAGTTTAAAACATAATCATTTGCTTGACTTCAATATATCAGTTATATGAGTATTAAAAAAATTACCTGTTTTATCACTTGATTGGGGGCCAATGGGTGGAGCTTTATTTACACTTACATCTTTACTAAATGAACCAATGGGATCCCTGAAAAATTACAACAAAGCAGCTGATGTAATGCTACAAAAGCAACAGCTGAAATCTCTACAATGATCAAGAGCAGTATTTGATCAATAATTTGTATTCAAAGTTGGAAAGGGCATCTTACCGAGTGGGTGATTTGACTGGTTTGGATGCAGGGGCTTTTGGCTGTACAGGTACAGGTGGAGGTGGGGGTTTATATGAGAATGAAGTGGGCAACACTGGGGCAGGGGGCACTACAGGCGCTGGCCTTAGAGGAGCGGGTGGAATGAGGAGCGGTGCGGAGGGTGCAGGAGGAGCCGTGACCACTGGAGGAAGAAGAACGGCCTTTGGGTCTGGAGGTGGAGGTCTCTTGGGTGCAGGAGGAGGTGGAGGAGCAGGAGGTAGAACTGCAGGAGAGCCAAGACATGATATGATTTAACTGCAAATATCAAGCTTGGCTTTTGTGGCATTGCAATCGGTTGACCAGCAGGTAGAGCATTATGGACTAAGCCTAAGTAAAATGAATGAATGAAAAATTAGACCTAGCCTACGAATGTGACAAAGGGATGTGTCAAAATGACAGACCTCTAATCTGCCATCACTGCTTAAAATATAAATAAAAATGACAAAAATTCACTCAAGTGCCAAATTAGATGCTTTCTCCAGAAGCTCATATTGAAAGACAACAAACAAGTTTAGAAAAATGCTTTTTTATTAAGACTAGGCTATAAATATTTTTGGTTATGCTAGGTGCCACTGCATTTTATTAATTAAAACAAAAGTAAAAAAATATATACTACGCATTTTCTAATTCAAATAATTGTGTTAATTTGTAACTTTCTATATACAGTTGAAATTATTAGCCCTCCTAAATTATTAGCCTCCTGTATATTTTTTCCCCAATTTCTGTTTAACGGGTTTTCCAACACATTTCTAAACATAATAGTTTTAATAACTCATTTCTAATAACTGATTTCTTTTATCTTTGCCATGATGACAGTAAATAATATTTTACTAGATATTTTTCAAGATACTAGTGTTCAGCTTAAAGTGACATTTAAAGGTTTAACAAGGTTAATTAATTTAACTAGGCAAGTCATTGTTTAACAGTGGTTTGTTCTGTAGACAATCAGAAAATAAATTTGTATTGTAGCCGAAATAAAACAAAAATCTCTTGCTCTGTTAATCATTGTTTGGCAAATGTTAAAAAAAAGGAGGGCTAATTCACAGGAGGGCTAATAATTGTGACTTCAGTTGTATATTATACAGTAAAATCAGTAACTACCCAGCACTGTATATGATTATTTATAATGAAATCAAGTCCCTGTCAGGATGTCAGACTCACCATACACAGAGTTATTTCGTTCAGGAGTTTGAGGGTTTGCAGGATCTGAACATGACCTCTGTCTGCCAATGTTCTCCATTGGTGGACTCCATCCTGACATCACAAACACAGTGTAAGTCCAGCTACATTAACACTTGTTGTACATCTTAAATCTTAAAGCCCAAACCCCTGATTTTTATAAATCACCAAGGACAAGAGTTTCAGCTAAAAATCTTCTTAATGTTCTACTGCAGAAAAAAAGTCATCTATATAATGGATGACCCGAATTAATAAATGAACAGCAAATCTTCACTTTTGGTTAAACTATCTATTTAAAGCTCCTCGGACTGACTGCTACTCACCCCTTCCCAAGGGACGAGGGGGTAGAAGAGGAATGCCAGGTACTCCTGGTAAACCCATTGGTGGAGAGTTGGGATCAAGCATCGTGCCGTAAGTCTCGTTTATCATCATGCTGGGAATAAAAGCCCTCTGCTTGTTATTGACCACATTGGCCACGTCCCGAGCCAGAGCGCTCATGTTGGGCATCATGGAGCCGCTGCCCGGAACTATACAGCTTATCGGACGCTCCTCACGCCTGTTGGGAATGGGCTGGAAAATAAAATTAATAATATACAGATGAGTCAGACTCATTATACTGATCATTTCATACTGATTTGTGTTTGTTATTTATCATGTTTTTGAATTTTTTTATCCTTGTGTTTATTTCATAGAGCATATATAAAGCATTAATATTGCTGTGGATAATACTGTAAAAAACAAATTATATTCCTATTGATCTATGAGATTATACAGTTGCAGGGAAAATTATTAGCCATCCTGTGAAATATTATTTCTTTTTCAAATATTTCCCCAGCGCTGTTGTACAGAGCAAGGACATTTTTCATAGTATTTCCTATTATATTTTTTATATTACATTATTTCTTTTAGTTTGGCTAGAAAAACAACTATAAGTTTTTACAAATGATGTTTAAAGTCAATATTATTAGCATCATTAATAAAAAATTTTTTTGATTGGCTATAGAACAAACCACTGTTGTGCAATGACTTGCTTAGTTAACCTAGATAATTAATAACCAAGATAAACCTTTAAATTGCACTTTAAGCTGAATCCTAGTATCTTGCAAAATAACAAAATATTGTTTCCTCTTTTCCTCCTCTCTTCATGGGAAAGACAGAAAGAAATGAGTTATTAGAAATGAGTTATTAAACCGTATATAAATCGTAAAAGAGAATGTGTTTAAAAAAAGCTCTCTGTTAAACAGCACTTGGGAAATATTTGTAAAAGAATACAAATTTCACAGGAGGGCTAATTTTGACTTCAACTGTACATTACTTCTGCTTTATGATGATTACTATAGTGAAATAGTACTACTAACACTATTTTAATATTCTGTTTCAATATATTCTAAAATGTATTTCTGTAACAGTCCTCCAGTTTTCAGTGTCACATGATCTTTCAGAAATCATTCTGATATGCTGATTTACTGCTCTACAAATGTGTAAATACATAATATTATTAATATTATTATTATTAAATGGTGTCAGCCATGCTGCTAAATATTGTTGTTATAATATTGCTATAAAAAGTTCAGCATTTATTTTTGACTAGAAATCTTTTGTGTCTTCACTTTCACTTTTGCTTAACTTACTGTATCCTTAATAATAAAGGTATTAACATTTAATTAATATTGATAGTAATTTAATGAAGTGGGATATTTTGAGTATGCGATTAAAAAGCATGTTCACCTTGTCCTCCATCTCATCCTCGCTCTCGTCCAGATCATCATTATGTAGACGCCAGTCATATTCCACATGCACATGGACATTGAACTTCCCCGTCTGCGCCTGAGTCAGCTGTCAATCACACAGCATAAAGTAACACACTGGATGGGAATTTGCTCTCAAGACAAGAACAGAAAAAGCAGCACAATTTAAAAACAAGAAAACCAATATACCCACCAGCTCCTCGCATTTGGAGTGCTTGAGACGCTGCGCCAAATCCAGAGCAGTCTCTCCAGCATCATTAGCTGCAAGAAAAACATTTATTTTCATTATTATTATTATTATTTTTATTATTACGTTTTTTGACGAATGAAAAAATATTTTAATATTTTAAAAACAATAAATAGCTTGCAATTTTGCTTAATTTAGTTTTAAAAAGTGGTAAAAGTACTGAAAGTACAAGTATTAAAAGTATAGCTATGGACGAACTTGCACTTGACAATTTATAGTTTTTTTTCATTCTATAAACAACTAATGACTTTTCAACCAAATATAAAATCTTTAAGATGTTTATATGGATTTATGACAACACAATAATATATACAGTATATATTTAAACTTCAGAAAAGGTAAGAAACGAATAGTTGTTGAAATAATCTATTACTTTTCGATAACAGCAAATGAATGCATTTGTTTTTCAGACCAACTGTCATTTAAAAAATGCTTTAAATTATAATATCTTTATTTGAAAATTGGAAGAAATGTTATCAGACCTTTTATTGAATAGAATTGTATTTAAACCGTGCTAAATCCATTAAATCCAGAATTTTTTCCAGTCTATATTCTTGTCATTATTTTTGCATTTTAAACGATTTTAATCATATTAACGTATCATATCATATACTTTCAATGCCCGATGTTAAAGCAGCAAGCTTTATTGAAACTCTTACTAATGCTGACAGATGCTTTTCCCCGCAGCAGCAGCTTCATACATTCACTGTTATCAGTCAAGCAGCAGTAGTGCAACGCTGTGCTTCCTTTGGCCGTCTGCTTGTCTAAATTACCACTGCACAAACACATGCACACAATTATTGGACATGCATGCAAAAATCAAGGTTTATTTATTCAATAGCATTCATTATTTAGCAGCGATCCAGATGATCAGTGGAGCACCTGTTCTGTACAAGGAAGTCCACAATATGGAGAGAGTTTCGGTCCACCATTCGTACCGCAAGATGTAGCGATGTCTCGCCTGGTTCCTGTCAGTAAAAGACAAATATGTGCAGCATTTATTTACTGCCTGGCCAAAGAAAAGTTTTTAGGGATGTGCAATATATCAAAATTACTGAAATATCGCAAATTTGGTTATCGCGATATAAATATCACAATGGTTTGCAAAAAATGAATGATTTAATACAAAAATATTTTTGTGTGCCTGCCATTACCACATCCTGTGAAATACTTTTCAGCACATCAGACAACGTACTGTACACGTCAACCAGAGTCTGTACCGATTTCAGTATGTATGCTGAATTATTGTATGAACAAGCAATAAGACTGCGCAAAAAGTATTTTTGTTTTCTTGATTATTCTTGATGTTTTCAGGCTGATAAAATTACACCAGTGGAGCAAAGTGTTGGTGACATTTATTTTTATTATTTTTATTGATATTCTTAAAATGTCTGATGTGTTTTATATAACAGTAAACAGTGTCTGTTCACTTTCAGAAGTTACAGTAATGCTTTCGTTTTCCTGAAATAATAGGAAACATTTTTTTTTAAAATATACTATCACATATCATATCACATTGCCATATTTGGCATGCTATTGCATATGGCATTTTTCTTCAATATCACACAGTCCTACTGACTTTTACGTTGGCGCATCCATTACAGTGCATCCATATGAACGTCAAAAAAATTGCAATGACATATGAGAAGCTCTGGATTTTCTATAAGCTCAGAGTTTCCAAGTTAATAAATTCTAGATCTGTATTCATGTTTTAACGGTAAAGCATTAACATAAATAATTGTTATTTTAAGTGTATAAATACCATAGAGGCAGTTCATTCTGCTGTGGCGGCCCCTGATAAAATCAGGAAAGTGAGTGAGTAAATACCATAGTGTTATGATGGAATATATTTTTTTATCCACATGAAAACATTACAAATTTAGAAATGTATCCATTATTGTTATCCATTATAAATGCATTCGTTATTGCTCATTTTAGATGTAGAGATTAATAATATGGCATACTGCTATCTTGGGCCAACAAAACCCTCTCCTCTCCAAAATTTTGCATCTAAAAGATGAACTCCAACAAATGCATAAGCAAATAAGACCAGCCACAAAAATAATTGTGTCCATCCCTTTTTATCTAATGATTCACTGCATGCCTTTAGTAAATCCTGACAGTAGTTTTGTAATGCAGGTGTGCGGTGACACAGACTGTTAGTGTATCTGTCTCATTGTACTAGGATCACTAAAAAGAACCAGCTCATAAGAGTCACTTGTTGAGAATCAGACAGTGCAGGTGTTGTTAAACGCTGCTTTCAGATAAATAGAATAGAATAAAAAGACAACTCACATGTTGGTTAGGCTGATGAATGGTCTCCATCAGGTCTAGTCCTTCAGCATAGACCTGGATCAGGGAGAAGATGTCCCGAGACTTCACCGCATCACACAATGCATGCAGTCGAGCTGCGTTATCTGCATACTTCTTCTGAGCGAAACGCTTCTCTGTGTATTTGGCTGTGATGAAGTCTTTTCGTACCTGCCTGAAGGACAACAAAGCACAACAATGAAAACACAGCAACAAATCTGTGATTAAAGATGGTGATTGAATCTCACAATCGCAAAAGACACCAAACCCACTATATTTGGTCAGCAGGAGCCAATTCTGTATTGTTGGTTCACGCAACTAAACCATTTATATATATTTACAAGAAAAAGACAACTAAAATGGCAGCATCGTAGTCAGTGGAATAGGTCCAGACCTTCCTCTTGTTTATAGCCAAGGAACAGATCCAGAAAGATGTGACAAGTTGAAATAAAACGTTTTTTCCAGAAGTCACGGCAGTAGGAGGCAGTGTAACTACAGTGATAATCCAATCCACTTTAAGCCATACTAAATTGCAGTGGAAAATTAAACAAAGGGAGCTCTACCACACAGCAGAAAAGTAGATTTAGTATTACCTGTAGATTTAACTTTCTCTACAGTATTATCTGTCATTTTCATACCAAATTTAATATAATGAAATTTAAAAAATTTAATTATTCTGGTTGCGGTGAAAAAAGGCTACAAATGATCCTCACATGCCATATATGCCTTGCCTACTAACTGGGACTCCTACTTTAAGTATACAGACACGACGTAATGAAAATGCAAAGATAAATGGCAGCAAACTTGTATTTCAAAATAAGTAAAAACCAACCGGCACCACTCAAATTGTAAAACATCAATACAAACTTACCACTGTGAATCAGGCTAAAATAAAGAGATATTTTTGAACACTGGCTGTTTATGTAGGTACCCAAGAAATTGAAGAAAAAAATGCACAGGGAAAAAAATGCACAACAGCTTTAAAACATAAAATCTTCAGATAATGTCTTGCTGCTATGAAAATCTGTAATGACAAAAAAAATCACTAAAGAAAACAAGAGCTGTCAGTGAAACAGATGTGTTGCTCACATGTCACTAGAAGGGTTGGGTTTTGGGATCTCTGTGGACAAGTTTGCCTCCATGATTTCATTAAATGCTGCATTTCCCACGCTGTTAGCAAGCTGCAAAACATTCAATAATGTTAAAACATGTATATATACAATTCCTGCTAAAATAGAAAGAAAGAATGTTACCATATTACCAAGAGTTCAGATGTGCCCAAGACATCCAGAGTAAGAGACTGTATTCTGGAGTAGTGGACGCCCATTTCCCGATGGATCCCAGAGCATTCGATGCAAATCAACACACCCAGGTTTGTGGAGAGCCATGTTGGATCTGTAAACAACAACAGAGCAAAAGCCACTGATGTTTTATTTGAATTTCATCTAGGGTTATCTTTTCTAAGTAACTATAAAAACAAGTTCTACTGGGATGACTAAGTTTACTACAATGCACAAAGACAAGCCAAAAGGCCAGATGCAAAACAGGAAGCACAAGGTGTAGATTTCATACGAAAAAAGCAGTGCGAGGGGAGGCAATAATCACACTCTACTAAAAGATCTATTTTAGTTTGTGCACATCAAGCAGGAAAGAAGAACAACAAAATTTAACCATTAGTCATAAAATTTTGTAGAAAAAATGTTTAATGATGCACTTTGTGAATAAATGATTTCTAGCTTCATTTTAGCATTTAGTTTAATCTTTTTATTTTATTTTATTAGTTTAGTTATAATTCCTTTTATTATTTTGTTATTTCACCACTTAATAAACAATTGTCATTGTTTTGGTTTGTGCAAGCTTATTCCACTACAAAAAATTATAATTATTATTAATTAAATAATTTTTTATTTTATACACTTACAATTTTACATACTTTATTACATTTTATATTTTTATTATTATCAATGCTAATTATTATTATCAATTGCTTCTTAATATTTTCATGGAAGCCATGAT
>CAIGQW010015581.1:8208520-8245262 GCA_903798125.1 Danio choprae | reverse complement strand
TATAAGGTTTAGGATCAGTAAGATATTTGTTAAAGAAATGAATACTTATTTATACCGAATTCTTTGTTAAGCAAAGATGCAACAGATTGATAAAAGTAGATATTATAAAAATTTCTGATGTTACAAAAGATTTTAAAAAATATTTTAATATATTTTTAAAATGTTATGCATCCAAGAATCCTGAAAAGAAATGAACTGTGGCTTCCACAGCAGCATCATATGTTATTTTTCAACATTGATAATAATAATAAATCTTTCTTGAGCAACAAATCAACACATTAGAATAATTTCTGAAGAATCTGTAAGGGAAAACATTCTGCTTTGAAATACCAGGAATAAATTATACTTCAAAATATAATATAAATAAATAAATAAATAACTATTTTAAATGGTAATAATATTAAAATATGACTACTATGACTACTATGTGTTTCTGAATTTATTTTAAATATTTGTTTTATTCTACAAAGGTCTGATTACATTGCTTCCAATACATTTAAGGGGAAAAATGTTGCATACCCCTTTGACTCCTTTGAGGTCACCCTTTAGCAGACTGTCTAGTGGAAAAGTGATGATGTTATTCATGTTCTGCAGCTGTGGGCACAAAAGAAAACATAATGTCTTTATGTAGTTACAGTATATATATATATAAGTCTGTGGAAACATTCTTCATGTAAGCCCACAGTGTCTCATGCAGACTGAATTAGCACAGTGGGCTAATGTTGTTAGCCACAAAACAGATACTAGCCTGAAACATTCACAGCAAATGAACATACCACCAATAGATGCCAAAGACAAGCTCACCAAGTTCTTGAAAAGAGCAGTGAGCTCCTTGGTGAAACCAGCAAATGTGAGAAAGTAATTGGACATCTCAGGGTCATCTTTGTACACAGTATTATCCGTAAACCTCTCCAGGGACTGGATGTACTGCTCCTCGTTCTCTACATGAGCTAAAAACACACACAAAAAAGACTTGTTATTATTACATAGAAAAGCTTGTTGATCAAGGACACTTAAAGGGATAGTTCACTCAAAAATGAACATTCTGACATCGTTAACTCACCATCCACTTATTCCAAGCCTGCATGAGCTTCTTTTTTTCTGATGAGCACAAAAGAAGATATTTTGAAAAATTTTGAAAACCGGTAGCCATTGACTTCCATATGAAAGTCAATGGTTACCGGTTTCCAACATACTGCAAAATATCCTCTTTTGTGTTCAACAGGAAAAAAACAAACACATAAACATTCAAATGTTCAATTTTGGATGAACTATACAGTTTCAAATGTTCCTTTATAGAGCTCATTTGTTTGTAATACGCTTTGCTTGACCTTATCTCAGAGTATCATGCGGGCATGAGTAAACTCTGGTCACATGAGCCTTTTCCATTGCTACCTCTTGCAAAAGAACATACTTCCTAGTTTATGAGCAGAGAGCTGTAAATAAAGGAGGTTATAACCACTCCCAGTGCTGTGCGCATTACAGCAGAAGGCCAACAGGCTGCCTGAGATCTGGGTTACTATCAGCAAAAAAGCTGTGTGCTACATTATACATAACTGCATAGCTATATGAATACATTTGGCCTGCCTTGATTTGTTCTAGCATGCTATTAATAATACAACATTCCATATGAAACTGACACAAATGGGTCTATAAAATCTGTTCCAAACATACTATAACCTGCACAGTCTATACTGTAAGAAAAAAGAGCGTTTGTGATAAAAAGAATGATGTTGGATGCAGATCATTTTTTGTGATAAGGTTGTGATAAGGTAAACCTACAATAAGGTTGTATTAGTCAATGTTAGTTAATGTATTTACTAACATAAACAAATGTTGAACATTGCATTTATTACAGTATTTATTCATTTTTGTTAACATTAGTTAATGCAAATGCAGTTGTTCATTGCTGTAACTCACAGTGCATTAAGAATGTTAGCAAGCATGAATTTGTATTTTATTAATACATCAGTAAATGTAGAAATATGATTAATGAATGCTATACAAGTATTGTTCATTATTAGTTCATGACACTAATGAAGCCTTATTGTAAAGTCCCTTTTTGTTTTTACAATTATTCAGTTATATTATTTAATAATAACATAGGAATGCTTCCATTTTCTTATCATTTTTTTTGCATTATTCATTCAGCCACTGTGTAATATTAATTACATGTACTTACTATATGGTTAGGCTTAGAATGTGGATTAGGTTTAGGATTAGTTACATGTAATTATTCATAATTATTGTAATTACAATAGTAATTACAGAGTACATAGAACATGTAACAAGACACCTTAAAATAAAGGGCTACCCATTTTTATTTTCAGTTTTAGTCATTTTAGCATTGCAGCTCATTAAGAGTTTTTAAAATATTCAACATTTCCAAGATTTTTTAAAATGTTCAATGTCTGATTAAACAGATTAAATATCAATAACCAAAATAAGCAGTTTTTTTTAATTTGGTAGATTTTCAGATTCATTCATGTTCACAAAGACAAACACATTTGTTGCGGATTAATGTATTTGTTATTTATTCGAATTAGTACCCAAGGTCCATTTTAACCCGGTTTTCAGACAGATACCATTTCGTCAACCAGATCACAACATGTTGACACTAAATACGGGTGTAACCTGTTTTGAACTTGTCCACTTTTTACCATTTCCAGTATTAGTCAAAACTTCATTTGGTTGGACTGCTTTTGTAATGTAAACATTCATGTGGTTGAATGCATTCAAACAGGCCCAAAAGATCATCTTCTCTTCACTTCTGACCTAATAGGTGATCGTTATAGATATGTTGTGAGAAACTGCACCAAAACAAGGTGTTCATACTTTACTCCACTGAACCAACACACATACAGATTACCATTAATATCCATTTACATCCTTTTCATTCGATTGCTTTCAATGGTACTTGTGCATCTCACTGAGCACTTCTGCAAGGTTGATATGGTGTATGACAAAATAGGGAAGGGTCTCAATGAAATCTGACCACATGTGAGCTCAAGAGACACATTTGATAGCATGTTAATGTCAAGTGAAAATGGTGATGCATCATGACTGACCATTTGCTATCCGATCACTGCAAATGCATGGTAATACAAAGTGGAAACAGGGCCTTTGGTTTCATGTGGACTAGATTATAGTATATAATTAAGCTAAGAACAATTATAATTCACCAGCTAGCAAAATAATCTGCCAATAATCTTATTTCAAATCGAAAACAAGACTATTTTGCTTGTTTTCAGGAAAAACTGACTTAATTTTAGCATATTATGTCTGAAAACAAGACAATAATTTTTGATTTAAGAATTGTTCGATATTTGGACTAGAAACAAGACAAGAACTCTAAGTAAGAAAAGCATTTTTTTGCAGTGTATTGTCATAAAGAATCACAGAGAGGCAAAAAAATCTAGTTCCTGCTGGAACAGGTATCGCTGTTCCTGGTAGGAATGAAAGGAATGTGTGAGCAAGAGAACAAAACCTGCTCGCTAGAGTAACAATAACTTAAATCACACTGCAAATGAAACTAAACGCTTTGTTCAAGGCTATTGTTATGTGTCATTTGGTATTGACGGGGTAAACTGTGCTAAAAGATCACTTGAAATTTACTTTGTACCTTTTACTTTGTAAATCTTACTTGAAAACTTTTGAGTGCAAGTAAATGTGCACAATATGTTATTGGTTGTGTGATGTAAAAAGAGGCAATTAGTCATTTGTGACACTCACTCAGACCAGAGCTGTTTATGGCCTTGACTGACTTCTTCATTTTGTGCAGTACACTGCGGTCCAGATCCAGCGCCTGCAAAATAACAGCAAACATTATCTTAAAGATTTTTTTCATGCTGAATAGATCAGTTCATAATACTCACAAAATTATAATAATGACACAAAATGTCAACTCGAGGTCCAGAGGTAATTTATTAAAAGTAACGGAAAAAATTAATTATTGCATTTTTTTTAAGGTAACTGGTTGCAAACAATTTATTAGGGCTGAATTTACACAAACCAGTTACCTTAAAAAAATGCAATAAATCCAATAAATTTTTTTTTTCAGTGTATTAAAGACTAAATTTATTGTCAGAAGCCACAGATATTATTTTTGTATGTCTTTTTTGATTATGAAATTGCCAGTAGCTAATGACAAATGAATGAATTTCCAGTAGAATAAATTTAAAGTAGAATAAATTTAACCGATTAGGATTTTAAAAGCCCCATTTTTTTTTGCTTTTTGCACTGCAGAGCTTAAAAATGGTGCATACTCTTTTAGCTAATAAAAACAACATTTTTGCATAATGTTAGTCAAACATAATAACAAATGTAAAAAGATACAACACTGTGTTTATACGTCTCTCTCACACACAACCTCCAGACACAAACACAGAGAGCCTGTAATTTAACCAGCCCATCACTCATGCTGAATCACACTTTGGGAATTTTGCACAAAAAGAACCAAGTGAAGTAGACAGACTTGTGGCCTAAAAAGTGTTTATTCAAGAGTCACGTCTGGTGCGACACCAAGACAAAACTGATGAGGGATAAACCTGGTGCCTGCCAAACACATTACACACTGACACAATCTGTCTGACACTGGCATTAAAGGGACAGTTCACCCCAAAATTTAGACTTGCTTTTAATTTACTCACCCTCAAGCCATCCACGATGAAAAAAGTAGGTGACTTTTTTGATAGTCTTTTTTGATTCAGTAGAATATTAAACAAGATTTTTAGCTTAAACCTTGACGATTCATAAAATACAAGTTATTGGCTACTGAAAACAAAAAAGAAACCTGTGGCTCCTGATGATACATTGAGGTCTTACTAATATAAAAAAATCACCAACACAGCAGCATTTCGAATACAAGTGCACATGTATGTAATATGAGAATATGTTGGAAAGTTTTCTTATGATAATAAAAAATATATGATAATCTAAAATCAAAGAGCAAGGTTCAATGCAATCTCATGGCAATTCATAACTTCTTAGTTTAGTGGCTAATATAAACTTACATTTGTACATTTTAGTCCAATTTGCCCATCCCCCAATGAAGATAGGGGCATGCTTCCTTTTAAAAATCACACATAGAAATGAACTTGTATGTATTAGTGTGAATTAGAAATGTTTCTATCAATACGTAATATAGTTCAGTTTTCTCATGAGATCCAGCTGAAATGCACACACACACAAACACACACACATATTATTCATTCATTCATTTTCATTTCGGCTTAGTCCCTTTATTAATCTGGGGTCGCCACAGCGGAATGAACTGCCAACTTATCCAGCATATGTTTTACGCAGCGGATGCCCTTCCAGCTGCAACCCATCTCTGGGAACAAACATATTATATCATGGTATTTTTTATTCATTCATTCATTTTCCTTCAGCTTAGTCCCTTTATACATCAGGGGTCGCCACAGCAGAATCAACCAACAACTTATCCAGCATATGTTTTACACAGCGGATGCCCTTCCAGCTGCAACCCAGTACTGGGAAACATCCATACACACTCATTCACACACATACACTACGACCTATTTTGTTTATTCAATTCACCTATAGCGCATATCTTTAGACTGTGGTGGAAAGCGGAGCACCCAGAGGAAACCCACGCCAACACTGAGAACATGCAGACTCCACACAGAAATGCCAACTGACCCAGCCTGGACTTGAATCAGCGACATTCTTGCTGTGAGACAAGAGTGCTAACCACTAAGCCACGGTGTCACCCATGGTACTTTTAAAGTTTTAAAAATTAAAACTTTTAAATAAATGACTTTTGCTGCTTGTTCAAGCTACTTATTTAAAATTTGTTGAATCAACAAAATTATTATTTTTTTGGAACAACTTAATTGTTTTATGTTTAATCCACTTAAATTTGTAAAAACGATTAAGTTAACTTAATCGATTTACGTTAAAACAACATGAAGTAATTGTGTGGAACCAGCATTTTATACAGTGAATATAGAATAAAAAAGTTATATAAAATAAAAAATGTGACAGAAAATTTTAAATATACTCTTTGGTCTTGAAATTGCCCATGTAAACAATTGGCCTTGTAGGTCAGAAGTGTTCAGTCTGACCTCACTGATTCAAAAAAGAAACAGAGTGTCTAACAGGACTGTGGACAAATTTAAAAATAATGTGAAAAAAGTGAGCAGACGTGTGTGCGAGAAAGAGTTTAGACAGGACATGCTGGGACAAGAAGTGGGACAGCCATCTCCCGCCTTAGCCTTGAGGAATGAGAAAAGATGAAGGAAACGAAAGAGGGAGCAGAAAGGCAGAGAAGGAGTTGAGAGATATTAACTGCACTGGGGTTTCCATCAAAGGCAAGTCTCAGCAGGGCACCATGCACAGAAATGGAAGAACCGGAAACAACTGGAAAAAGTATACTAACTGCCATTTTAATGGTGTCTGTGAGCCTCAAATTACACACATATCCACATATTTGCAGGGCTTTACAATAATAACCACATCATATGGCATCACTATACAGATATGCAAAGTTATACATGACAAAATCTGAACAAGATCCAGAAGCAGTCTTTACATACACCATGCACATCTGTTTACCTCACTTATACTTCCTCAAATAGAGTCTCCACTCAAATGGGGTAGTGCTAAAGAGCAACTCATAAAATGAGTCTCCCTCTAAGTATTACAGAAGGTGACAGTTCCTCTGAGAGCCCGGGGCAGTGGTTTTTACTCAAAAAAAAAAACTACCTTCAAACGTTATATGTAAAATCTCCTTTTTATTGAGAGGGCTGAAAAATCAACATGTTGTGGTCATCAGTAATGACTGATACTTTATAGTTCAAGTTCAGAGCGCTGTTTCTCAATATATCAGGAAGAAATGTGGAGCTTCTTTAGGTCAAGGGCACAAAATACAGGGTTATTTGCATTTTTGTAAGGTTAAACCGGATCTCTTCAACCAGTGAAACAGGCTGACGGGTTTCAGAAGGACTCTCGCAAACTAAGCTCTTTTACATTTCCATTGAAGAAGTTGCTGTAATTTTGAAACTAATGCAAAACCTTCCAAAACTCACTGTTTCGGTAAATAAATACTTTTACACTGTTTTCAGATATAGAGATCTGTTTTTATTATACAAAGGGGGTAATTTACACAAGAGGTTTATCTTAGGAAACTCTTAAGATAAAAAGTCCAAATGTTAAAAAACATGGTGAAAATTATGTCAACTTATGGTGGAAATTTGCAAGGATTGAAGTTGTTTTTAATGTTTTCAAAGACATGATTTTCAAAACAATAAAAGGACAATTTTTGTTTTGGTACATTAGAAGATGAGAAGTCTTGTTGAACTTTCTGCGAAAAACATTGTGACTCATGCATTTTTCTATGATTTACAGGAGACAACATGCACTAAAATGTAATTCATAGTACCAACAGTTTACTTATACTAATTAACATTACATTGCTGAATTAATTTTACAAATACATCAATAATTCATTGTAAATTTAAGCCAATTCATTTTTATCATCATTATTCTTCAAACTAGTTTTTACATCATTGGGTTTTTGTAAATCAAATTTAGTCATTTATTCATTCATTTTCTTTTTGGCTTCTTCCCTTTATTAAAAGCAGGGGTCGCCCCAAGCAATAAACCGCCAACTTATCCAGCATATGTTTTACACAGCGGATACCCTTCCAACTGCAACCCATCACTGGGAAACACCCATACACACTTATACACAGACAATTGAGCTTACCCAATTCACCTATAGCGCATGTCTTTGGACTTGTGGGGGAAACTGGAGCACCCTGAGGAAACCCACGCCAACACGGGGAGAACATCCAAACTCCACACAGAAATGCCAACTGACCCAGCTGAGGCTCAGTGCTACCCACCGCGCCACCGCACTGCCCTCAAATTTAGTCAATCACTTATTATTTTAATAAGTACAGGTGAGACATAAACATAAACATATCTTTTACACTAAATGATCATGGGACACATAATGTGACATTTCATTTAACAAAAGTTATTTGAACATTCTTACAAACTTACATTTAAAATGCTTTCTATGTGTATAAAATCCCGTTCGACAATATTAATTGATTAAGACACCAAAATGGGACCCCTCTTCTTTGACCACATGCTGCCTATTACTGTATAGTCTCTTTGACAGTCTCTTTGACAGTTACTTTAACCATTGCTACTTACTTTGCTGCTACTAAAAAGCAATTTACCGTAAAGGTGAGGTTAGTTTCTTTAATTTCTTTGATTCTGAATTTAACAGGTGTTTTTACCACATACATCACATTACTATCTGACACAATCTTTTTATAGAGCAAGTGTAACTTTTCTAGTTTTCCAAAAAAATAAATGTTCCTTGGAAAAAAGGTTTGTGTTGTAATTACAAACTAGTTATGTAATGTGCACTAACAACTACTAAAATGATTGCAAATTGCAATAACTTTACAGCAATAAAACGCAATATCCATTTGATCCATCTAAATAATCTGTGTGTTTGTGCAAATCTTTGAGACTTTGACTACATAAATAATTGTAATTCAGAATTAGTAGATGATTTCACACTATGAGGTGTTTTTGTTCTGTTATGTGTCAGACGATCATTGTTACTATTCTCTTCAGTGTAGTTACTTCCATTTCAATGGACATATAGAACGTGATATGGTGTATAAATAACTTTGTAAAACCTTTTCAGTTTACTCAACTAGCTGATACACAAGTTAGACAAAGCTTTGGGTCACTGTTAACGCATTTTAAAGCACTGCCTGTGTTCATTTAAAATGCACAAGTCAAAACATGACAAATTCAGAGGTTGACTTAAATGTTTTAGAAAAACACACACCTGAACTGTTTACCTACATGGTGTTTTTTTACATATGAGTACTTAAAAATTCCTAAAGCTGGCTATTTACACAGTTATGCATAGTGCATCCAGGTAGTACCATGGTAAAGTAATGCTAAATCATGGTCATTTATATACAGCCCACAAATGTATTCAAAAGATGCTGCTTTGAAATGTGTCTATACCAATGCCACGTCCCATTTGGATACTTTTTATTAGTGGGGTCTAGAGAATACTGATTTACCTTTATAATTATAAATTCCAAGACCTTTTATGTTTATCTATATTTGTTAATAACATCTCTGTTAACCCTGACAGACTCAAGACTCAAGACTGAAATCAGTTCTTAAGGGACAGTTCACCCAAAAATGAAAATGTATTCACTATTTTATTTTACTTCTATTTTTATTATGATTTACTCGCACGTTTGTGTTTTCAAACCTGGATGGATTAATTTTTTTCTGCTGAACACAAAAGGAGATATTCTGAAGAAGGCTGAAAACCTGTAACCATTGACTTACATGTTAGAAAAAAAACAAATACTATGTACGTTTTTAGCATTCTTCAAAATATCTACTTTTGCGTTCAACAGAAGAATGTCAAATATGTTTTAAACAAGTGAAAGGTGAGTAAATGATAACAGAAATGTCATTATTGGGTGAAGTTTAACGTCTGCGATATAAGAATTAATAAAATTATTATTATTCATTAATAACGTTATGGTATGGTAAGTGTATGTGATCGTTATGAGTGAATTTATCACTCTGACTGACTTTAAAAGCTTTAAAAAAGTAATGATCTGACATAGGCGTCAAAGGCTAGTCTATTTATTTCATAACACTGCGATAAGAATAAGCAGCATGAAGCCGTGAGAAAGCTGAACATGGGCGAGGTTCACTTCCAGCACTGGATACACTGAGTTTTCTTGCTACTAGAAGGAAGTCATTTTCCGGCTGCTTTGGTAAAACAGACCATATACATACATATAGTCTCTCTGTAACAGATAGAGATTTAAACTGTCTTTTACAATTGGCGTTAGTCTATAATTGTGCTATACTTGTATTGTTGACTGTGTTTTACCTCTTCCAGAGCGGCGACTGTATTCCTGCAGTGAGCCATGCGCGTGCAGAACACTGATGTTGTCGGTGCTTTATAGTCCTCATGGGTAATGTCCACAAACTCCGGCACTGTCAGTTGATCAGGCATGATTATTCCCTTTAAATCTACACAATAGATCCAAGACAAGAAACAAAGTTTGCTTAAAGTTGTAGCTTCGCTAAAAGACCGCGCAGAACCCGATTTCAACTCAAGTCCATTTTAGTCATTCCTTAAAGTGTTTAGTTTAAAAGTTCTGCGTGAAGTCCAGGCGGATTAAAACGAAAACGGGCGATGAGAATAGGATTTGCCTTTGAACATAAGCGTTAAACAGCTCCATCACACGAGCAGCTGACAAGATCAACACTTCTGGATTCCGCCCGTCCTACCTGTACTGTACAAGTTCACGTTACATGGGATTTGTAGGTGGAGTCTATTGTCTGCCAATCACATTCAGTCCGCCAATGAAAATGGATCCCTGGGTCTTCCAGCCCAATCAGAGCAGAGGGAGGTAATAAGCGGTCTGGAAACCTGAAAAGCAAATATAATGTAATATTAGAAGAAAAATAGTATGGCACGCTGCTAACTTGATAGAAATTATAAGATCTATTTTAACAATTGCAATAGGAATATGCTATAGGCATTTTAGGAATTGGTTTTGGTCTTAGAACTGTGGCAAAGTTAATCTAATTTAAAAAAATATTGTTTGGATTAAGTTTAGACTTTTCTGTCTCACAGTAACAATAGGTATTTATACATATAAGTAGTTACTTTTATATTTTAATAAGATCACATTTTGGAATCTTAGGCAAATACTTCTGCCTATACTGTACATTGTCGGTGCCTGATAATGACTGATTGATTATATGTAGCATTATTGCAAACACAGAGTGCTTGATTTTGATTTCCCCTAACTGATATTACATTTACTCTTTTCCTAGTTTTAATTATAAACTGGACTTAGTAATTATGTTTTAGACTTTTGTCAATTATTAGTTTCATAAACCTAAATGTGCAATTGTCATCAAATCATTGCAATATACGTTTTTATCTACATTCTTTACATTCATAATTTTATGTTAAAAGCTTAAACGTGAAAAATAATGTAAATAAATGTATAAATAAACTTCAAAGAATAAAGAAAATAAAGATAAAAAATAATTAACTGAATATTTCCTATAGATAAACAAACATATTCTTATAAAAAGAAATTTGTATTTAGAAAAATACAGATACAGAAACGTGATCAAATTAGGTTCAAATAAATTATCCAAATAGTATTACAAAATAATTTTTCAGAAGATATTGAAACAAATAAATATGCAAATAAGATCAAAATAATATATCTTATAACAATATATATCTAAACAATATAATCTTAAAACACAGTACTAAAATGAGCAGAAAACTTTCTTCATCTTACCTTTATTCTTTATTTCTTCATTTTCATTTCGAACTTTTATTTTGACTCGGAACTACACCGGAAGCACTTGTCCTGTGTTCATAGCGTGAGATTTTCAGTTCTGTTGGTCATGGTTTTGTAGCATTAGAGGTTTTCGCTGAATGTGGAATAAGTACAATTTAGTTAAGACTAAAAAAACATCACAAGCATGGCTACCAAACGTAAAGCAGATGTACCGGTGCCTGCGGAAGAGAGTGATCAGCTCCTCATCAGACCGCTGTAAGTTCACTTCATTCACAATGTCTTCAATAACAGTTCAGTTCCGCGCCAAATGTTTTGTCCACTTACTGTTAGATTGTTAGATCCACTTACAGTTTACATTGAAATTCAATATGTTTTGTACATTTTAGTTCGAAATACTGTAACTGTTAGTAATAAAGTTCCTTTCTGTAATGTTTGTAACAGAGGAGCTGGGCAAGAAGTTGGCAGGTCCTGTATCATCCTGGAGTTCAAAGGCCGTAAAATCATGGTAAGCATTGTTTTGTTGTCTGCCCTACCCTTGATGTTTGAGCTAAAGTTTGTTTTATATTCGCTCTTCAAGACTTTATCCTTATAATATAATTTCAGAAAAGTAATATTTGCAAATTCTAAATGATTAAATCTTGGGATCAGTCAATGACTATCAAAGTACAACATTGTTCACAGTCAATTAAATAGTGCTAATGTTGTTTGAAAGTCATACATACCCCAATATCCCAAGTAGCGTGGTAAACAATATAGGTAGCAACAAGTTGGCACTGTTCAAAAATTAATGAATATAAAACCAACTTTTCCTTAATCATTTTCTTACGTATTGTAATGTTTCTGCAGCTGGACTGTGGCATCCACCCAGGACTGGAAGGTATGGACGCTTTGCCTTACATTGATTTGATAGACCCCGCTGAGATTGACCTTCTGCTCATCAGTCAGTAAGTGACATTTTTTTTCAGTCAAAGATGGCTAATTCAGGGGTTTTCAAACTTGGGTCTGGAGAGTGCCAGGGATGTAGAAATGTTTGGATAAAAAGCATCAAATATGTACACACAAATTCACAATAATCCTTTAAAAATAAAAGGCTAAAGAAATCAAGATTAAAAAAAAAAAGATTTTGCAAATGAAATGTTGAACCTGTTAATAATATTATTTGTCACTGTATTAATTGGGTATTTATACAAGACACTAAATAGTTGCCTTTACATTGTAGGCAATTATAATAGATTATGACAGTTTAAATACAATTACTACATGGGCCAAAAATTATATATGGAAAAAAAAATTTTCTTTCTGAGAGTCTAATAGCATTTGTTACATAGTAAAATTACAGCATTTTAATTTTATATTTCAACACTGGCCAGAATAACAAATGTTTTTATAGCTTTCTTGAAAACATTCATGATTAAATTTGTTTTCATTAGTGTTAGTCCTTAAAGTTTAGATTTCTTAACTGTAGTTAAAACATTGATGTTGTGTTGTCTAAACGTATAATCATGCCTAACATTAACGTTGCCTTTTATATTTTAGGATGAGGGATGAGAATTTCTGTGGTGATCTAATCAACATCTGGTCATATATCTCCTCTTTTTTTTTTCTCTCTCTCTCTCTCTCTCAGTTTTCACTTGGATCATTGTGGAGCTTTACCATGGTTTTTACAGAAGACAAGTTTCAAAGGGAGGACGTTCATGACCCATGCCACCAAAGCCATCTACCGCTGGTTACTTTCAGACTATGTCAAAGTCAGGTACACTAAAGCTCTTGTTTCAATAAAACGGCAATTTGAAGCCTATAGAATGGACCAACATTAACATGTTTTCTGGTTTCGTTGTGTCTGTAGCAATATCTCAGCTGACGACATGCTGTACACCGAGACCGATCTAGAAGAAAGCATGGACAAGATAGAAACCATCAACTTCCATGAAGTGAAAGAGGTGGCTGGCATCAAGTTTTGGTGTTATCATGCAGGACATGTTTTGGGAGCAGCCATGTTTATGATTGAGATTGCAGGAGTGAAGGTATGTGTGGTTTATTCATTCTGACCTGTTCACTAACACCTAAACCTAATTTATTCTTCTGTGTCGAGTGATTACCATTGTGAGCATTTATACTTCTTTGTTCTGTCTGTATTGCTTCCCAAATGCTAGTAGGCAGTGGGGTTTCTTTGCTGGTGTTTTGGGTTTACACAGGAAATGTGTGTGATTCTACTAAGAAAGAGTGGGAGAAACTGGCAAATGTTCAACAACTTATATTATATATAATATATTATATATAATAACAACGATATATCGTTTTAGCACTGATATAGCAGTGTGTGCAACTGCAATAGCCACATTGCAGGATCTGCAGTGTCGAGTCAGTATTTGGTGAACCAAGCTTCACAGTTCAGAATGCGTGTGATTTGTAGAGTCATTGTAAAGTTTAACCATAATGGAGTCAAAGTTTATCATTTGGAAGTATTTTTAGGGCTTGTGACTGTATTTTGTAAGTATTTACTAGCGGGTTTGTAGCTTTAACATAGATGAATTGTGTCCGGCCGTTAATTTTTTTTTATATGATGAAGACTATACAGTGTTTTTACATTTGATTATTCAATTTCTGTACCTGAAAACTATTAGACTCGCCTGAAAACCATAAAGTACTGTTTATTTATCTTTGCTGTATTGTATTTATCTATGCTGGGTATTTTTTTAAATTATATTTTATGCAGATGCACTCTCCTACGAAATCATCTCAATCAATATAAAAGTATAAATTGTTTCCAAGTAGTTTAATTTATCAGGTGAAATTGTATTCATACCGCAATATATATGGCAGAAATACAAAACATCGCAATGTCATTTTTTTTCAATACTGTGCAGCCCTAAGTTCAATCATACAGTAAAAACACAAAACAAAAGAATTTATTTGGAGCTCCTCGGTGGAACTCGACACATGTTAAACACTCCGGGGCTCTCGGCCTCGTCTACACTAATCTCTGCAATCAAGCCAACCAATCACAGATCTTCGGGAAGTGTTGTTAAATATTTTGAGAGGTGTGTGCCAGTTAATATCGCGGAGATTATGTGACGCTGGACCTTCCATGTGCAATTGGCGCAGAAATATAAATTGGCCTTTACACACACAAACACTTTCTGAAAATGATCACAGTCATTATTTTTTTTTAGCTGCTGTACACCGGTGATTTCTCACGTCAAGAAGATCGACATCTCATGGCTGCTGAGATTCCCAGCGTCAAACCAGACATTCTCATTACTGTATGTATTTCAATGCTAGAAATATGATTACCCTTGAATATTAGAGTTTTTCCCCTTTGTTTACCCATTAGTTTCCCCCTCATCTCTCTCGTGCATGTAGGAGTCCACATATGGCACACACATCCATGAGAAGCGAGAGGAGAGAGAGGCTCGTTTCTGTAACACAGTCCATGATATAGTGAACCGTGAAGGGCGCTGCCTCATCCCTGTGTTTGCTTTGGGTCGAGCCCAGGAGCTGCTGCTCATTCTAGGTAAAGTCCAGCAGTTTAAACCCAGTCAATTCATCAACAAAACCTCATTAGAGTCATCTAACATTCTGCTTGTCCTCCATTTCAGATGAATACTGGCAGAATCACCCCGAACTCCATGACATTCCTATCTACTATGCTTCGTCTCTGGCTAAGAAGTGCATGGCTGTGTATCAGACCTACGTGAACGCCATGAACGACAAAATCCGCAAGGCCATCAATATTAACAACCCCTTCGTCTTTAAGCATATCAGCAATCTCAAGGTGAGCATCTTCAAAGTCTGTGAAAAGACTTTCTGGAACTGATGCAGATATGTTCAGTCATTTAAAAATGTTCATTATACTAGATATAATATATTATGAAATTTGCATGTTCCCCACTGTGTGGGTTTTCTCCAAAATCGATTTTAACTGTAATAAATGTATTTATCATTCTATTTTATATGTTTTTTTGTAATTAAAATATTTCAGCTTATTATTTCAGTTAAAGGCAGGCAAAATTTGTGATGTATGTGTAATTTTGTTAATATTATGATGTGAATGTGTACTTTTAAATTCATTTTTATATTGTCAGTTCATTTTAGTTTTTAAAGTTAACTTTAGTTTATTAGATATTTAATTATTTAGTTTACTATATATAACTATTAGATATTTGTTACTTTTTGTAATATCGTTCTAAAAAATTATTATATTTGTATTTTTATATATATATATATATATGTATGTATACATGTGTGTGTGTGTGTGTGTGTGTGTGTGTGTGTGTGTGTGTGTGTGTGTGTGTTATAAAATTGAATTTTAGTACTTGAGCAAAATGCTTAAATTTGTTTTTATCAGTGTCAGCTAACAATAACAAAACCCGTTTACCAGGAAATATAAGTTTAATAGTCCTTAATTTTATTTAAAAAAAACATGTGTCTTCTCCTTCAGAGCATGGACCATTTCGATGACATTGGCCCAAGTGTAGTAATGGCATCTCCAGGTATGATGCAGAGCGGCCTCTCCAGAGAGCTTTTTGAGAGCTGGTGCACTGACAAGAGGAACGGCGTCATCATAGCGGGTTACTGTGTAGAAGGAACACTCGCCAAGGTGAATCTCCTCACTCTTCAACAAAAAATATCCCCAAAAGTTCAGCACCATCTTTTTGAACATGACTGACCTGTCCTGACCTCACCCTGTTTTCTAAACAGCATATCATGTCTGAGCCAGAGGAGATCACCACCATGTCTGGACAGAAGCTTCCGCTGAAGATGTCTGTGGATTACATCTCATTCTCTGCTCATACAGACTACCAGCAGACCAGCGAGTTCATCCGGGCTCTGAAACCTCCTCATGTGGTCAGTGATTATGATGATGTCATGAGATGGTCATCAGGTTCTGGATCAGATGTCATGTTGTTGTTGTTGTTTTCAGATTTTGGTTCATGGAGAGCAGAATGAAATGGCTCGGTTGAAAGCTGCGCTGATCAGAGAGTATGAGGACAATGACGAGGTTCACATTGAGGTGCACAATCCTCGAAACACTGAGGCCGTCACACTCAACTTCAGAGGAGAGAAACTGGCCAAGGTCAGACTGCAGCTGTTGCTTGTCCATGTCTACCTAGGTTTAGCATCTGTATTAAACGCACATTGAGATGCGTGTATTGTAGTGGTGTCTCTGTCACCATCTAAGCCAGCGGAGATTGTACGCTACAGTGATTTTACCAAGGTTGAATGATTTGGTTTGGCTTGATGTGAAGCTTTTAAATTTTCACTCCACCATGGTTAATTAGTTAACTACGAACTCCCCTGCCAAGAAAAATGGCTAAATGGTTAATCTGGTTCATCCACACAATCGCTAACATGTTTTTTTTTCCATTTAGTTTAAGAAGTCTTGCAGCCTGCTTTACACTACACTAAAAATTTGTTTTTGATCTCACAAGTGAACAACTGACTCACTAAATTATCATGGCTTTGTCTGTTTGTTTCTTTTTTTAACTTTCTTTCTTGTTCCTATTGGTCTCCTAAAAGAATTGATTCTGAAATGCAGAAACAAATTGTTGACATTTACATTTTCACTTCTGTAACAGATCTACATAGACCTGTAACAATTTTGCATAATGCATAATTTATTTTGTCTATTGCGGCTTGAGCAAATGTTTTAAACCAAACAGTTAGTCTTTAAATAAAAAAATCTTACACTCTATAAGATGGGCTCATGTTAAATGTATATTATGACAGGTATTGTTTGAGCTTGGACAGATATAACATACTCTAAGACACCACTGAAGAAATTATACACTTTTAAAATGACATAATAAGGGCATTTAAAGGGTCAGTTCACCCCAAAATTAAAATTATGATTAAATTCATTATGATTTACTCATCCTCAAAGCATCCTAGATGTATTTGGCTTTCTTCCTTCAGTCAAATCTAGTTATTTTGAAAAGTATATTTGGCTTTTGCATTTTTTTGTGTAAAGTGCATGCACCGTTGAAATGAACACAACCACAGTGAGGAGAAACAAACAAAATGCAGTCTCATCCAGCTGATGACACTAATGCACCAAAATAATTCACTCACTGGAAGTTACACAAAATGATTAATAAACAGGAGACCTTTATTCACCTTATAAGTGCCATATAAGGCACTTTTTTTATATGGATGTGCTTTTTTTTAATTATTATTATTTTTGACTGCTGATAAAGTCAAACAGCTGCTCTTTCCATTGTAAAGCTAGAAAAGCCTAATACAATTTTCAAAATAACTTCAGATTCAACTTCAAGCTTTTATTTTTTGATAAAATTATTTGCTTTTCTTGGGTGAACTAACCCTTTAAAATTAGTCAACTCACTGAAACATGAATTATTGCATCAGTCTAATGCTTTTTATCTTCTTTCTTTTTTTGTGGTCTTGCAAGGTGATGGGCTGTCTTGCGGATAAGAAGTGTTCACAGGGTCAGAGGGTCTCTGGGATTCTGGTGAAAAAGAACTTCAGTTACCACATCCTCTCTCCTTCTGACCTCTCTAGTAAGCTGATGATTATGATTGTTTCGTTTTTCCAAATATGTGTGCAGGGCCTATTACACCAAAGGGTAATTACAACAAGGTCCTTGTGATCTGATACCAAATTTGTATTCTCTGTCTTTGTAAAAATTTGTAGAAAGTTATCCGTCAATTGGCGAGTAAAATTGTTTGTTTTATACACTCACCAATGGTGTATGTTTGCTTCTCATAGCTGCTTTTTTATATCACAGATTACACTGATCTGGCCATGAGCACGGTGAAACAGACTCAAGCCATTCCCTTCACTGGCCCTTTTCCCTTGCTTTTGAGTCAGTTACGTCACCTGACAGGTGTGTATACCTCTCTCTCTGTGTGTGTGTGTGTGTGTGTGTTGTGTTTTATATGTGGTGTTCATTGTGTTGTGTTTACATGTCATGTTCACTGTGTGTGTGTGTGTATTGCAGGTGATGTAGAGGAGATTGACATGTCAGAGAAGAGCACAGTGAAAGTCTTCAACAGCATCACAGTGATCCATGAGAACAACTTGGTGGTGTTGGAGGTGAAGAGACTCACCCGTCATTCATATGCCGAATGTAACTACAGCAGCTGCACTGATGTGTGTGTGTTTTCTTCCTCCAGTGGTTTGCCAATCCTCTGAATGACATGTACGCTGATGCCGTCACCACAGTGGTTCTGGAAGTGCAGTCAAATCCCAAAGCTCAGAAAGGTGAATTTTTACATCAGTTTAAAATTTGTGCAGAGCTGAAATGTTTTTTTTAATGTTTGCTTATTTCCTCCTCCCTTTATCTTTTATTAGTCTATGTCTTGTTTTTCATCTTTATTTTCCCTCTTTCTGCCACTTTTCATTATTCTTTCTGTTCTTTATTGTTCTCTTTTTCTGTTTTGCATTACATTATTTTACTTCCTTTTTGTGAATTGATCTCCTGCTTCCTTTAATTTTCCTTCCTTTTCTCTTTGTGGTCCTTCTTTGTTTACTTTTTTCATTCATTTCCCTTCCTTGGTTTTCTTTTGTTTACTTCCTTTTATTCTCTTGTTTGCATTTTACTCCTTTTATTGCTTCCATTCCTTTTTCTTTAATCCTCTTTCCCACTTCCTTCCTTGCCTACTAATAACTTTTTTCTTAATTTCTCCTTCATCCTATTTTCTTTCTCCCTTGCTTTTGTTTTCTTGTCTCCATCCTCTTTCTTCTTATTTTCTACTTGGTTGAATTTTACCCATTTTATTTTAATCAAGTACCAAAAGAGAAATGGATTACTTTCATCTCCTTGTCTGCTTCTGTCTACCTTTTCTTCAGTTCATATCCTATTTTCTTTCTTTTTTTCATCTTCCATCTTTCTCATTTTTCTCATTGATTGCTTGCCTCAGTTCTTCAATTACTATTGCCTTCTTTCCACTCTTTTTCTTTATATTACTTTCTCATTGAGTTAAAATATTGTTAATAAATGTCATATTTGCACCAATCTGTTTTCCTGTCCATTTGTTTTCATTTTAGCTGTTCCGCCCCAAGAAAAGAAGGTGGATGTAAATGTTTTCCATAACAGACTACTGAAAATGTTCCAGTAAGTTCAGCCTCACAGCACTCTCTGCTCACCGTCAACAATATTTATGATCGACTAAATTCTTTTTCTGCCACAATTTGCAGAGACATGTTTGGAGAGGAGTGTGTCGACTTTAAAGACAAGAACTGTCTCGCCGTGAATGTAGATGAGAAGACGGCCTTCATCGACCTAGAAACAAGAGTAAGCGTCAAACTCTATCAAGTGTAAATCTTGGAGTTTTACAAAAAGGAAGTCTTCTAATTCTCATGTGTTTGTGTTCAGACGGTGGAGTATGAAGACCCCAATTCTGAAGATGATTCTCTCAGAGAAATGGTGGAGCTCGCTGTACAGAGGCTGTATGAAGCCATGAACCCGGTGTTGTGAGATGACTTCTGCTGTCTCTCAGGCTCTTCACTTCCCCCAAGAACTGTTGTTATCCGAGTCCTTTAACTTGAACTATTAAACCAGACTGAAGACACCAGAAGTTGGACCGGACAAAGCACTTCAAATGACAGTGTAATAAAAAGGAAACAGTTTAAGGTGTATGTTGATGCTTGTGTTTTTCCCAGGTCTGTCTGTCTATTATACAATAGCCTACACCGTGATTATTTGGAATGTTGTTTTTGTCTTTATTCCTTTTTTGATTTGTTGTTGTAATTAGTTTAAGATCAATGCATTTGGTTTAATAAATGAGGTCTTTGAAGTACGGATGTGCTCTATGCTTTTGATAATATGGTAACTGTTTTAATATCACATAATACAGTTGGAATTAAAATTTCTTCTTGTGTTTTTTTTGCTTGTCAATAATGGGCTAGCATTTCTGAACGAGATTTTAACTATTACGTTAGACTGCTATACTGCTGTCTGATACTGAGGGAACAAAGATAAAGAAAGACTAATAAACAGAAAACCCTTCTAACTTATGTTAGTAAGGACTGGACTGATCTAAACCAAACTCTTCGATATTAGTGAGTTAAACGCGCCAAAAACAAAAACAAATGTCTTACCGTCATCGTGTGGTGAAAATGAAACTGTCGGCGACGTCGACTGTCCACATGCGCACGCTGAAAACGTTTTTTTATTAAAGACATTACAAAGATGTTTTATTTCAGTGTTATGGTTAAAAAGGTGGTTACCGTGTTTTTAGAAAAATGAGTGCTAAGTTGTGCTGTTTGTCAATCTTGATTAAACGCACCTGACTTTAATTAACCTACCAAGTGTTCCTTCAGATCCTACTTAGTTGGTTTAGTTTGATGAGGGTTTGAGCCGAAGTCTGCAGGAAAGTAGGACCCGCTAAATTGAAGGAATCGTTTGAATGAATGAATGAATGAATGAATGAATGATTCAATAATCTATCATTATCTATACAAACACACTGAGAAAAATATAATTTATTGTCATCGACAAAATCATAAAAAACAGCTAGTTATAATTTTTGTCACCCATGGGCTACTTTGAAATGGAACATTTTCGATAAGTCACCTGAGCTGTGAAGAAATGAATTTGAGATAGTTTTTCTTCCTTTTTTGTGTGTTATGTGTGTATGAGTGAAACAACGATTGTTTCAATAACGAGGAAAAAAAAAAAGATTTTGTATGTCAATTGACTGGATGTTTGGGTAATTGTGGTGAATCTCATATAGTGGCCTTCTCTCATGGCAGTAACGAGATCAACAAAAAGAAGAAATGGAAATGTATTTAGGGGAAACATTAGTTCACATATGTCATTTATAATAAACATTGCAATATTCCATGGAAAAAAAAAAGTTACAGAAGGTGAATTTAAGGCGACATTTTATTTATAAACGAAAGCTTGCAAAATATACCAATCCAAAAACTATCAAGTTATACAAATATCTAACACACTTATACAAACACTGTCTTAATATTCAATACTTTCACTCCTGCCCCGTCAAATCGCTTTAGGAAATTCATGCAGTCGAGTATTACGGGCACATTTCTTAACATCAAAACAGATTTCACTGGATTTGACACTGGACAATAAAAATTTAACATGGTTACAGGATCGGGACATTTATTCTATTATATAAAAATGACACTAGTAGGCCTATGGCTGTATTCTGCAAGATTACCATCAATACATTCACACTAGTTAAACTGATGAACAAGATTCACTGACTGTTTAACCACATACAAATGACAATTTATCACTTTTTTGGGTTTCTTGGAGATACAAAACATGAAGTAAAAAAACCTCACAAGACCAACAATAAAACAAATACAAGTAAGGCACTTTTAATTCTGATCTCAGAGCTGTGTTCAGTACATTCTTATCGGAGCAGCTTCAAAATGTGTTGTCTTGAATACAGTCAGAAACATTGAGTTGCTGTAAAGCAGAGGTGTCCAAACTTGGTCCTGGAGGGCCTGTGTCCTGCTGAGTTTAGCTCCAGCTTGCTTCAACCCACCTGCCAGGAAGTTTCTAGTATATCTAGTAAGAGCTTGATTAGCTGGTTCAGGTGTGTTTGATTAGGGTTGGAGCTAAACTCTCCAGGACACCGGCCCTCCAGGACCGAGTTTGGACACCCCTGCTGTAAAGTATGAGAACATGGAAAGAAAGAACTGATTGTCTGTCTTTTTTATTTGACTAGTTACTATCTTAAAAAAACTAATGAAACAGGTTACATTCAAGTAAAGCCCAAATTAAAGCAGGAAAATATATTTTTAAAAAGCTTAAAAAAAACTCAGATTGTCTTTTGCAAATAATTCACTATAAAAACACAAGATTGTTCTCATAATTTGCTGGTGAGTGTCCAAGAACAATTGTTAAATAACTCAAATATAACAAGTATATTTTATATTTAACAGGTCTCAAGATCTGTTAGCCTCTGCTCAATCCCTTTGACAAAAAGCAGGCCTGTAAACATTGCAATATTGGGTAGTTTTAGGTTTAAAAATGAAGCTGGTCCTGTGTAGATATGGCTCTGTTGAGATACAGTGTGTGGACTGAACGTGTGCATGTGCACTGCAGAATCCTAACAGGATTAGCAACAATGAATTCCCATGTATTGCGAAGTCGCTGAATGATTTGTGCTTTCCGTTGCTTTATAAAAGTCCAGCGCTCTTAAAGTGACAGTTCACTCAAAAATGAAAATGGTCCTTATTTATTCACCCTAAAGTCTATTCCAAACCTGTGTGATCTTTGTTTTTGCACCATAATGTAGTTTCTGCAAAATTGGCGAGTTTTGAAAGAGTTTTCAAGTTATATGCCAGTTTTGTGGAAGAACAGACCAAAATTAAAGTCAGATTATAATTGAGTCGTTTCACATTGTTTACAAAAGCATAATAAACTATTTGTTCATGAATCAATCCATCTATATGTATGGTTATAAAGGATTAAAGGAAAAAAAAATGTAGGGGATCTGGTTCCATCCATCTGTTAATTGGATGGAGGTAGATCTAAATGCAAGCTAGCAATAGAAGCGGACTAAATGATTGGAGAAATATGGCTTATTACAGTAGAGAAAACACTGTTGTTTGACTAGCAAGTCAGGTTATGACCTTTTGACTAAACATTACAAAGTTAAAACAAAGGAATTCTGAAAATAGATTTCATTCAGATTCGGTCTGTTCTTCACAAAGTCCCACTGTAAAGCTTGGACATTTAAATATTGTGCTTATTGTCAATACTGTCAAATGAGTCAGTTTTAAAATAATAAATTGTGCTTTTCTGTACTTGAAAACTCCAGCCCTTATTTATAGTTTTGAGAAATCGTTATTTATAGTTGGGAATTATACTCAACAAAGAAGGATATTGATATAGAATGACAATGTGGTGAATAAATGAACAGAGTTTCCATTTTTTGTGAACTGCCCATTTAATCATACTGCATTCTGGTTATTTTCAACACTGGAGCTGTAAACGTACACTTTCATGTGGATGCAATGCTTGTTCTGCTCATCTTTGAGCATTCCCGATCACATTCCCTTTTATTTTCCCATTTAGTTCACATTCCTTATTAACTTTATTCCATGTCATAAAATCTTTAATCTTTAATGCCCATAGTATACTCTGTTTTTGTGCATATGTTGGGGTGTGAGGGCAGTGCACTTGAAGCAAATATCGAGTTCTCACCACATTCATTCATTCATTCACTTTCCCTCAGCTTAGTCCCTTTATTCATCAGGGGGCGCCACAGCGGAATGAACCGCCAACTTATCCAGCATATGTTTTACAGAGCGGATGCCCTTCCAGCTGCAACCCAGCACTGGAAACCACCCATACACACTCATCCACACACATACACTAAGGCCAATTTAGTTTATTCAATTCACCTATAGCGCATGTCTTTGGACTGTGGGGGAAACCGGAGCACCCGGAGGAAACCCACGCCAACACGGGGAGAACATGCAAACTCCACACAGAAATTCCAACTAACCCGCCCGGACTCGAACCAGCGACCTTTTGCTGAGGCGACAGTGCTAACCACCGAGCAACCGTGTCGCCCCACCTCGCATATGTGCTTTGAATTATTTGCACACTACTTCGTTTGACCACAAGGTGTAAACACAAAACCAGACCTTAGTTTCGGTCAGAAACAAAACAACGACATAAAACAAAAACACCAAAACTACTGGAAACACCAAAAACAACAGACGCCCGTGTTGGCAAGTGCACTTGTAAGGGAATAAGTAAAATATTAACAACTTTTTTTTAAAGGATTATTTCACTTCCAAAATAAAAATGTCCTGACAGCTTTGTTCACTCCCTTGTCATCCAAAATGTTCATACCCTTGTTTCTTCAGTCATAAAGAAATAAGGTTTTTTGAGGTAAACATTCCAGGAATTTCTCTATATAGTGGTCTTGTATGGTGGTCAGTGGTTTGAACTGCAGTTTCAGTGTGGCTATAAAGGGCTCTACACAATCCCAGATGAGGATTAAGTGTTTTATTTAACAAAATTATCTGTCATTTTCTTAAAAGAATAAGAATTGGTAATGTAACATGCCTTTTTTAACCACAAAGACTAGCTCTGGTATGCAAACCTTTTGTGGACTGGAGACAAATCCTGTCTCCAAAAATCACTTCTTTTCACATGAAGAAAGAAAGACATAAACATCTTGGATGACAAGAGGCTGGGAGTGAGTACATTTTCCTTCTGGAAGTGATCTAATCCTTTAATCATGTACAAATACATATTTAACTCATAACTTTTGAAGGGAAAGAGCACAGATATTGGAAATGTATGAATATTTATAGTGTGCAAGGGCCAAAATAGAGTATACTTAAAAGGCGGTTGCTGCGTCCGAAATAGCATACTTCCCTACTATATAGTACATTAAAAACAGTATGCGAGCTGAGTAGTATGTGCAACACAAAAAAATTGATAAATGAGAGTGAAGCGACACACCTGACGCAGGTAGGTCAAGTAATAATGACTAATTTTGGATGTAGTACTCCATACTACTCACATTCATACGTTATAGAATATACTTTTCTAACAGTCGTGTAGCAAATTTATATTCAAATGTAGTACATACTCAAGTAGAAGGCACTTTCGGACGCAGCTTGTGTGTTTAACTGTGTGTACATTTCAAAATAAAAGCATACTTTGTGCTTCAGCATTCAGTTTCCTTGCTGTTGCTTTGTGGATGACGGTTTACCCCGAAGGACATGGCATTCTCTCGGTTCTCGGTCAGATCATCAAATGAACGTGACGCTGAGCCAGAGGTAGGAAAGTCTTCTCCTAGGACTTGATCCAGGTGGGAATCATAGCTGGGGTCTTCCTGGATGGTAGCCATGCGTTGAGGCTCTATGTTTGGGAGAGGACAGGGGGTTGGGTTTTGGGTTTGGATTGGGGCTGGAGCCACTTGAGAGATAGAGACCGGTGGAGTGCTGGTCTGCAGAGGTCCAGAGGCATGAAAGCGTGGTACCACTGAGGAGCCAGCAGATGACGGTTTGAAGATCCGCACCGAGGCTGATTCTAGACTGCTCAGCAGCTCGGCATTCTGGGGCAACGCATAAACACATTCAGACGTTTGTTATGGTTTTGTGTTGTCGAAAGAAAAGTTGCGTTGAACTGATTGGTACTTACACTGGGGTAGAAGAGTGGCTTTGTGCTCAGCTCATACTGCTGATCAAGTTTCTTATCCTAAAGATAAAAAGAGACCAGAATTTAGTCAAACCAAAAAATTATTTTTTTCTGTAAGAGCCAATAGCTTAGTGAGAAATGTGCCGACACGTAATGTCATTGTGCTTTGGACGTCCCGAGCTCAAGTCCCGGTTCACGGACCTTTCCCTCTCCAACTTCTTTCATAAAAGCAAAAACGGTAAAAATAAATCTTAAAAAAAAAAAAAAAAAAAAAACAACAACAACACACTTTTTCTCTTTGGCCCCAAGTCTATACTGGGACCTGCTGTTGCTTATTCACATATTTATGTCTTTTTATGCTTCAAATTTAGCATGTAAGCATGTGAAATTGTGTCCTTAGACAAACCTGAATAAAATAAATGATATTTCTGATGTTAGCGTGAATGAAACTTTTGCCAGCATTTAATTTTTTGTTTTGCTCTTGGTATCCAAGTTCTGTTTTGTCTGATATTGATAAAACTTCTTTTGCTCTTAGACTAAATTGACGTTTTTTTCTGTGATTTACTACACTTTCTGTTTTTCAATTCAATTCAATTTGTATAGTGCTTTTCACATTAATTATTGTTTCAAAGCAGCTTTACAAAAGATACACATTATTGCATTACAATCAAATATGGAAAACTGATGTTTTGTGGGTGATTATTTATTTGTCTCTCTATTTTTGCTTTTGTCAGTCATTGATTTAAATGTTTTGTTTAGTTAGTTAGTTAGTTAGTTAGTTTATTTATATAGCACATTTTTTACAACACAACAATGCCCAAAGTGCTGAACACAATCAATACTAATTAAAATAAGTCCTACATCACATACATAATTAAAACTTAAGGCAAACCCCTCAATATTAAAAAGGCTCAAATGCTAAAGAACAAAGATGCAGTTTCAGAAGCTTTTTAGAAACAGATAAAGTTGGAGCGTGTCTAATGTGGGGTGGAAGCTTGTTCCAGAGTTTTGGGGCGATAACAACAAAAGCCCAATCCCCACTTCGCTTACACTGGGACCTTGGTACAGAAAGAATAAACTGATCAGAAGACCTTGGTGACCTACCAGGATTATATACACATGTAGAAGATCTGATAAGTAAGGTCTTTAAGGATTTAAAAACAAAAAATAAATCATTTAAAATCAATCCGTGATCTAACAGGCAGCCAGCCCAAAGAGGAAAGAACTGGGGAGTTACTTTGTTTAGTTACTACATCAAACTAAGGTGTTCATGGCAATTTCGATAACTCACCACACAATGCACCAGAATGCTGAGAGGGATCCAGAAGAGAAGTGAGAAAACCACCACTGAGCCAACAATGTTATCTGCCAGAAACTTCCCTGAAAAACACACCCACAAAAACACATCTCACGTCTCTATTGGCTTTTAGGTGAGATGAAGTCACTGTGTTTACAGTCAGCTTACCAAAAGTATTGATGTCCAACTTCTCAATGAAATCCCACAGCCTCTCGATAACATCCTGGACCTGTTTCATGCATTTGCCCTGCAAGAAATATAAACAAATATTTAATTCATTGTACGCAAAACCGCCTTCAATTGTCTTGAAAACTACTGCAATTGATTTGTGAATAAAAAACTACTTTTTTGAGACACTCACCACGCCATCACAAAAACCCACAGTGCAAGGTTTGCCTTTGCGCAGAAAGAGAGGGCTGCCCTTGTCATCAATATAAGGAGTGCAAACACCGTTTTTATCCTTGCAGCAAACCTTACAAGAGTTGTGCGTCTCTGGAGAATTACATTAAAAAAGACTGTGTAAAAAAGGCTACATCGACTTTAAAACTGTACTTTTAGGTACAGTACAGACATTATGAGCTAAACGGGATTTTACCATTGCAAGCACAGGACTGCAGGTTCTTGACGGCCTCGCAGAAGGGGATACACTCTCCATTCAGACAGCGGCCGTTGTCCACACAGATGGTCTTATTGGGCAGATTCTCTGGAGGAGGACACTCACTGCTGTCTCCTGTCAAAAACACAGGAGAGACTTTGAGTGAGGATAACTAACAAGAAATCCCTTAATGGCCACATCTGCAAATGGAAAATTTACCAGGCATAATAAAAAATAAAAAAACTAGGTAGATCAAAATTGGGGAAAACGAATAACTGTGTATTTTATTATATTTAATAAACATAAACCAACAAAGAAAAATGAATATATACTATAGAACTATTTCATTATATAATTGAAATGTGTATTTATGATAAAAACAGCAAATATAATATATTTATATAACAAATATAAAATAATAATAACCAAAACAACAAGACACCCCTATTTGTCTATACGAGTCTATACAAAGTAAGATACCATAATTCGTTTTAAATAAAAATTTTAAGTTAATTTAATTAATATATAGCTATTATTATTGTTATTATAATTATTAAAATTTCATTTTTATAATTACATTTTTATACAATCTTTCTAAATAATTAATACAGAGTATTACATTTGTTTTAATATATATATTATTTTCTATTTTCATCTACATAATACGGTAAAATATATTAATAGTAAAAAAAATGCTACAATTATTATAGATTTTTTTTTTAAAATATTAAGATAAAATTTCTGAAATTAAAACCGAAAGGTCATATGAAACAAAGAAAAACTTAAAATAACTCAAACCTAACAAAATAATAATTTATTCATTTTCTTTAAAGCCCATAGTATACTCTGCTTTTGTGCATATGTTGGGGTGTGAGGGCAGTGCACTTTATCAACCCATCACTGGGAAACATCCATTCACACTCATTCACACACATACACTACAGACAATTTAGCTTACCCAATTCACCTATAGCGCATGTGTTTGGACTTGTGGGGGAAACCGGAGCACCCGGAGAAAACCCACGCGAACATGGGGAGAACATGCAAACTCCACACAGAAACGCCAACTGAACCAGCCGAGGCTCGAATCAGCGACCTTCTTGCTGTGAGGCGATTGTGCTACCCACTGCGCCACTATGACGCCAATAATAATAATAATAATAATAATAATAAATAATAAATAAAAAACATAATAGTATTCAAACATCCCTAAAACATGTATATCAGGTTCTGCTGCCTCACCTGAACAATTAGATCTTCCTTTGCAGGTGGCCTCCATTGGCTCCTGACAAACCTTGCTCTGCTTCTCATACCTGCAGTCTTTGCAGCAGGGGCTATTCCTGTCACTGATGTCAAAAAAGACAAAACTTACAGACACAAACATATGCAAACAATCTGTCTTCAATTATTAATTGACCAGTTGTGTTTAAAAATGATCAAGATGAGAGAGAGAGTAAATTATGTTTTTTGTGGCTCTATTATAAAGCCCATTTCTGGTATGTAAAAAAATAAATCAGGCATAATTTTTATTTAGTAAATCCTAAATTTAACTTTGATAACATTTTGGCCAAAAACTATATTTTGATATTTTTGGGACATTCGGGACCTCTTTAGTTTTTTAGCTATAATTAATTTGGTTCGACAATTAAAAATGTTCTACATTCTAGAGAACTATACAGCCAATCAAAAACGGGAAATAATTTTTCTGATTTTAATTTTTGATTGGTTTTGGGGAAATCTACAGCCATTCAACTTAGTTTCAATGCACAAATTGCATAAAAATAGATCAAATAATAGGGATGTCTTTTTTGATTGGTTGGTGTTACCCCATGCCTACACCCAAAAGCATGAATTCGAAGTGATAGTTCACCCAAAAATGAAAAATCTGTAATCATTTACTCACTTTTAACGTGTTCCAAACCTGTATGACTTTTTTGTTAGGGTATTTTTTTTTGTTATAAGTTACTTTGAAGAAAGATAAAAACCTGCAACCATTGACTTCCATAGTATTTGTTGTTCCTACAATGGGGGTCAATGGTTATAGGTTTTCAGTATCCTCCAAAATACCATAATATTCAAGAGAATAGGCTAACTAATAAAGGTTCTTAATCACCTGGGGGTGAGTGAGAACATTTTTATTTGGGGTCTCTTTAATAATTGAGATTAAAATCATATCTATACATATATTCATAGATTTTCAGTCATAATTATGAGTTTTTGCCTTACGTAATTATGAGAATTATGACATTTTGTCTTTTTGAGTCAGAGTTATGAGACAAAAAGACAAAATTATGACTATACCATGCAACATCCATAAATGTTTATGAAATTGAAAGTATGGGCATCCATACTTTAAATTCTGTAACTCCACATATCTGCTCATTCATTTGGAACCACTTTAGGGTGTGTTTTGGGGTGAACTATCCCTTTAAGTAACAATTATGAGATAATTGTATAAAAAAAACAAATAATAAATAGTAAAGTCTAAGTTATGACATACCAAGTCTATACCATATACATAAATATGGCGAAATGGACATCCATACTTTAAATGAACGGTGCTTTTAGTTTTTAGCTGATCAGTCTTTAGCATCACATAACTGTACATTCATTATGAGTCCACATGGAGGCGCTGTACCTGCACTGTATGCCTGGTCTCAGTTTGCAGTTTGAAGTGCAGCAGGGGTCACTGTTGAGGTGGAGCAGTCCAGGATCACACTCTTCATCTTCCTCCACCCGTGAGTTTCCACACACATTACTGTTCCTCTCCTTGAAGCAGGTGGAGGCTTTGGCCCTCAGTCTCTTTGCTATGGACATCTTACTGCAGTTTGAAAAAAACTGTAGACCAGTGTAAAAACAAAACACTTACAGGCTGATCATGTGACATTCTGAATTGCTGAGCGGACATTAGCGAAGGACGTACTTTATTGTTGGAGTGGTCCCCGCTCACCGCAATGGGGTACATCACATATTTACCTCCCTGGTCCTCTCTGGGAGCACAGTACGACAAATCATCTGGGTCATGAACAGCACCAAAATTGTGGCCGAGCTCATGGGTGGTGACCAAGTCTGCTTCCTGTGTTCAAAAAATTAATTAATTAAATCTATTTACCTTCCAGGCTCACTTTTCAAGACCACATTTTGGACATTTTATTATTATATTTTTTAAGGGTAAATTCTGTAAAATATATGGAACATTTATTTATTATTTTAAATGATTTAAATTATTCAATTGCTTTAATTATTTTACTATTATATAAAACATTTTATTTAAAACTAAATTTAAACAAATAAAATTGTAATAATGGTCTGTGTTGTTCATTTTCTATATATATAGTGTTATATTTGTAGTGTAGGGTGTAACTACCGCAGTTTTTCATTAGTTTTAGGTTAATTTGATGTTTTTTTGTTTCTTTATTTTTAGTGTTTGTTGTGTTTCTGCTATTTCATTAGTTGTGTATGTCATTGTCTACATACTTTCTATTAATTACATTAATATCTTACTTTATGTTTTACAATGTCCCTGATCCTGCCACTGTTTTTTAAAGCCAAAAACCAGCGTCATTTATGTAAAAGAAATAAATGGTCTTGAAAGATGGTGGTGAGTCTTTTTTACTCAGAAAGGTAGAGAACCACTGTACTAAATGACAATGACAAGCACATTTGTTTGAACATCTACTCGCCTTGGTAAGAATGGTTTTTCCATAATTTTTGGTGCTGGTCAGTCCAGTGTTGAGGTAAATTGCACGATTGTCATTTCCCGATGGAGGACACTCTTAAGAAAAACACAAAAACAAAAATGTCTCAGAATGAGGAACATATTACTCCATTTATATATATTACTATTTATATATATTACTTTATTTATCCATATAATGATATTTTCACTCACTTTCAGAACAAAGACCTCCAGGAAAGCCTGGTTTGGAAGGAGCTACATAAGCCAATCCCAGTGTGCCTTCATCAAAATCCTGATAGGTGAAGAGATGAGCCAAACACACCTGCGATGCATTATCAGCGATGTCAATGCTAAATTGCTGTAGGGGGAAGACAAAAAAGACTTATTTTTGATTTAGGCCTCAATCTGAACATTATTCACTTTGAAATTTTGTAGGAATGCACTTTTGTTGATAAATACAGGGGTAAACGGAGCCTGCAAAGTTGATTTCCAACGGTAGTACAATACAAATCGCTTTCATGCTGTTAGAAAGTGGTCAAGAAGAAAAGAAGTGGATTAAAACACCAGTTGAAAATAAGAACACATTTTCATCATCTACTTCTGATCTGAGCCTGGTTTCTCTCAAGGTTTTTTTCCTTCACTTTCATCACTTGGTGAAATTTGTTCCTCGCCACTGTCGCCACTGGCTTGCTTGGTCTGGGAATTGTGGAGCTGCGCATCGGTGGACTTGCTCTTTAGCGTTTTGACTTTTAGCAGTAAAAATGTAACCACACTGAACTGAGCTAAACTGAACTTCAAATCTGAAAACTGGACTGACATAGTTTCAATTTCAATTGACTAGAACTATGTCAAGCTGCTTTGACACATTGTAAAAGCGCTATAGAAATAAAGATGAATTGAATCGAATCTGATCACACAAAGCACATATTAAGACCATGTCTAAATAGGGCCAGTATCTCACCGTACTGTAACTCTGTAACTAATTCATTGTTCAATGGTTAAGAAATGTATTCCACACGAATGCATTAAATGGATCAAATGTAAAGACATTTAAATGTTAGCAAACACTCAACAGTTAAAAACTCAGTTCTTTTGACTTTCTGTTTGTGAAAAATTCCTGAAAAAAAGCATCATGGCAAATACGTTTTAAGCAAGCTATCGGTTTGGTGTATAATAATAAATGTTCCTTTACACCACATCATCATATTAAAATGATCTCTTAATGATCATGTCACACTGAACACTGAAATAATGGCTTCTGAAGATTCAGCTTTGCCATTTCAGGAATAGATTGCGTTTTTAATTATTCATTCATTCATTCATTTTCTTTTCGGCTTAGTCCCTTTATTAATCTGGGGTCGCCACAGCGGAATGAACCGCCAACTTATCCAGCATATGTTTTATGCAGCGGATGCCCTTCCAGCCGCAACCCATCTCTGGGAAACATCCATACACACACACTTATTCAGACACACACACACTCATACACTACGGCCAATTTTAGCTTACCTAATTCACCTATACTGCATGTATTTGGACTTGTGGGGGAAACTGGAGCACCCGGAGGAAACCCACGTGAACACGGGGAGAACATGCAAAATTTTAATAATGGTCTGTGTTGTTCATTTTCTATATATATATTGTGTTATATTTGTATAAACTCCACACAGAAATGCCAACTGACCCAACCGAGGCTCGAACCAGCGACCTTCTTGCTGTGAGGCCGTTTTTTTAAATATTTTACAAAAAAATAAAAACATTATTTAACGTTGCAATATTTCACATGAATATTTTCTAAATGAATTGTCATACATTACAATTACATTTAAATAATATTTTCCCATATTTTGTCCAATGAATGTAACCTTAGAGATCATGAGACGTCTGTCAAAAACAGTCTCACTAGCAAAAAAATGTTTGAATTCTAGCAATTTTTTAAATTATGGGTTTTTTCAAAAATTATGGGTTATGCTACCAATAAACGTTATTTTACCCAAAACAAAACTACCCAAATACCATAAAGCACTAACACTCTTGCAACTCTCATGGTTTCAGATTTTCACTGCACAAAATAAAGAGACACTTCAGTTGTTTGCTTCTACAGCTTCAGCTTCAGTTTCTCTCACCTCCAGGAGCTTCTTGACGTCCCAGACATATTTGTCCTTCACAGGGGTGCCTCTCATGTTGAAGTGAGCACCTCCGGGCTCTACTTGTGTGGGTGTCATGTTAATTATGATCTGAAAAAGACAAATAAACGTTGCCTGCTCCAAACTAGCATTTTATTGACTTTTATCTCTCTTTTTTTTTACCATGTTCTCCTTGGTGCTCACCTGCTGAATCTGAACTCCATAACCTTTGTACTCGTCATCCCACGAGGTGTTGCGGTAGATGTCATCCACACGGTCAATCAGCTCAATCTAAAAACATCATAGGCAAATCTGTTAGACATCAGAAACTATTTCACGTCACTTTCGTCTTTTCTTTATTATTAATATACAAGATCTTATATGTAGTAGTTGTTACATTACCATTAA
Organism: Danio choprae; assembly: GCA_903798125.1. NCBI lineage: Eukaryota > Metazoa > Chordata > Actinopteri > Cypriniformes > Danionidae > Danio > Danio choprae. The sequence goes on along the minus strand of CAIGQW010015581.1, from coordinate 8,211,699 downwards.
AAAGTGAAGGTCAGTCAGATTTTATTCAGATTTGATGCCCAATAAACAAACATTGTTATTATTATGAATGTTGAATACAGTAATTGCTAATAATATTCATACATTTTTTGAATGATACGAAAGTATAAAAGAGCAGAATTTATTTGAAATTGAAATATTTTGTAATATTACAAAAGAATTTACTGTCATTTTTTATCACAATGTTTAAATAAACTTTTGCTTTAATGATGCATTAAGCATTAATTCAAAACAACAATTTCTTTAAAAATAAAGTAAAATCTTACAACCCCAAACTTGGACGACAGTGGCTCAGTGGTTAGCACTGTCGCCTCACAGCAAGAAGGTCGCTGGTTTGAATCCCGACTGGATCAGTTGGCATTTCTGTGTGAAGTCTGCATGTTCTCCCCGTGTTGGTGTGGGTTTCCTCCGGGTGCTCCGGTTTCCCCCACAGTCCAAAGACATGCGCTATAGGTGAATTGAAAAAACTAAATTGGCCGTAGTGTATGAGTGTGTATGGGTGTTTCCCAGTACTGGGTTGCAGCTGGAAGGGCATCCGCTACGTAAAACATATGCTGGATAAGTTGGTGGTTCATTCTGCTGTGGCGATCCCTGATGATTTAAAAGGGACTAAGCCGAAGGAAAATGAATGAACCCCAAACTTATACACAGTAATATATATAAAGCTCAAAAATATTTAATAGGTAGAAATTGCTTGAAACTTGTAGAGTAAAAGAAATAATTTGTATTTAAAACATTGTGTTGTGTTTTTTAATATTTTATTATATAACATATTTATTTATATAAGTGATTATATAACTTATTATATACCAAATACTTAACATATTTATTGTAGTGTAAAGCATGAAGCTATTCAGCTATTAAAACTAAATTACAATTTAAAAATTTAATTACTTAATTTATAATAATAAATTATTTTAATATATTGCCTCTACTGCACTAAAAAAAAGTCTGAAAATAGGCAGCAATAAGGCAACAGTTGCCTCAAAATATCGTCTTTGACAACAGGGAATCATGGAGCCAAAAAGACTGTGTTGTCATCTTTAATTGAACGCGATTGAAAATAATGTTGAACGATGTCTGAAATTTCATGAATGAGGTCAATCAACTTTATTGTCTATATTACCAGATAGTTGAGTGTGGTGCTCTCCTCCCTGCGGCCCATGTGTCTGAAAAAGCGATAGTCGGCCACAAGCAGCAGAGAGCAGGTGTTTTTACTGTGGTCCACCGCCTGCCTTCTCTCTCTCAAGTGCCCTGTGGAGGAAAAAAAAGACAAAAAATAATAAGATGGTGAAAATATACAAAGGGTGAGAAGGCAAAAAGCACATGGGCGACAAAGTGCCTATATAAAACTGCATCTAACATTGTGCTGTCTAGATTTGGATCAGACGAAAAGAAATGTGTGAAGGCTGCTTTAAACTAGATGTGTTGTTATAGAGAGCCTTTGAATGAGGTTTCAGTATTTGGTCTTGACATTTTAAATTTGCCCTATTAGGCCATTTTAAACACTGCAAAAAAAACACTGTTTTTCTTACTTAGAGTTCTTGTCTTGTTTCTAGTCCAAATATCAAAAGATTCTTAAATCAAGAAGCATTTTTAAGACAAGCAAAAATACTGTTTGGTTTATAGCAATAATAATCCAAAATTAGGTGATTCATTCATTCATTCATTTTCTTTTCGGTTTAGTCCCTTTATTAATCTGGGGTCGCCACAGCGGAATGAACCGCTAACTTATCCAGCATATGTTTTACGCAGCGGATGCCCTTCCAGCTGCAACCCATCACTGGGAAACATCCATGCACACTCATTCACACACATACACTACGGCCAATTTAGCTTACCCAATTAACCTATACCGCATGTCTTTGGACTTATGGGGGAAACCGGAGCACCCGGAGGAAACCCACGCCAACACAGGGAGAACATGCAAACTCCACACAGAAATGCCAACTGACCCAGCCGAGGCTCGAACCAGCGACCTTCTTGCTGTGAGGCGATTGTGCTGCCCACTTTTTCTTTAAAAAAAGCTAAATAATCTGCCAATAGGGTAAGCAAAATAATCTTGTTTTTGCTTTGAAATCAGATTATTTTTCTTGTTTTAAGGAAAAACTCACTTAATATTGATATTTTATTTCTGAAAACAATACAATATTTTTCGCTTGTCTAGAAAATGCTTCTTGCTTTAAGATTGTTTATATATTTGAACTACAAACAAGACAAGAACTCTTCAAGAATAGCATTTTGGCAGTAAAAGTTCCTTATTTGGTTTTTAAGTCTTCTACAGCAGATTTTCATGCATCCAGTGTCAAAAAGATGTTTATATTGTTTCATATTGTGCACTTTTCTCACAGTCTCTGAAATGATTAATTCAAGGATCCAGTCTCTCTAAGCCACTCTACTCTGCTCTGATTGGTCAAATGTCCCAGTCTATTGCGATTGGTCTACTGCTTTACAGCATGTGTTGCTGTAAACAAAATGCCTCTTACCATAGTCTAGTTTTGGGCTATTGTTAGACATCTATTAAATTTTCCATGAAAGCCAAATCTGAACCTTCTTTAAGTCAAGCCGTCTGTTTAGACATCTATTAGATGTCTAATTGACAAATGTAAAAATATATATATTGTACTGCAAACAAGCATGTGTTTTATTACATTCATAACAGCATTCATTCTTTGTAATCATGCTCTTCAAAAACATTGTTTTATAATAAAAATAAATAAATGTCACAAAATTTAGCTAACGATATATAATAACGTCCCATATAATAACTGTAGCACAATATTCCAAAACATATTTTAAATTCTGATAACGTTGCCCGACAGAATAGGCCACCCTGTCAGAAAAGTGTAGTGGCAGGTAATTTGCCTTTTACAGATCTGGTATAACTTTTAATGTTGTTTTCTTTTGGTTACATCCATGAATATGACAATGAGTGTAAATGCAGTCTCGAGCTTCTTACAAGATGATCCTTCGGTCGTAAGAGGGACACCTGAGGAAACCTGGAGACTCATACATGTTCGAGCTGAAAATTAACAATGTTTTCTAAGGACCAAATACAGCACAAAGCGCTACCGCTGCCGCAAACAACGTGTGTGTGTGTGTGTGTGTGTGTGTGTGTGTGTGTGTGTGTGTGTGTGTGTGTGTGTGTGTGTGTGTGTGTG
>CAIGQW010015581.1:8171773-8204463 GCA_903798125.1 Danio choprae | reverse complement strand
CAGATTAATAAAGGGACTAAGCCGAAATGAAAATGAATGAATTAGTAATTGCAAAAGGGAAAGTCATAATTGCATGATAAAAAGTTGAAATTGATTTTGTTCTGTTCTTTGCATTCTGCAATTCTGAGTTTTTGCTTAGAAATGTGACTTTATTTCTCTCAGTAGCACGTTTATAAGCTTTCTCACAATCCTAAATGTATTTCTCCCAGTTTTGAGCTTATAACATAAATATAGGTTTTCAATAGCAAGTTTACAACAATACTTTGCAAATCTAAAGAAAAAGTGTGAATAGGTCCAAGCTTGCTATTATGACTTCTTATTCTGCGCTTTGAGTAAACCCACAACTGCACAATTTTAGTTTAAAAATGCAAGACACGCTGTCAAAATTATGAAGAAATAAGTTTTAAAAAATGATGAGTTAATAACTGCAAGATTTAGACTCACATTTCTTTAGAGGTCTGAATTGTGGGTTGCAAACTTGCAAGAGGAAAAGATAACAAGTTAATTTTTTTTATTCTGTTCTTTACATTCTGCAATTATGTCTTTTCAGTGAAATGTGACTGTAGATCTCGCATTTGCAAACCCGAAAGATCTCTCACAATGCTGAGTTTGTAAGACAAATATAAAATTGCATTTTTGAGGCTTACATACACCAGTATATTTTTGGGAATAGCCAAAGGAACATTGCAGGGGCTTTGTTATGATTTTTAATTTATCCCAAAAGTCATTAGAATATTATAAGATAAGATATTGGTTTAATATATTGTAAATATATTATTCTTTTTATTTGACAAAAAATAAGTGAATACTCTTCGTCAAGGATATGTATACACAAAGTTTTAAAAACAAAACTTTTTCCATTGTGGTTCCTCATGTAAATATACTCATTTTGAAAAAAACGGAGTAAATACCAGCAGTTACAAGATACTAATTCATATTTCCTGAAATCTAAATTGCGTGTTACAACTTACATCTAAAAAATAAAAGTCGCAATTGTAGGTTAAAAAGTCAGACATTTGCCAAGCTTCTTTTGGAACCATTTTCGCTAACAGAGAGGAAAACAGGCTTAGCAAAGTCTATCTGTAGAATGTTATACTAAATATTTCACTTATCTTTCTTAAATTACTGTAAATGATTTTGCTTAAAACTGCTAATTACATACTGTACATCAACAACCTGTAGCAAGAACGCCAAGGTCATCGATTCAGTACCCAGAGCAGTGATAAAGTACACCTCGATTGCAATGTATAGTGAGTCGTTCGTTTGGATAACAAAATGTTTACCTTGAGACATTAAATTCAATGATATGAACCAGGAAATTTTAAATACAGTAAGGTGGTTGAGATGACGTCACAAACAAACACTCAATCTTTCGATTCAAACGTGTCCGTAATGTTTTCAAAATATCCCTATTCCCAAAACTCACCGTACTCGTCGTCTCGGACATCCCTAATGGGTCTCCTTGAACACTCCGTCAAAAACAAAGACGCCAGAAAGAAAACGAGTCGTTTCATGGCGAGGACGTTAAAGCAGCATACGGTACTTCACACAACAGCAGCAGCAGCAGCAGCATTTAATCCCGCGGATTATCAATCTGCCAGAGATCAACATCTGGACACGGCCAAACTAATGTACACGGGCACAACAAACAAACTGAGGAAGAACAGAACCGCGCTCACTTCCATGGCGCTTGATGTTATAAAGAAAGTAAAAAAAGATCCAAATCAAAACCGAACCATGCCAACATCTAAAAAAAAAAAAAAAAGTAAACACCCGGAAGTGTTTAATGTGGGATGGATGATCTGATTCACCGCGCGCCAGGAAATCCCTAATAAAGTTTATCTGGAGATCGTGTGAAGGCGTTTTCCAAAGACTCATTTGAAGAGAAGTTGATTTTGAATTCACGCGTAACAGTGCGCAAGGTTTTTAAAATGGGTTTTAGACAGGGTATCCGCAGTAGGAGTTACGTAAGAGGATAAACTCTCGGTCTGTGGTTTAAAGCCTCATCGAGCTGCCTATCTAGTCAGCATTTGCTAGGCGTCGCGGATGATTGAGTGATGTGGAGAGGCAGTCCGCTCACTATGTTGAGAACACACGTCTAGACTATTTTTAAGTACTTACCTCAAACCATGTGAAATTCACCACAGCGTCGAGACACATTTGGAGAATAGTATGCAGACAACTATAAATATTTTATTTATTTAGCTATTGCTAACTGCATTAATTTGTTATACATTCACTTTAAACTATATTAATGTGTCAGAGAAACAAAAAAATATAACTTAATGTAATGTATTTCCTCCAAGTACGTTTGGTTTCTTTTGAATAAATCCAAATGAGATTATGGCTTTTAAACAGGCTAGAGTACTAGCAAAAGCTACAAAAGATTACTTTTAAATACACACATTTTTCCCCTCTTCCTGGAAAATGTTTAGCATTTCTGTAAAGTGATGCTAACAAAATAAAGGGACAAAAATAGACTTCCTAATACAGTAGGAAATGGATAAATATTTAAGATGTGATAGAAGACTATAAAATTAGGCACCAAGATGCATAGCGTCGGCAAAAACAAATCTTAACTACAGAAATTTAGCCAAGACAAATCCCACCATCTCACAAATACATGTACAAAAAAAAGAGATGAGAAAACACATTTCAACTGAGTGGTTTATAAAATGGTCATTTTAATTCAGGTTACATTGCTGTTATGCAGGGCTTGTACATTTTCACAAGGCTTTTTTTTGGGGGGGGGGGGTCTACAGTCAATGATTAGCAAAAACACAACAGTGGTCCAAATAACTATCAACATCACTTGACAAATCAAACATTTTCTCAACATGTGCATAAACCTGCAATGAGAAGAAGTACTTAAACTGTAGAACATGTATGCAGTATTTGTTCCCATTCCAGTGTATATTGAAAAATGGGCATGCATCACTTTTTTTTCATATATTTATATATATTTTTTCTTTTTCACTCATCACAAGCCAAATCACATTAAAGTGAAAACCATAACCAGGCAGGAGTGTTTTGTGACCTTCGAGATGAAAAGAGACGTAATTCAGATGGTCTATGAAAAGTGCATACTTGGCTAGCTGACTTGGTACATCAGAAAACAGCCTTCCTGCTATCAATACTAAAGCACAGGCCCATTTTAAGCCAACACTAAGAAAATCAACAAGACATTAATCTCATTCAAGTGCTTGTTGATCTTCCTAGAGAGAAGTATAATGAAACGTGATCTAGCAGGACAAAAATTAGCCATGCTTGAGGCAAAAACGCTTTGCATTTTGTGACCAACACTTCCAATGCTTCATTTCACCAGAATATACACACTAGTCGCTTAGTGTCACAATTAAAAGACAATTGATTTTATGTGAGGCTAATACTCTTTTACACCAGACACTGCACATAAAGAAGGCCAAAAAGGACAAAAAACACAAAACCAAGGAATGGAGATGTTACTTTAACTTAATATTTTTTACTTTCATTACAACCACAAGCCAGGTGGTGGAGAACGGAGAAAGAAAACGGACTGATTTGAATTCCCACACTCACGGCTCATTGGTAATGATCATGGGCTTACATGGCTAGAGTAATCATGAGTGAAACGATAAGGAATGAAGAAGTGTAAAAAGTTGTTGTTTTTTTTCCCCAGGATTCATTTTCTTTAATCTGTGGGCGTTTAGTTCTCTCCTCCGTCTCCTCCTTCACCTTCATCTGCAGTGTTGTCAGAGGTCCATAACTAATAAAGAAAGGGGACAAAAAGGTATGCTTGAATACCGAATATCTTCTTTTTGAATCATCAGCATAAATGACTGCAATACAAGTTAACATTCTGCGGTATCTGAGATCATTTGTAACTCACTGTGAGGTTGTCTCGAAGCAGTTGCATGATAAGTGTGCTGTCTTTGTACGAGTCTTCATTCAGTGTATCCAGCTCTGCAATGGCTTCGTCAAATGCCTGTAAAACACAAGGCCACAATAGGGTGAGGTATGTGCACAAAACAGTCAAGCAGCTGGTATGCGAGCCGCACGCCTGATGAAATTCAAAGCTTGAAGAAGAAGAAACAAAAATGTAAAACTTCGGTCTGAAGGACAAGTGGGTAAAATTCCACTGGAAATTCCCCTTCATTGAGTTAAAGTTCTAATTAAAGATGAAGAGAGTAATTTCCAGTACTAAAAAAAAAAAAAAGTACATAATAGAATGTAAATAATTTGGGGAGTTAATTCTCTTGCTAAACAGGTAGTCCCATCCCAAACTTATATTACTAGTAGAGCTAGAAGTTGACTTGCAAGAAAAAGAAAATTACAAACCTGACCTTTAATACTTGTACAATTTTGGTCTGTCCCAGATGAAATATGATCAAAGGACCCGTTTACACTGCCAGTTAAATGTGACCCAATTTCGATTTTTTGTTCATATGTGACAGATCGGATATGTTCTCTGACCGGGTAAACACGAGAAAAAACAAACGCATACATTCAGATATTCAGAGATCGGTTTCAGGCCTCCTTCATATGTGGAAATAAATCAGATATAAACATGTGATGTAATCGGATATGTGACAATGCGACTATAAAGTAAACAGGCAGATCGGATTTATAGAGGCATTCAGTTTTGTACGTCATTAAACTTGTGACAAGGTGGTACTTCTCCGCAGTTTAATGACGTAGAAGGAAGATCGTGTGTGAAGACGCAGACATGGTAAACAACAACAACAGAGGAAACATGGAGGAGGAAAGTGGTCGCACAATTTGCTCCCACCAGACCTGAGATCTCTCCCGGACCCACAAATTTCTCTGAATGGTGAAGGACACTACATATAAACCATAGGCGCAAGCTGCGATGACGGCCCTTTCCCTCCTTCTCAAAATCATTTTAAAGTTGGGTGAACTTCGCATATTTCGCAGAGCTAAAAGCTGGACAATTTTTTCCATTGTGGCTAGTGTGGTACAGATGCTAGAACCCAACTTTACGCATGCGATGTCGTAAATTGTATGGCAAGTGTAAACATGAATTGGATATGGGTCACAATTAAAAGGACATGTAAACGGACAGATTTAAAAAAATAAAATAAAATAAAATATAGGTAACAAATCGGAATTAGGCATCAAGACCTGACAGTGTAAACGGGGCCAAAGTGAAATTACAATTTTTTGGTTATGGCTCCTAATTAATGCTCCTACATCAAACTGTGAGGAGCTCAAATCTTGGTCTTTATGGTCATGGTCTTTAGACTGTAGTCAGAAATGTAAGATGACCATCTCACTAAAGGTTTGCTGCTAGGACCCGTCTACCCACTAGCCAAAGAAAAATGTTAACAAACACCATGGAGGGATCCACCATCTAGGAGAGCTGTTGCAGCACAGTTCTAGCTTGTACAACTTGCCCTCTTAATTCAGGGGTGCCCAAGCTTAGCCCTTGAGGGACAATGTCCTGCAGAGATTAGCGCTCCAACCCAAATTAGACACACCTGAACCAGCTGATCCAGTTCTAGAAACTTTAAAGGTTCTCGTAGAAACTTCAAAAGGTGCGTTGAAGCTAAACTCTGCAGGATGCCAGCCCTCTAGGATCGAAATTGGGCCCCCTGCTCCAAGTTGATCATCTACTGTGTTGGTTTACCTCTAGCTAGCATATGAAAATTACAGCATTGTAGGGGGCTGCCAGCTGTTATTACCAGAAATGTCATCTTTAATGTATGTAAGAATGTCTAGTCATAATTTGATAATGAAATAATGAAAAATAAATAAATCAGGTGTGTTTGACTAAGTAGACATGCAAAACAGAAACACGGTTGCGATTAACTTTGATAGGAGAGACATGATTGCTGATGCAGGTGTTAAGACACTCATGTTTGTGTGGGTTGTGGGTGCTTATCCACGGGCCTCCCAAAAAATAAAAAAAATAAATAAAATAACTATTTATATAAATCAGAAGCAACAAGGACAGATTTTTAAGGCCCTCTCACCCCAGAAGTGGAAAAGGATGAAATCTCAGCATGCGGGTGCCTGTTTATACATGAAAGTGTTTTGTCTAATTGAGCGTGAAGTGCACGTTGCAATTTCAGGTCAGACTTTGCCATGTAGTTACAATCAACACATTTGTATTTGTTCAAATCTAACACAAATGTTGCAAAGCAGCAGGGTAAAAATCACTTTTCCACTTTAGAGTAAAACTAGCATAGTGTAGTAAACATGAACATTGGCATCTCTGCTGTGTTAATATTTAGCCAGTTTTGTAATTAAACTAATTCGAAACACAATGCTTCAATCAAACTCGTGGGGAGATTAAGCTCAATCTTAGAATCCATATTCATTTGAAAATATGCTGCTTATACCAATTAAATTGCAATAAACCAGCATGAAAACATTAATTGCATTTGCACCACTGTAGCCAAAGTGTGCTTGTGCTCAAATGTTCACAGAAGATGTGTGATGTTCACATAACATCAGTGAACTCTGTGACATTACTCTGAAATGTTCCTTATACTTTGAATGGCTAATCTCTGCCAACAATTCACTGCACTCTCTGCTCTTTATCTTCATTCAAAGAAAGCAAATACAGCTAAGTGGTAAAGTCATGTTCATCACAGCATCAATGTTTTGCATTTCCTGCTATGTTTGAGCTTCCTTTAGAGAACATGCTGTATTTGGTTGAGTGCTTAGCTTTTAAGTGTTGTATTGAACAAAGCTCTGTTGATACCACCTTACAAAATGATCACACTGCTCATAATACAGGTTACTGTTAACTTTCATATTTCCAGACACAGCAAACAGTTGAGTCATGCATTCTTTATACGAATTGCCTCTCCACTTCTGACACCTGCAGGCCAGCTGATGTCAAATAAAAACCTGGCTTCATACAGTCAATACATCAGTTACAAAAAACAAAAACAATTTTTTTTTAAATTTCCTCAGAAAACATTGGGATTGGCTCATACATGTTGTATCCAAGTTTATTTGATCCATGTTGTGGTGCGATTTTCTAATTGTTGTACAAATGCTAACCATAAATGTTTTAGGATTAAATTAAATTAGAAAATGTCTATTATTAAAATTTAACAACAATTTAAAAAGAGTCTAGAAATAATACAATTTAATTCAGAGCCCCCTAGCAATACAATGATAAAAACAGAAATGCATAACAGTGATGCTGTCATATAAAAGCCTACCTGTTTGGCCAGAGCACAGGCCTGCTCCGGAGAGTTGAGGATCTCATAGTAGAAGACAGAGAAGTTGAGAGCAAGTCCCAGACGGATGGGGTGTGTGGGCTGCATGTCTTTCTTACTGATGTCAAAAGCATCCTGGTAGGCACCCTGAGAGTTGGTTATCGTGTCTGTAGAAACACACCAAATAAATAAATATGTGTGACAATACTAGTGGTTGTGGCAGTTGGCACTTCTGGACAGCAACTATATGAGAGAGAGATATGAGAGAGTTCTTAACCATTTTGACTCCAAGTTTGAGACAATATTCAAAGTTTCTATAGGCCGGTAGTGAACATTTGTAGTGGCTTAAAACCTTTAATTAAAGTTGTCCTAAAACTATTGAGCAACACCAATTCTTGTCTTAAAAAAATCTTTTTGGATCCACTTCAAATGTTGAGTACTATATACTTTATTTTAGCTTTTTAATTAAGACCACATTAAATTTAACACCAACTACATTCACATGTTCTGCTACTAAACAAAAAATATATTTTTGAAGAATATGGGATGTCAAACAGTAGCTGGTCCTCTTTGACTTCAATCAACTGTTTGATTACACACATTCTTCAAAATATCTGTGTTGAACAGAAGCAACTCAAACATGTTTAGAACATCATAAAGAGGAGTAAATGGTGATGTATGTTTTTTTCCTCTTTAATGCCATTTTCTTCTGCCTTCTACACTTTATGAAGTGTGCACTGGAACTTTATGGGCAATTTAAAGGAATAACTCAAACAAACATCAACAATGTGAGAGGGACAATTTTCACTGTCATGTTGTTGCAAACATACAAACGGAAAACGAGAACACAAATCAAGCAAGAAAATAAAAAGTCCTTGAAGTCTTTAAACAAAGGCCAAAATTATGAAATATCCTTCATTAGATGTTTGGGAGGGCATATTTTCAGAGTCTTTTTTAAACTGGTTCTGTATGACCGCTCATGGCTCTATAGCCTGCCAGAAGGGAAATAAAGGCTGTAGAAGGTCTCTGATAAGGATAAGCAGCTGACTCTAGGAAGGTGCAGAAGTTGCCCTGGGGCAACTAAATACTCTGCACAAAATCCAAACTCATTCAGCCTGATTCTAAAGTCTAAAGACCCAATTTAGCCAGAAGCAAAGCACAAGATCCAGCACAGATATCGTCTCCCAAACACAGACTGAATTTGATTCACATCCAAGATAGAAACATTTGTGCTTAAATAAGAGGTCCTTGAAAAAAAAATCTAAATTAACTCCATGCATTTACAGCCTTTCTGTTCTAGTAGAAATGCAATGGGAAACTCACCCGTCTTGTCATCTCCTGAGGCAACCTCTGCGAGATATCTGAAGTAGTCACCCTTCATCTTTAAATAGAAGACTTTGCTCTCGGCATTTGTTGAGTTCTTGATCAAATATTTGTCCAGCAGTCCCTGAGGGTGGGGAAAGAGATTAAATGTAAGCAAAGACAAAACAGTTACAACTGAAGCAATCAAATAAAGTGGAATACGTTTTTGGATCTAAAAGGATGATGTCCGTTTAAAAATATCAAATAAAAAAAAAAGGTTTGCCTTTTTTTTTTTAAGTCAGTGACTCAAAGTCTTCAATTGGTTTATTAATAGATGAATCAGCATTTTTGAATGCATCTCTTGAATGAATTATCCGAATTACAACTGGTATTACCATCTCTTGTAAACATTTGTGTTCAGAATTTGTCAAGCTATTTCCTTTTTATTTTCCCACAACGCACTCTACCACATTTGAGGACCTCTCAGACTGACAAACAAGCACTGCTTGAAGAACAAACAAGTTGCATGGCTTACAAGTGAAAGACAAAAAAAAAAAGTAAATAAGAAGTATGTTTTGGTACAAAGCAACAATCTATTAACAACTCATTTTAATCAAAAGGTGGAGATTTTATTGTGTATTAAATCTTAAAATTCTTTTAAGATTCTATTGTATGAGAGAGACTTTCTATGCATTAGTTAGCTGCCAGTAAAAAGATGTCTATTGTACCATTCTGATAATATGCTTGCTAGAGCGCAAGACATCCTTGAAGTATATAAGCATTCTTTTTGTATGTATGTGCGTGTGCGCGTGTGTGTGTGTGTGTGTGTGTGTGTGTGTGTTCTTCATCAGAGGAGAATTGCTTGCTTGTCACAACCGTTGGAGATTTCGCTCTGGATTTTAAGAACATGTTGAGAATTAGTAAGTTTATTGATGATTTAACCAATCAGGTTAAAACACCTCCAGTTAGTTATGTCATGTTAAGAGTGAATAAAAATGCGAACTACTTTCTTCAGTAAACAATTTTTTACTTGTTTCTCGGTCTCTTGGTCTTTCTCCATCTTACCAGGTCCTTGTGTTCAACTGTTTACAACATTTACACTAGGAAAGCAATGTGCATAGATTTTCAGCTACCTTTAGAAGTGGTAGAAATTGGACAAACCATTTAAAGCCCTACTTACACTTGTATTTGGCATCATCCGATCATTTCGATCAGACTGCAAAGGTGACAGGTATAACCAGGACCAATAATTCAATGACAAACACATTTCAGTCACTTGTTGCCACAATGCGATTGCACTTGTCAAAGGCTTTATGGACATATGTAGATTTATTGTTGTCAATAGTAATAGGATCACATGGATGTAAAAAAATAAAAATAAAAATCACAGCTTTAGTATGCACAACGTCTGTTGTGTTTTATAGTGTAACTGTTTTTGCTACAGACTGAGGACAGTACACTGACATCTAGCATGTTGTGCAGTTTACCACAACCTGGGCGTTGGTGGTTCAGTGGTGTTGTTAGTTAGACCCTGCAAACAAAACTGAAATGCACAGAATGGTGCAGACTTCCTCTACAACAGCCCAGCACTTTCTCTGCTCAGCCTAAATCAACTGTGCACATTTTCTCTATAGTAAATGAAATAAAATAAATTGAAGGGAGTAAATCAAAAAATTTAAACTTAAAAAAACAAAGAAACAAACTGAAAAGTAGAAGACAAACAGAGGTAGGAATAAAAGACCAACGTCATTGCATTTAATCTAAAAAGAGGACAGTCACAATACTCTGGCCCCACATGACCCTGTCAGAGCCGCAGCCACATCACATGTGCTTCCTAATGCCTGATTTAACAGCAGGCCTGAGCACTGCAACACACATCCCTCATGACAACACACACACACACGCGGATGTGTCAGAACATAAAAGCCACTATCAGCACAGAGGCAATAAAAATAAAACGCTGTTCACAGAGAAGACCTGGACTTTACCAAGTATAATAATGTGTAAATGTGTGACTTGAAGAATACATGAGCAAAGGTGGGACAAAGGATATAAATTTTATATATACACTTAGAAACTCCATGCAGATAATAAAATCAAACACTTAGATACAGCTACTGTAAGATGAAGATAAAATTCATGTTTTCATTTTAAATATATTTTATGTGCATATATAAATAACCATAAAACAGCACTTGCTTTACCATTTTCAATGCTTCTTCAGTCCAGGCGGCTTGTGATGTGTATTAAAATGCTTTTTTAAAAAGCCTTTCATTATTTTTGTTCAAAATTTTATTTACATGCAATGAACCACTTGATAAACTGAACAACCAATCAGATGCAGCTCTGTCATTGACGACACCTATTCAACGTTCAATTGGTCAAAAAGCTGTAATGGTCTTCAACAGATCACCCAGCAAAAACTAAAGCTGATTTAACATTAGTGTATGCTTTATGCCGAAGCATTATCAAACCACCAGTTCATTCCAGCAGTTAAGTATGAATGAGAAAGTCATACAGGGACCCAAAAGAGCTTTATGAGGATAGAAATAGAGCCTAATGCACTGTCATTTTCAAATCTCCTAATGCATGTTTAAGTTGTTTAAACACCATTGTTCAATGCAACTAAGGTTAAAAAGGCAAATGTCAGAAGAAAAAAGACATTATAACATTAATTGGTTTCACATGCAAGCAGCAAAGATCTAATGTCTATGAAGCCATCAATCATTTTCCTGTTTACCATCAAGTAATTCAGCTCCTACAGCCAAATGAAATGTATTTTTTAACGAGAGCAAGAATTTGAGTAATATAGAGTACAAACATCAGTCAAGATAGTTATCTTACATATGGCAATCACTGAAGTGTGGGTAATAATTAAAAGTACTTAAAGTTTATCATCTATTTATTCATTTATTTCAGCCTCATTATAAATGAATTATAACTTGATTTTTATAGCGCGTTTTGAATACAACTGATTTACAAAGATTGCCATTTTCTGAATGTCTAGCAACAGAGAAGACACATTTGCAGGCACATGGTGCAGTTACAGAATATTCCTGTAGGGGCAAACTGGGCCATGCTTACCAGTTAAACCTTAACCCAATGACAGTTACCATTCAGACAATGAAAGGCTTCATACTGTCATGCCCTTTGAAACTACACTACAACAAAAATCCTCTCAGTGTGTCAGCGGCCCCTGACCTTCCTGTCTTCATACATTCTCCTCTTTTTGTCTGACAGGAAACCAGCTCTTTTAATGCTCTTCCTCCTTTTCTCTTCAACATAAAGAGACACAGAGAAAACAGTGGCTGGCGTGATGTGTGCACATCCATTTCCTGCCACCTTGACGTACAGCCTACAGTATGCATGCACACATTTACTCCCCATTACAGGATGGACCCCTCATGTTGAAGGACACCCCTCCACACAGAAGGATTAGCAGAACTCAATCCTTAAATGAATGTCACTATTAGAAAACAGAGCACACAAACACTAACTGTAAAGCAGTGCATCGCCACCAAAACAGTGCGAAGCTAACGTGTGTGTGTGTGTGTGTGTGTGTGTGTGTGTGTGTGTGTGCGAGCGAACTTTATAATGACACATAAGAATTTTCATGTATAATTAATTTCATTATATTGTCCAATTTGACATGTATGAGATTTTTTACACACACTTGTTTACATGAATCTCTCCTTTGTTCTATGACACATGTATTGAATGTGTATACAGTGTTCAGGATAATACCTGAAGAACCATTCTATACAGTTATGTCAGTGCGTCTTGCAAAAATGAGATTAATTCAAACTATAGTCCTACAGCCAGATCCATGTAGACTAAAGACTCAAATATAATTGATATATAAAAGAGTTTTAGTATCAATGTCTATCTAATTACCTAATCATCTGTTGAGTTTGTGCAATAATATCCACATTAAACCATCAGCTGTTATCCTAACTGTTAATTTCCGACCACTGTTGTTATTGTTGCATTTATTTTGTTACTGAGAATATTTACATATTCATTTACACTTCTTAAATATTCATTGAAACGTTTTGTATGTTATACTGCTACAAAGGTATTGTACCAAAATTATTTTAGTTAATGAACAAATATGAGCTTAAAAAAAAAAAAAAGAGCTTCACTGTGAAATAAACGAAGACTTCAAAATCAACAATGGCTTTCATTGAAATCTTTTATTTCTATGTTGAAATCTTTAATTATGCCTTCCCAACTATAAATGTCTTAAGTAGGTAAAACCAAGAGAACCAAAATTCTGAAAAGTCTGATTACCCTATAACCAAAATCCTGTCATTATTTTGTCACTCACGTCTTTCAAAGTCTGTATGACTGACTTTTATCTGAGGAACACAAAAGCGTTTCAAAGAAGTACAAAGTCATAAAGGTAGGAAATGACAAGAGTAAACTGCCAAACATTTAGTTTTTATTTTGGAGTAAACTATCATTTCAAATGATCTGTCAGTTCCTGAACCTCTGGTCTTGATGCTGTCATATACTGCATCTTTTTCCAACACCTGACGTGACTAGTCTCATCTATGCTACGTTTGAGTCACGTCAAACAGATGACTGTGCTACCAGTGGACAAACAGTGGGAATCCAATAGTGATGACACCGACCCTTGCTGTCACAGTCTGTGGGAGGAGAAAGAAAGATGCTGTACTTCTGCCTGCAATACATATCGATTGTGAGAAGCTGAAGGCTGGGTTGTTGCTCTCTGCACCACTGCTCGGAGGGATCAATTCCCTAGGAGTTCACAAGAGCCTCTTACACCAAGAGTGCTGTGATGAGGTGCCAAGCTATAAACTGTAACAATGCATGTGGCCGTTTTCGCCACTGAGTGCCACAGCTCTGTACAGCACTCGTTTTGAGATAAATACTAGTCTAATGCAATGAGATAGGAGTACATAACTATTGGGTTCAATGCCTGCCTGTCATGTACTGCGAGTGGAGACATTCCTAACTGACAGATTCCTGCTGGAGCTCAAAACCAGCACTCATTCATCATTGCTAAACCTTAAAAGCTTCAAACACACATACATACATTCAGATATATAATCCTCCATTTGTACTACTAATGCACATAGGTCAGCTGTGACACTCGGTATAGAAGCAGAATATATGCACAGCTACACAGCTGGTATGGAGTACAGCAAGTGTATAGTAGAACTTGTGCATGGTCACAGAGTATATCAGCACTATGGATGAAACTGGGAAAGCACAGAATAAAAAAAAATGGCAGATTGGAGGCAGTATTCAGTACTGAATAGCTAGAATAAACTACAGTACAGCTGCAGTAGCTAGTATTGACCTTATTCTTCAATGCGGAAGTGCGCTCGTTTTTGCGATTGTTTTGCGAACTTCCGATTCAGTTGCCTATAGGAGAAATGACTAGGAATAATAAACCGCAGAAAACGGTCAAACTACTTGCTCTATAAACAAGTGTTTGCATGACTATACAGATGAAGAAGAATAATATAATAAGAAAATATCAGTTTGCAACATTAAGCAGCATGACACCGGAAGTCTTGAGCCAAAAATATTCAAATGGCTGCGCCCGCTCATACGCAAAGAAAAGGGAAATAGACTGTATGTACTGCATGACACAGCATGTAGTCTGTAGAATCATTATGTAAAAGGTGTAGAATATAGAGGTAGCTTAATATTAAAGTGATAGTTCACTCAAAAATCTAAATTGTCATCATTTACTCCTCCACTTGTTCCAAAACTGTTTGATATTTGAGGTTGTTTGTTTCTTCTATGGAACGCAAACACCAAAGAAGATATGCAGAGGAATGTTTGGGGGGGGGGTGCCAATGGCTGCTATTTTCCAGCATTCTTCAGAATATCTTCTTTGTGTTCAACAGAAGAAAGAAATTCATTAAAGTTTAAAAGCACTTCAGTGCAATTTCTTCTTTTTTTTATAAAAGAAAGAAAATTCTCACTATCCCTTTAAACATGCTGAGAAGACTAGTCACTCATTCCCTGTGGTAAACATAAATAAATATTAAGCACTTCAAAATCTCCTGATTTGGGTGTTTGTAATTTTTGTTGTGGAGTAAAATGTTTAAGTATTAACAACTTATATCATTACATAAATTATATAAATCACTAAAAACCTTTTAGAAAGCCTGAGAGAAAAACCTTAGTAAAGATTGACTGATAATGGGCTTTACTGGTATTTTCCGAATAAGGTATTTTCCAATAATTAGGTATCGTTTGTGGTGTGGGTTAAATAAAATATTAAATGTAAAAGTTTTTTTGGCAACCTAAAATAAAAGCATTTGTAACCCTGGACCCCAAAACCAGCTTTATGTTGCAGGGGTCTATTTTGGCAATAGCCAAAAATACATCGTATGGGTCAAATTATAATTTTTTATTTTTTAGTGTACTGTAAATATATAAACTGATTTTATTAGTATTTAATTTATTTTATTAGTAAAATGCATTGCGAAGCACTTCATATATTCAATTATAAAGGCTATATTGTCAGCATTTAGCTTTTTTTAACTCATTTTTTATATTTTCAAATAATTGTATCTTGGCCGAGTTTTATCTATTCCAACAAGCTATCTATCAATGGAAAAGTTGTTTATTCAGCTTCCAGTTTATGTGTGAATCTCTGACACCAATGACTGGTCTAGGGTCACATTTCATCCAACATAGATTGCAAACCTATTGAGAATAGTTTGGATATAGCCACTTTAGCCAGTATGCCCAATTTAACAGTCAACACTGTCGAGTCCGTAGTTAGTACATAGTCAATATTGAGTACAAGCATTATAGAGTACATCCTTACCAACACCTCGTTGCAAATTTCGCGTAATTCGCCCTCCACCTTCTCCCTGTACTCCTTCACCATCTGAAGCTTCTTGTCGTTGCCCTCGGTTTTCTGTTCAATGCTGGAGATGACCCTCCAGGCCGACCTTCGGGCCCCGACCACGTTCTTGTAGGCGACGGAGAGCAGGTTCCTCTCCTCGTTGGTGAGCTCGGCTCCCTGCTCCGTCACCTGCTTCATACACGCAGCCATATCGTCGTAGCGCTCCGCCTGCTCCGCCAGCTTGGCTTTCTGAATCAGCTCCGTCTTATCCATGATTTAATCGCACGATGCGGTCGTTTAAACCCCGGGAAATTACGAGTCCGGCAAAGAGGGGAGGGAGAGAAAAAACAGTGTGGAATAAAAGGAGCAGAGGAGAAGCGGGGCTGGCCGAAGCAGTGAGGGTGAAGTATCCAGGAGCACCTGAAGATAAAAAAAAATAAAACCTCAGATTTCACTGAAGCGAGAATCATGACAGGACTTCGCATGTTTTATATTTCTGGCCACTCCATAGACATTTTGTTTAACATGCGAATTTAAAATCACGTGAAGAGGTTTAAAGGCATATGTGAAGTCAGAGGCAACACGTTAACCGACAGAATGCGGTTAAATCTAAAAAATAAACGATATAAAAGTTTAAATCACAAATACAAACGCTCACATTTCTCAACGTAAATTACGTTACTCACGCTTGTCTAATCTAATACTGTTCACAAACCATCCGATATGGCTAACCTGCTACTATCACACCACGACGGGAAACTGTTCGTTTATATATTAATTACTAAACACTATTAAGACAAATACTGTAAATAAATATAAAAACAATCTTTACATGGGATTTTAATCAAGCAGAGTTCACCTGATAGCGCGTGTAATTGATTTGGTTAGCTTGTGACAGCTAGCGACTGTACTCCTGACAGAGCTTTTGCGTTTTACACAATAACGCCTGGCAGCGAACGCTAAGATCAAACAGTGCTTTATTCGTGATATATGTTGAGTAAGGAATCACATACGACGAATGAAAAAGAGATAATAAAATTTCCCACCTTGAAGAGCGTTACCAATCAGCTACTCCGCGAAAGCTATATCCGCTTTGGGTTGGAGGGAGAAAAGATTCGTTTTCACCTCAACCGATCATGATAGGGGGGCGTGATTCTAAGAACGCGGGACCAATTAGGTCTTAGATATGTCATGCTTTCTAACGTCAGTCAAAGCACATTAACCAATAGCTGGTAAAACAGGGGGGGTAGAGGCGGGGTTATAAAATGACCGTTTTGAGACCACGGAGTTTACGCCAATTACAACAAGTGAGAGGACGGTTCACCAGGATGGTTTCGGCCCCCTGATTTCGGTGCACTCGGCGGGCGTGGTTGGATTTATACTTAAATTAATGATGTCCAAATATTTGATGTAGGTACAACATTATAAATAGTTTATATCAATTTTTAATCTTACTAATTAGAGATATTCAAACGTTCCACCTTCCCATGTTTGTGTAGGGCTAACGTTAGTGTGTTTTGACCGTTTTATGTGCTTAGGAAACTGCCATAAACACTACATACATGCATATATGAAAATCAAGTTAATTTAACTGCAAACTTCTTGAATCAATATGCTCTTGTTCGCATATATTAGGTATTTCACTCTTTAGGCCATTTAAGATGTAGGAAACTTTTTTCATAACTTATCCAGCATGTTTTACACAGTGGATGCCCTTCCATGTGCAACCCAGTACTGGGAATACACTCCATACAGTAAACTCCATACACTCTCCATACCAGTAAACTCCATACACTACAATTTAGTTTATTCAGTTCACCTATAGCGCATGTCTTTGGACTGTGGGGGAAACCGGAGCACCTGGAGGAAACCCAGGCATACACGTGGAGAATATGCAAACTCCACACAGACATGCCAATTGATCCCATCAGTTATTCGAACTAGTGACCTTCTTGCTGTAAGGCGACAGTGCTAACCACTGAGCCACCGTGTCGCCTTTTCATAAAACGCCCAAACTGAACATTATTTACAACATAATTTACATATACATTTAAGTTAAATTTGTTCATGCTCTCTCTCTCTCTCTCTCTCTCTCTCTCTCTCTCTCTGTGCAAAACTTTAAATAGTACTGTCCCATTATTTAATCAATATAAATATGCATTATAAATGTTCCCTGCAATGATGTACCAATTTACAGAGAACATTTACAAAGGCAAACATTACGTTGCACATAATACAATGACTAAATCATTGAAAGCTGAATGGCTGCAAAGTAGATATATATTCATGCCAACAACAGTATGCTTGGCATAAGATTTTGTGAAATAATGCACAGTCTTGATCTATTTTTAACATTAAATGCTTCTAAGCAAAGAAAAGAAAGAATCGAACTTGAGTTTTAAGTTGAAGGAATAATAAACTGAGGATTGGACTGAAAATAGTGGCCCTTTTGCTTAAGGTCACACTCGGCTCCGGTCTGACTCCACAATAGGTCACATGGCTTGCTCTGAAACAGGAAAAACTGCAGATCAGTTACCGGGAATGATCTCTTGCCCTGTAATCCCATCCTTTTGTTATGCCCCAAGGACCCAAGGCACTATTGTGTTTTTTATCACTGAATGAGGCCTTTCTGATTCATGACATGGCATTCCTTAGCTCTGTTGTGCAATGTATAAATACTTAACATTTTTACTGATCAACGTTCACTGGATCTTCAACACAAGGTGATAGAGATGCTAACAAGCCTGCATTGCCTTCTGCTTAAATCTTACACCACTTTACAGGGCTGTCTTCCACTTGATACCTCCACTTACTCCACTTTATATTCTTCTATCAGGCTTAAAATGATATGGGGATATTACTGTGATAAAGAGCAGCATTACTTCCAGAGTCTACTTGGCTTATCTAACACTCAGATGGAGGCAGAGAGCTGTGGAGAATGTGTGAGAGTCGGCATATGATGAGCACTGGGCATTTATGTGCAGTTTCTCAACTGCTGCTCGCTCTCTGGCCTCAGGGCTCTGAAACATTCATAGGGAGTGGAAACAGAAAGTGTTTCAACAGGGAACATTGTTCAGATAATAGAGAAGTGTACATGATCATAATTATATAAATATCTGGATCTAGGTATAGATCAAATTTGACTAATAACACTTTTTTTATTTTGATGGAACAATATTATGAAAGTGAAAAAAATCATGTAGATGCAGTCATGTAGTTTAGATGCAGATGTGGGGCAAAAGTTTTTCATATTTAACATTTTCTTGAGTAACTGCTTAAGACTCTGGCCAATTATGCTCCAAATTTCATGCATTCAAGGGAAAGTTCACCCAAAAATGAAAAATTACATACTATGCATTAATAGTAGTGGGCCTCACAGTGGCGCAGTGGGTAGCACGTTCGCCTCACAGCAAGAAGGTCGCTGATCGCTGGTTCGAGCCTCAGCTGGGTCAGTTGGCGTTTCTGTGTGGAGTTTGCATGTTCTCCCTGTGTTGGCGTGGGTTTCCTCCGGGTGCTCCGGTTTCCCCCACAAGTCCAAAGACATGCGGTACAGGTGAATTGGGTAAGCTAAATTGTCCGTAGTATATGAGTGTGGATGGGTGTGTATGGATGTTTCCCAGAGATGGGTTGCAGCTGGAAGGGCATCCGCTGCGTAAAACATATGCTGGATAAGTTGGCGGTTCATTCCGCTGTGGTGACCCCAGACTAATAAAGGGACTAAGCCGAAATGAAAATGAATGAATGAATGCGTTAATAGTAACCACTGGCTTCAAGATTAGGAAAAACAAATATTGTGAAATTTAATGGTTACAGGTTTCCTGCTTTTTAAATATCTTTGTTTTTGTTCAACAGAGGAAATTAACTCAATGATACAATTATAGGATGAGCAAATGATCACAGAGTTTTCATTTTTGGCGTGGACTGTCCCTTTAAATCACCTTAAAGTCTTTATTTACTACTTTCTTCCATCATCTTTTCTCTGACTTCACAGCTGCCAAAAACTTGTAATCGTAAAATGTTATGGCCTTCAATAAAACATGCATTAAAACAGCATATTTCTGGAATATATTTCAATTACTCTCTCCCTCTCATTTAATATTTCTTTTCTAAAAATGACTGTGCCAGATGGTTAGGCCAGAATATCCTCATTTATAGAATAGTCATACCTATATATATTAGTTAATTTCATCATAAATTAATGTAATGTAACATGCATTTCATGATGTTGATAACAAAGAATCAGATATTTTATGTCTCTAAGTTTTGATATTCATTCATTCATTTTCTTTTCAGCTTAGTCCCTTTATTAATCTGGGGTCGCCACAGCGGAATGAACTGCAAACTTATCCAGCATATGTTTTTACGCAGCGGATGCCCTTCCAGCTGCAACCCATCACTGGGAAACATCCATACACACTCATTCACACTCATACACTATGGACAATTTAGCCTACCCAATTCACCTGTACCGCATGTCTTTGGAATTGTGGGGGAAACCGGAGCACCCGGAGGAAACCCACGCGAACACGGGGAGAACATGCAAACTCTACACAGAAATGCCAACTGACCCAGCCGGGGCTCGAACCAGCGACCATCTTGCTGTGAGGCGATTGTGCTACCCACTGCGCCCCCGTGCTGCCCCTAAGTTTTGATATCAATAATTATATTCAAATATATTTTTTAAACAATTTATGTCAAAAGTATTCTAAAAGTAATCTTAAAATAATCTAAATATATTACCTTAAACAAGAATCTACATTATGTCACTGACTACATAATTTTCATCATGTATTTTGTGATCAGTAACAGACTACAATTTATAAGCAATCAACTCAGCATTATGCACCACAAAATACTCATCATACCATATGTAGTAAACTTCATAGTGAGCAAGATAAAGCCTTTCAGGGAAATGCATATTGCATGGCTCACACCCTTTCCATCTCTCCTCCACCTCCTCCTCCTCCCGTCTGCTGTCATGCAGCTCAAGAACTGGATCAGTCAGGCTGTCGGCTCACACTTTCTGCACAGACGAGCACTATTACGTAATGGGCTCTTTTTCTGTGAATAAGAAGAAAAACGTCCCAGGGCGTTGTCTTGTCTTCTGAAAACCTGCCCGGAAACAAAGCTCAGGCAGACCTGTTATCATGGCCACATAGCTATATATATAGCGCTCTTTGTATCCAAATATATATATATATATATATATATATATATATATATATATATATATACCAAAAATCCATGTTCCAGAAAAACAAGACTCATTACGCGCTCATTACATCATTGCCAGGGTGACTTGAAGAGTAACATTCATTGGGGTATTACACAGACTTCTGACTCAAATGTGCCTGGGCACGACTGTCCTCCTTAAACCTGTGAATCAGCACAACTGAATCAGAGGCTTTGATGGAATCGCATCTCTAGGGACTTTTATCTTGTCATTTCTCTTCTGCTCTACTTTATCAAGGGAAATTTCCTTTCTGCCTCCCTCTATTACTTTTCTGGCATCAGCCTCTGATTATGTTGATATTAGATGAGAGGATTCATCATTTTTATTCGAAATTGACTTAAAGTTGGGATTATGCTGTGTGATTCACTGCTGAATTAAAAGTGTTATGAAGTATTTTAGCATCAGTAACATTTATTCTTGTTCTTGGACATAAGTTCTGTAAATATTTAAATATTAACATGGCTGTTGGATGCATCAAACATTGATTGTTTGATGATTGTCCTGAACTGTGAAATGCACTTTGTAAAGAGGTCCTTTTATGCTTTTCACTTTTTTAACCTTAAGTTCGCAAGTGTAAAAGAGTTCTGCAAGGTTAGACAATCAACTGTTTATGCATTTAAACGTACACACCTCTCTAAAACAAAAATGTAATAAGGTAAAATATATAAAAACAAATAAACAGTAATAATAATTCAATACATTTTTAAAGACATTCTAACACACCCCAAAATCAACACTTCATGAAAAGAGAATAACTGAACCTCTTTAGTTCTGATATGTCACACATCACTGTTTTCAGATCCAAATGCTCTATAAAATGTCAAAAGAAAACAAGAAACGGCATAAATATACACTATAAAATTAACCTTAATTATCTCAGATGGTCAGACCATGGTTTATCTTTTATGAATCATTAAAATGTTGTCCGGAACACAACAGGTTCAAAAACTGTATTGCTTAAAAGGGTTGTTCACTCCAAAAAATTGAATTCCTTACCATTTCATACTCAAGTGGTATTAAAACCTTTAGGAATTGTTTTTCTTCTGTTGAACACATAACAAGATATTCTGAAAAATGTTTTTAAAAAATCCACCGTAAAAGCTTATCACAATTTCATAGGAATTGTAATCTTAGTGTTTATTGCAATCCAGAGGCAATGTTGGCATCTCAAAATAGTCATCGATTTTTACTGTTCCATGGCAGATTTGGAGCAATCAAATGAGGCATCTAATGCTGGATTCACATCAAATGCGGGGCACCGTGTCACTAGTTTACTTACAGGATTTTTTTCACCTCAATGTAATTTAATGCTTGAGTTAAATTATTAAAATTGGCTTAAAATCAAATCAAAATTAAAATCAAATTGTTAACAATGCAGTTGCTAGTCTCTCTCTCTTTCTTTCTCTAATAACTCCATCAGCCTGCATATGAATTTCTCAAGCTCGTAATATGTTTCAGAATTAGCAAAGGTTGATTTTTATTGAAGTGCATAACAGTATAGTCCTATTTCATCTAATCCTTCACTTCTCAAAGTCATCCTTAGCTTAGTTAAAATAATAGTGTGATGGGCCTTAAGCATGACTCAACAGTTTCTGATGTCACTGAAGAGAATGGCATAACCCTGTTAGGTTTCTGAGGTCTTCCAAGAGGAGGAGGTGGATGAAAAGACTAGGTTTGATGTATGATGCCTGTGCATAAGTTATCGCCCTCGTTTCTGGCTCTGTCAATATAGCACTGGCCGTCAAAGTTAATTTGTCACTTTAAAGAAGCTGCTAAAGTATTTATCGCTAATGCTAAATATGGCTGCTGCAGTACATGTTCTTGGGCTGAATCTCCCATCTCTGTATCCATGGAGGCTAATCGGAAACTTTGAAACAAGTCTAAGCCAATCATATTTGTATAATAGACAAAACATAATTCCAAAACTTTAGTTATAACACTAATACAGTTATATAGTTTATATGTTTACTCACATTGTTTTAGCACTTCGGTGTTTAAGTGTAGTGAGGTTGCAGTGCAGAACACTTTCAATAATGACTAATTTAAATGCATCTGATTGACTACTGCATTCATAAGCTCAACACAATATATGTAATTGGTTACAATGCTAATTGCAAAATTAAATTCAATTTCAATTCATCTTTATTTCTATAGCGCTTTTTTACAGTGTAGATTATGCAAAACATAAATGTGTTACAAATTGTGTCCACGAATTGACACATTTCTTTCATTTCCACATTTGACTTCAACCCATGGTAATAAGTTCAGTAAGTTCTCTCTTAAGTTCAGTTGCAGGGATGTTTTGAGCACCCATATGTTGAATTTTCTGTTATTTTTGTGGATCTTTTGTTACAAGGTCTTATTACACTCCAATAATACATATAAATTTAAACTTAAAAACCTAATTTAATACAGGTTTTAATTACTTTTTATTTTAAACAATTAAATATAGTATGGGCCTCACAGTGGCGCAGTGGGTAGCACGTTCGCCTCACAGCAAGAAGGTCGCTGGTCGCTGGTTCGAGCCTCGCCAGTTGGCGTTTCTGTGTGGAGTTTGCATGTTCTCCCTGTGTTGGCGTGGGTTTCCTCCGGGTGCTCCGGTTTCCCCCACAAGTCCAAAGACATGTGGTATAGGTGAATTGGGTAAGCTAAATTGTCCATAGTGTATGAGTGTGAATGGGTGTGTATGGATGTTTCCCAGAGATGGGTTGCAGCTGGAAGGGCATCCGCTGCGTAAAACATATGCTGGATAAGTTGGCGGTTCATTCCGCTGTGGCGACCCCAGATTAATAAAGGGACTAAGCCGAAATGAAAATGAATGAATGAATAAATATAGTATTTAAAATATATGACTCTTTCTCTTTAACATAATCAAATTAAAGATAATAGTGGGAAGATCCCAAATTTAATCATTTTGATCATTTTAATCAGTTAATTTACATCAATTATCCCTACACGTGAGAGGGATGACCAAATTCACAATAATTATTTCTTTAGCTCCTAAATTAGCAATATAGTGTTTAATATACAGAGACTTAGAGAAAAGTAGATTATTGAAAAACATACATATTTTAAAAAGTGTTAAACGGCTGTCACATTACTAAAAATAGTTCAAGAGAAATGTCATTTTTAGTTTCCTGAATTATCAGTTAATCTTGAAATATCGTAAATCTCATCAGGTACTTTCCATGACAATCAAGAACATCCTGGTTACGTCCGTAACCCACATTCCCCGAATAGGGAACGGAGACATGTGTCTGGATGAGAGTACGCTAGGCAACCAATCACTCTGAAGAGTAAGAAAACAGGCCAATGAATGCCAAATGAATTGGCGGTGCTCAGCTCCACAGCTGCCAGTGATTAGCCATTAGCGGGCTATGTCAGCCGGCCGCTGAGAAGCGAACATTAGAATTTTTTGCCTGCTGAAGAGCCGATCACTCAGCTAACAGCTGGAGACTCAGCTGCTGTCTCCGTTCCCTTTTTGGGGAACATGGGTTACGGACGTAACGGCATATGGGAACTTCAACGTGTGTCTGGAACAGACTATGGGAGACTGAATGGAAAATCCAACAGCAGTTAAGCCTGTCACGCTCCTGATGTGAAGTTTGCCAAGCATAACGTGATCGCACAAGCATCACCAAGAGCGCGACCTTCCAACATCCCCTAGGCCCTTAATTACCATTACATGGGAATAATTAGAAAATTTAGATCAGGGGTCGTAATGTGCTTTTACCTAACTAATATAGACTAGGGATTTTAGAATACGACGGGAACGTACGTTGGGAAAGTGTGCCAGTCCCCGAAGCGGGACGACTCTGCGGAGGCCACCTGCTACCCAAGAGGGGAGACTTGATGGCAATAAGAACATATGGACTAACCCTATGTAGGGGGAGTGCTACATATGATAAGCTGGTTAGCGGGTAGGGAAGACACGAGTCCGCCTTGACAGAGTGAACACTCCGTGTAATAATATTGGCATATGGGGTCGCCATGTGGACCGCGCATAGTTGGCACCAAACCTCAGCATGTGGGTTGAACAGTTTGGGCATACCAGACATCACACTGAGCCAGACACTCGACTTCTCTGAGTCGGGTGCTGGGGGAATTCTCTAGGGTTTGCCAGATGGGAAAGTTACTAGCAGAATAAAAAAGCCACACGTATCTTCGTGTTAGGGAGCATGGCGCAGCAAGCGTTGTTGACACTGAGCTTAATTTCCTCCTGACTGATCAGGGTTACCCAATAATCGGGAGGAAACCGGCTCCACTCGAAGATTATAAAATCTCACGAATGTGCAGATATCTGTAAGAGAGGCACCGCGTGCTAACGCCCAGGAGGAGGCGACACTTCTAGTAGAGTGTGCTCTCACGTTTGGGGGACGCAAGGGCAATGGCATCAACTATCCAGTGGGCCAACCTCTGTTTTGATACAGCACTTCCCTTTTGCAGACCATCATAACAGATAAAGAGCTGTTCACAGGATCTTAAGTTTTGCGTTCGTTCCACGTAAAGGCGCAATCCGCGAACGGGACAAAGCAGTAAATAGGCTGGGTCTGCCTCCTCTGAAGGCAGCGCTTGCAGGTTCACCACCTGGTATCAAAATGGGGTGGTAGGAACCTTGGGCACATAGCCGGGCACAATTCCAGGCACGATTCGCTGACTGAAAATGCCTCCTGATCCCTGACTCTCTTTAACGGTGCCAACACGATTAGCAGAGGTGTATACCTCCCATATGGTTGATATAAGCCAGCTTTACAATGCTGTCCATCCTGACCAGCACGTGTTTCTGCTCTAAAACCGGTAAAAAGCAGTGGAGAGCGAGAAACACTGCCAACAGCTCTAGGCAATTGCTATACTGCAGCTGCATGCTCGTTGCAAACGGCCCCCCAGCCCGTGCTGGAGGCATCTAAATGACAACATGCCTGGACACTTGCCCTAGGGGCACCCTGGCCCGTAGGAAAGCAAGATCCATCCAGGGACTGAGGGTGCGGCAACACAACAGAGTGGTGAACACCCGATGCGTGCCCGCGTGCTATGCCCGTCTGGGGACCTGATCGCAAAGCCAGAGCTGAAATGGTCTCATATGAAGCTGACTGAGCAGCGTGACAGCGGCTGCGGATACCATATGCCCCAGTAGACAGGAAAGCACCAGCCTGGCGCGCTCCTCTAAGAGTCCAGCTCCACCCCGAGATAAGAGATTCTCTGCACAGGGCAAAGTTTGCTCTTCTCTCGATTGCCCGGAAGCCCCAACTGGTCGAGGTGCCGAAGCACCTTGTCCCTGTGCATAATCAATTGCTCCCGGGACGAAGCTAGTGACGGGCTGGGCAGCGCTAATGGCACCATCGGAGCGATCATAGACGTGCCAAAGGAAGGGCAGCTCGGGAGGGGAGTGCTCACCCCGGGAAGCAGCAGAAAATAAGAGAATGTATCTTACCTTCCTCCCTGGATCGCGCGATGAGGCTGGATTGAGAGAAAGGAGTCCGTTCTCTTGCACTCTGGAAGCCTGAGTCGAGGGAGCCCAGTGCTGCGAGCTGGAAGGCGGGGGTTCCCAGACTGGCAAGGCTCAGGCTTGCACACCTGGAGAGAGAGGAAACTGCTCTTGTATTGAAAATTTGGTCATCGCCAGCCCAGAGGGCAGCAGTGGAGATGTTATTGTGTGTGGTCCTCAGCCCTCCACAGAGGAAAGAGCAGAACTCTCTCTTCTCCAGGTGGCCCGTCTCAGGCACGCATCCTCGTGCTTATGCCTATCACCCGGGGAGAGGAAACCACCACATCCAGAAACACACGGTCGGAACGACATCTTAAAAAGACACACTGCTCGACCGTGTTGCTCTCTTAGGGAATACTGCTCTTTTAGTGAAAACTGCTCTTTTATTGCACCAGCGAAATGCCCAGGGGACGGGAAGCCCAGATCGACCACCGCTGTCGTGTCTTCTCCCACACTGATTAGTTTTTTCGCACTGGAAATCAGTCGAGCAGAGGATTCTTCAGTCTCGTGAAAGGGTCTGAAGTGAAAATTCTAATGCTCGCTTCTCAGCGGCAGGCTGACATAGCCCGCTAATGGCTAATCACTGGCAGCTGTGGAGCTGAGCTCCGCCAATTCATTTGGCATTCATTGGCCCGTTTTCTTACTCTTCAGAGTGATTGGTCACCTAGCGTATTCCCATAGTCTGTTCCAGACACACGTTAAAGTTACCATATGATGGGGAACCACATTTCTGGTGGTATGAGCGTTCTTTTGCTTCAAGAGAAACTGACTGCCTATGGTGTTTCAACCTAATGCTTCTGTGTTATATAAGTACAATCTGTAATCACAAGCTTAATGTATAACACTAGCAGACAAATGCTTTATCGCATCCTGTATCCGGTCATTTGAGCCAAATGCAAGGCTTACTTTGCTGTGGTTTCTGTCCAGTACAGCACACAAATACAAGCACACAATTGCCTTCTGTTGGCATCATTAACACACAGTTAAACATTCCTTTGATTTTGTTCTTGGGCACACAAGCATACATTTGCAGCAGTTTCATTCAGTGAAATAAGGGTTTCTGTTTTCAGATCCTGATAGCACATGGAGCTGTAGTTTGGCTGAGCTCCAACAGGCCTCTGAGTCCAAGAGAGAGTGAAAGGGAGAGCCCACATATGGAGTCCGTAGACCACTCGCCCTCAAAGGCTCCCTCGACTTGAAGGGTGATGAAATATTCATTGAGTGTGCTTAAACACGCAGTGCACATTTCCTTCATTTTAATAGTGGCACAGATGTGGGACCTCTCATCATGTTGGTCATAATTCAATCAGGTTTTCATCTGGCAATAATCAAATTTCACACTGTACAGCATTGCCCGGGTAGGAACCCCTCTAAGATATTAGATAAACACCACAGTACTTTAACTTGCCAATGCCAGCAGGTCTTATTACTCTCATTGGGACTCACTTACACAGGGTTACTACCAGCAAGCAATTTTGTGTCTAAAAGAAGTCTAATAGATGTATAACAGACATCTAAACATAGATGTCTTGGCTAAAACAAGGCTAAATTTGGGCTTTGAAAATCGAATAGAAGTCTAATTGACCATATTTAGGCAGTGTGCTCAGCTTTTCGATTGTTTTAAAACCTGATTCAGTTGCCTATGGTAGAAATGATAGAAATACTACAATGATCAAACTACGTGCTCTGCAAACAAGTGTGTTCATAACTATACATAAAAAGTAGAATAATATAATAATAAAATGTTTACAACATCAAGCAGCATAACAAGCTGTTTTTAATGTCTAAAAATCAATGTAAGTGAATGAGACCGAAAGTCTCGAGCCAAAAAGATTTCAATGGCTGCACCCACTTGTACATCAGGAATAAGGTCAATATCCCAAAAACTAGTCATGAAATACACAAAAAATGCATGACTACACGTGAAGTCTTTCTAATCTGTGTATTTGAAAACTTTGGGCTATTCTTAGACATCTATTAGATTTTCACCGACAGCTCACATTTAGTTTAAATGTTTAACAAAAAATGTTTAGATGTCTATTGGACGTCTATTAAATGCAAAATTGCTTTGTGGGGTTCTGTCAAAAAGAATTATTCTTATTCATTTGTAGTGCATACAACTATAACACTGGCAGATATTTGAGATTATAATTTTTCGTACAGCGCACCATTAATACATGCAGAGAGTGGTGCAAATTATTTTCTGTCAGGATTAATCACCTGCCAAGTCTTGTGTTTAAAAGGCATCTAGATGTCCAAACATAGATGTTTTGAAACAAGGCTACATTTAGGCTCTCTGTGAAAATCTAATAGACGTCTAGTCTTCAAATAGATTTGACTAGCCATTCATTACTGTCTTTGATGGATTATTGTTGGACATCTATTAGATTTTAACTGACAGCCAAAATGTAGCCTTCTTTAACGTCTATGTTTAGATGTCTATTTGAGGTCTTTTAAACATACACACACACACAAAATGCTTGCTGGGACCTTTTGTTTTGTGTATGCTTCAAATCCTGCATTATAAACAATGCATTCTGAAAGAATGATTTATTATGAATTATGCATTAATTAAAAATATAAAAAATTTTAAAGTTAAAAAATATTTTTTAAATATGTTTGTCTGTATCGAAAATAAATAGTGTTTAAACACACATAACTGAAAAATGTAATCTCTCTAATAAACATATCAAAACAGATCGATCCCTTTAATATGTCTACCTCAATTGGTGTTCGCAAAGTGAATTTTAACACTTTCCCTTAAAAATTTCACTCATTGAGTCAAACCATTCACAAGCAAGTAGTCACTTAATAGTCACTTATAATAACAAGTTAATATTTGTAGTCACTTATTCATAAGAACCAGTTCAAGAAGCATTTGTTCATAGTCTGGATCCCTCTATTTCTGGCTTTCACTTAGCATGTCAATGTCCAAATGTGTAATTGCTTTGAGGAGCCTTTTTAGGCTTCTTCAGAAGGGCCTGAAGAGTTGAACATGAATAATTTATGCCGCATTATTTCATTTTTTGCAAACACATTTGGCATAAACCAGAAAACCCAGTATCCCATCCTATGTTGCTCCTTCCACCCACATTAGCTTATTATCCAGGCGAGTGCCTAAATAAAAAACAGATTAACCAATGTGTTTTGAACTACCACTACAGCATTAGCTCAAACTGCTTTTTGCAGTCTAAATATATCATTTTTTAACTTTAAAGAAGAAACAATGGTACATTTAAATTCAAAAACCCACTGCATAAACACCTAAAATGAGTTATGAAACAAAACTTTAAAAAAAAAAGCTTAACCTTGAGTGAGCGAGTGAGAGATGGTGGAAGGACAGTGCCTAGAGCAAAAAAACTAGTGAGACATGCAGCCTCAGTCTGGTCATGAGATTTCATCACTCTAAAAATACATCCTCTCAAAAGCCCAAAGAGCTTTTCTGTGCTCTCTCCATGTGTGTGTGTGTGTGTGTGTGTGTGTGCGTGTGTGTGTGTGTGTGCGTGTGTGTGTGTGTGTGTGTGTGTGTGTGTGTGTGTGTGTGTGTGTGTGTGTGTGTGTTGAATAATGAAGTGCGAGAGCTGGCAGAGCATGCAGAGTGTACAGATTCTCCTCAGGACAAACCATGGATTTGCCTCATCATTTGACTCCGCCTATTTATGGAAAGATGAAGTATCTATGAAAAATTGGACTACTTCATTTGTTATGTCAGTTGTCATGGTAAATAAATCCTTAAAAAAAACTACGAACAGTATTGCAATGTTAGCAAGGAAAATTTACGCCTCACATATTATCCTCTTTGATTTGAGCACTTCTACTTTTTGCTGCATGAGAACTGTTATTGATATTGCTCTTCATATCACTTCAAAACACTCCCATCCCCTCTCAAATTATGCACACTTTCTCACATGTAAACACAATCGTTCTGTATCTAACGAGGGAAGGGTGCGATGTGTGTGATGAAGGAATAAAGGCTGCATAATTCATGTGTGTGGGCAGGTGTCACAGCTTTCTGACAACTCCAGAAATCCAGTGACTAAAAGCCACAAAACTTTACATTAACATTGATGACAATTAAGATTGAGTGATCCCTTGTTCTGACCCTCACCCACTGATTCTATTAATTTATGATAATAACTAGCAATCATGATGTTTTTTTCTGTAGCTATAATGCATAATACCTACATTTGAGGAAGCAGAATTATTAAACAAATAATACAGACTGGAGTGATATATATCGAACTGAACTGTAAATCTGCAGTATGAACTATTTGTCTGTTCTCCTGAGGTTATTGAACTGAAGTGTTTGCCTTTATAATGCCTTTGATGTGTTAAAGGTCTCTTCAAGTAAATGGGTCAACAGTCATGCCAATAATTACATTCCTCGGTGAAGAATGAGGTGTAAAGCATTGTCGTAACCAAACCCTTCAGTCTGGAGATAACACACCTATCTGTCTCAATGCAGAATAACCAGATGCTTCTCTCAAGCTGACACAATAAAAGAGCCTTACAAGCATAAAGAGCCATCAGATAATATATAAAAAGAAACCTGAGATGTTGAATTAAAAATAGTATTTATAATAATTGTAATAGTAATATAATAATAATTGTTGTAACAAAACATAACATTTGTTTTTGTGATCTAACTCAAACATTTGGTGTTGGTAAAATTTTATTTTTATTTATTTATCATTCATTAATTTCTTTTCTTTTCGGCTTAGTCCCTTTATTAATCAGGGGTTGCCACAGCGGAATGAACCGCCAACTTATCCAGCATATGTTTTACGCAGCAGATGCCCTTCCAGCTGCAACCCATCACTGCGAAACACCCATAGAGTACAGACAATTTAGCTTCCCCAATTTGCCTATAGCGCATGTCTTTGGACTTGTGGGGGAAACCGGAGGACCCGGAGAAAGAACCCGGGGAGAACATGCAAACTCCACACAAAAATGGCAACTGACCCAGCCGGGACTCGAACCCACTGTGCCACTGCACCACCTTATTTATTTATTTATTTATTTATTTATCTCCTATGCTTATCAAGATTGCCTTTATTATATTAAAAATAAAACAGTAATATTGGGAAATATTATAATATTTTTAAATGGTTTTTCAATAAAAAGCCATTTAATTTAGTTTTAAAACGTTTTAAATGTATTCCTGCACTGTAAAAAATTACTGCAATTTTAAATGTAAAATACTGTTAAAAAATATAGCTACAAAAATAACTTAATCGGTTAACAGGACATTTTCTTTAGTTTCTTAGTATACAAGGAAATAAACTAAAACACTAGCCAAGAATTTTATTTACAGTAAAATACTGTTAAATGTTCCAAGTCATCTTGATTTACAGTGAAGAACTGTAAACTGACATTTCCATAATTTTCTCTTTGACGCTTGACATTTAATGGTGTTTCGTTTAAATAACATTTTTGCTATTATCTATCTACTTGACTTGTCTTTCGGATGAGATGTTAAACCAAGGTCCTGACTCTCTGTGGTCTTTAAAAATCCCATGGCACTTCTCGTAAAGAGTAGGGGTGTAACCCCGGTGTCCTGGCCAAATTCCCTCCATCGGCCCTTACCATCATGGCCTCCCAATCATCCCCATGCACCGAATTGGCTCTATCACTGTCTCTCCACTCCACCAATAGCTGGTATGTGGTGAGCGCACTGGCGCCGTTGTCCTGTGGCTGCCGTCACATCACCCAAATGGATGCTGCACACTGGTGGTGGTGTGGAGAGACCCCCCCTCATGATTGTGAAGCGCTTTGGGTGTATGGCCATACACAATAAAATGCGCTGTATAAATACACACATTACATTACATTACATTACTTTCCATAACATTTATTCTTTAAGTGTGCTTTTTCTTTCCTTTCACGATGTACATTTTCATGGTGGTTGTCAGAATATATTAATAGAACAATACAGATTTTGTTAACAGGGTACATGGGTTGTTGAATTTGCCAGTTTAAAAATAGATTGTCTATTTTGTGAGTTTACATGTTTACATTTTAACTTATTTTTTTCTTTATTAGAAATAGAAATGCTAGATTATAAAACACATTTTATCTGTTAAATGTGTCTTTGCAATATAAAAGTATTAATTAAGAAATGTAAATCACCTCAGACTTTTCAAAGGTATATTATCAATTTAAAAAAAGAAGAAGAATGAATTGGTTCATAAGTGTAAAACTGTTACTGTGATTTTACCCATTAGGTTAAACATTAAACAAAAAAAGAAAAATGTTATAAAAAATTAAGAAAATAATTTATTTAATTGGGCCTCACAGTGGCGCAGTGGGTAGCACGTTCGCCTCACAGCAAGAAGGTCACTGGTTCGAGCCTCGGCTGGGTCAGTTGGCGTTTCTGTGTGGAGTTTGCATGTTCTCCCTGTGTTGGCGTGGGTTTCCTCCGGGTGCTCCGGTTTCCCCCACAAGTCCAAAGACATGCATGATAGGTGAATTGGGTAGACTAAATTGTCCGTAGTGTATGAGTGTGAATGGGTGTGTATGGATGTTTCCCAGAGATGGGTTGCAGCTGGAAGGGCATCCGCTGCGTAAAACATATGCTGGATAAGTTGGCGGTTCATTCCGCTGTGGCGACCCCAGATTAATAAAGGGACTAAGCCGAAATGAAAATGAATGAATGAACTAGCC
>CAIGQW010015581.1:8108218-8131761 GCA_903798125.1 Danio choprae | reverse complement strand
CGATCCGATTGACACACACACACACACACACACACACACACACACACACACACAGGCTCCGCCCTGGATTCTTTCACAGAAAGCTGTTTGCTGAGGTTCCTGAGTTCAGTTGAGTTCATGAAAACCAGGTCTGTGTGCGCACGTGACCAAGCAGATGTAATGGTTTCCGGACTACGCTTGAGACGACTGTTTTGTTGAAAAGACATAGAAAATACTGTTTTGTTGAAAAGATATCTAGACATAGACAACAGAAAGCGGTCGTCACTGAATAAATAAACAATAAAGGTTAATTATTTCGCGGTTATTGTTGCTATTGGTCTTAGAAATTAATCACTAGTATAGCTTTTATTGATTATTTTTGAGGCGATCGAGACACTGTATAGGCAAAACAAACATGCAGATATTGAGATTTCACCCCGGTCCAATATAAAGTAAAGAATCTAAATACACTTTGAAGTATTTCTTTGAAGTGTTTCTTTTGTTGCATTACAATTCTTATTTAACTTTTTTCCCCTCCTGCACCGAGCCACAAAACCTTACATTCTGAAGGGTTTTACAGTTAATTTGTCTGATTTTTCCTTTTCACTTTGCTATAATTATGAAGTGATAAAAGGACTCCAAAATCCCTGAACAAATGAGACAAATTGCACTTCATGCTATGTTAGGATTTGTGTGCTAGAAACGTATGCAACTTATTGCATATTTAATTTGAATAATGCCTAATTTTGACCGTTTTTTACCTGCAGTGTCTTCAATTGTAAGCTAATTCTTTCATAAAGCACTACTTTACGATGTCCCCGTTTCCCCTTTGTGCAGCAGTCGCGAGAGTCTTAAACATTCGCGACGGCAGCTTAAAAAAGCAACACAGAGTAACCATAAAATAGCAAATATAACTGCATCTATAGGAAATGTGCAGGTTTTCGCTTATTCTAATTGTTTTGGGTTTTGAATACAGGCGTTGGCTCGTGCACTTCCACTGTGGGCTGAGCGCGCGCCCGTCTGCGCATGCCACACTCCGCTGGCACAGCTATCCAGACGCGTGCGAGGATCTCACGATTCCGCTCGTTCGCCGCTCCGACCTTTCCCCCAGTTCTCGAGCACCGGGTTCACCGGGTTTACTCTGACACCGCTGACTCCTCTGTAACGCCCCCCAACAGCCACGCACCCCGTTTCAGCCAATCGGCGAGCGATCACGTACTGATCACGCGCTGCCTGCTTTCTCATTGGTCCGTTTCCGCTACACCTTTGTTTTTGATTGGTAACATGTTACCACCCGCCAGAGTGCTCTGAATTTTGTTTCTGTTTTTTTCTTTCTGTTGTTTTTTTTTGCGCTTCTGATTCACTCAGCTGAGGTTGGACCTTGCTGTAAAAAGTGATTAGACTTATGTGCCCGTGCTTCGCATCACAGCTGTCTTCCCGAGACGCACGCATATGCTGAATTTTGCTTCTGATTCCGGCCGGGTAAGTTGATTTTTATTGACAAACTGCTACTTTTTTTAGTATTTGCTCATTGACCCATTAATGACATCTGCTTAGGCTGCAAGTTGCGCACGGTATAAAATAATTTCTTGTGACTGAGAACAGTTGAGCTGAGAATGTTTAGCATTAATCAGTGTTTAACATAATAAATAGCACACTTGATCGTCTTGACATTCGCAATTTGCCACATGTTTTGTCTTTAAATTAAATAAGTCATGACGAGCTATTTGCCGCAATCTTTGTTGTGCATTTCCCTCCTGCATTGAGCTGCGGTGCTACTTTACGTTCAAACTCTTCTTCTTTTTTGTAAACGCGACCTTATATGCCCCCTGAACAGTTGAATTTGAACAGTTTTCTTCTCCTTCATTTATACATTCAATTGGCTGTCATTTAGAATACATTGTGTTGTTATAAATGTTTATTTTAATATATATTTTTACCTTTTGTATTGTTTCTGTAATGCTTGTTATATTGTAAGACCTCCTAAATGACAAAAAGAGGAACCTTAATGCAACATCTCTTGATATGTTTAACCACCCTTACTTTTTGCATGGCATACTCACATGGCGTTTTGGTTGGGTGCACGTCACGCTTTAATCTATATTTGGTGATGGGAGGTTCCCAGCAGCTCACGGTTAACGCTGTGTGAAGTGCTGGGTGGGTGTAGTCTCTCGGTTCTGGGCCCACTTTCTTTGCTTATGAATGGTAGCAGCTATTTACAGCAGATTCATGATAAACATTTTCAATTTAATTGTATCACATGAAACTATTTTCAATCTACATATATTTAAATGGGAACCATCCTAGTCATCAATTCAGATTCAATATAGCTGTTCATCAACTGGCACACTGTGACATTAAAATGACAAATGTACTTTTTTTTCTAATTCATAGTCCAGTCTTGTGGACATCTGTGAGGTGATGATGAAGAGAAACAGACATGACAGTGAGAAGTCTTGCTCCTCCACTCCAGAGTACAATGACCTGGAGGCTGCGGAGGCTTTGGTGTGCATGAGCTCCTGGGTCCAGAGGACCCACAAGCCTCGCCCACTGACGCCCACCTCAGACTCCTGTGATTCTCTCGCCTTGCAGCCTGAACTCATCGAGTCCCCTAAAGACCTGGTCTCCCTCTCATCACTGGTGAGTGACTCTTAATTTTTTAAAAAGTGGAGAACATTTTGGTCTTGGAAGAGTAGTTTTAGTGAGCATCATAAATACATTTTTCTGTAAAAAGGTTTGGATATTTTGGAGAAGTTAAAATATGGCCTACATCATTTTGTGAAAGAAAGTGTTGTCACTAAATTTAGGAATACTGTATGCAAATATTAAAATCAAAACAGATTTTAAAGCACCAGGCATTTAACACTTGCAGAATTTGCAAATGTTTGCAGAGAAAACTGGACATCATACATTAAATGACTTTGATGAGTTTAGTGATTTGTATAATGAATCAAACCAGACAAAAGACAAATGCACTCTATTTCTAGGAGATACATGACTAATAAAAGCAAAATCAGTTCTTAAATCAGCATAATTCCCGCCACACAATAACACATTATTCTGTGAGATCAGTCAACCCTGACTTCCCAAAATCTGCAGACTGGCTATGACTTTTGGCATCTAGTTTAATCTCTAAGAAACTGAAAATGGGCAAATATCTAGGTAGAAGTAATGTAATGTTTTTAGCCTTAACAGAGGTTCCCAATGTTCAAAGCCAATCTTTCTCTCCCCAGTGTATGACCCCTCCTCACAGCCCGAGCTTTGCGGAAACTTCAGGCACAGCGGTGCTCAGTACCTCAGTGGCCTGCTCAGGTCTAAAACCACATCCCAGACTATGTTCAGCCTTGACCAACAGGGCTGCATGTCATGTCAGCTTGCATCCCAGTACCACAGTCCTGCTCAACCCAGCTCCGCCACAGACAGCAGAACAGCCTTTACTGCGCAGAGCCACCAGCGTTATTCGGCACACTGCCGACAGATCCATGGACCACAACATTCCATCAACGACCACAGGGCAGGAGAAGCCATGTTCCTCAGAAATTCCTCCAGAGCACACAGAATCCAATACCAGCCTCCAAGGAGAAGTGCAAATCTGCAGTAGCCCATGTGACTCTGCAGAACTGGAGAGAACTGTCCCTTCCCCTGACTCTACAAGCATTGCTATCCCCACTTCTCAGCCCACCATTCCTCAGTCGCCCATGTCCAGCCCACCTGTGCTCTGTCAGGTGTTTCCTGTAAACGGGCAGACAGGAATCATCTCTGCATTCGTTCAGACTCCAGTTCAGATGCAAACTTCAGGGTCAAAGCCCATTCTTCCACATTCTCAACCTCTTCTGGTGGGCTCACCTGTGGCTCAGGGCACTGTGATGTTTGTAGTCCCGCAGTCTCAGGTATCCCAATCCTCCACCTGTCAGCAGAGCGTCGTTACACTTGGGAACACAAAGCTCCTGCCCTTGGCGCCCGCTCCAGTCTACGTGCCCTCAAGTCAGAGCAGCGGAGTGACACAGTCTGACTTTTCACGCAGGCGGAATTATGTCTGCAACTTTCAAGGATGCAAGAAAACTTACTTTAAAAGTTCCCACTTGAAGGCTCATTTAAGAACGCATACAGGTTTGTACCCATTTAGAAGCAATGTCTTTGTTCTGGTTTCAACCATATTCATGATTGTTGATCGTCTTCCCTTTGTGTCTCAGGTGAGAAGCCTTTCAGTTGCCATTGGGAAGGGTGCGACAAAAAATTTGCCCGTTCAGATGAACTTTCCAGGCATCGTCGAACACACACGGGTGAAAAGAAGTTTGTCTGTCCTGTCTGTGAGCGTCGTTTCATGCGAAGCGACCACCTGACCAAGCATGCACGACGTCATATGACAACCAAGAGGTCAACAGCCTGGCCTAATGAAGTTCGTGATGTAAACAAAATGGCCACGTCCCAAGCACCATCTTCCATACCCCTCAGTGTGCTTCTTCCTGCCTCAAATTAGGTTAAAACTCAGACCACTCACCTCAGTCACCTCAGGACAATATCCCACTGACCATTTAACAGTGGAAATTCAAGAAAACCAAGGCTGCTACACATCCATGTACATAAAACAATGTGACATTGCACTGGATTTTTATTTTAATCATGGTTGTTTATAAGGAATTCTTGTTTACTTTTATATAAGTTATGTCTCCCAGTATGTATTTACTCCCTTTGCCAAAGTCTTTGCATCAGTTCATCTCTTACTTACTCCTTACTGTTGTAAATTTGTACATATATATCACTATCTATATGAATGTACTGTGTATTCAAATTTGCATTTATTGTTGATATATGAATAAATGTTATTGATGTTACTTCTGTTAAATGGACAGTATTCCTGTATGCGATACTACCTGCAATATTCCATATTATTTAATAAACATTTGTAGTAAGAATGTAGAATTTGTTTTATTTGTTACCTTTCATATTTTATTGAACTAAAACATATCTAATCAAATTTAAGTCACTTATTTCAGACATTTTCAAATGTGTCTTAAAAAAAGAGAAAACACTATATATGGTTCACCAAACAGGCGAACCATAGTACAATGTGTAAAATGTAAATAAAGAAAACTACAATCATTTTTAATTTGCAGTTTCAGCTCTTTATTTTTTTTAAAGAAACTATAACAGTATCCAGAATACAATAAACAAATACAATCCTTTTCCATAATATCCAAATAAGATAAGATGGGTCAGGTTACATGAAAGATCTCATCATACACACATTTCTTATTTATCTAATAGAATTGATGAGTAGGTATCTTGTTAAGTAGCCTTTGTAAAAATATAATTTTCCCAGCAAGAATAAGAAAGTTCTAGAGATTTGTTTTGGTTTTTTTAAATAACAAATAACATCCTTAAAGTAAAAATTTACAAAAAAAACAAGACAATCATTACGCAGCCTGCATGAACCGACGTGATGACACAGTTACACAACACCAATTCTCTACGTTGTCACCCCACAGCACCCAGTAACAAACCTCGTCCAATCACATCGCTCCATTGTGGAGAGGTTAGGGGGCGCGACCAATCACAAAGGATGACGAGTTGTAAATATGGCAACAGCAGCTTGACTGACAAACTGGTCTCCGCCTTTTTGCCTTACTGACCGATATTTCCAAGCGAAAATGGAAGCGCAAAATAAACAAAAAACCTTTTTGTGTGTGTTCAAATGATTTGTAAACCAACGCATTTCTGATTTCACGATGATTAAATGAGCAAAAGTGAGACGTAACGGAAAAACTTGGCAATGACTCAAGATTATCTTTGTTCGTATGAACTCTATGAACTCAGTGAAAGCTTTATGAACAAATACGCATTTGGAGTCCTGAGGCGAAAGACTTTTGAAAATAAACTTTATACAGATCAAATAAACAACTGCCGAGGCAAATAACCGCGTTGATGTCGACTGATATTTTTATGGAGAACCATTTTCTTCCATATTCACACCGTTTATGGTCATATGTGGCAATAAAAGCCTTTTAACAACTTTTAGCTTAAATCGCTCTTGAATGGCATTGTATTACAGGTAAGGCGCGCCCTCTGCTGTTTACATACAGCATTACATGTCGTTTAACTATGACATAATCCTTATTCGAGGCTTTGTTTTGTTTCCTCAACAGGGCATGGGGAAACTGCGCAGTAGATAAATGGTCTATATTTTGTGCTTGCATAGTCTTATTATTTTGTTTACGTTATAAAGAAAATCTAATGTTTAGGTAACTGATATATGTTTTGCAACAAAATATATACAATGATTTTCCTTCCTTTGTTCTATATAAAGCAAAACATAGAACAATAAAGTGCAATACATGCATATAGGCTACCTAATTGGATATTTTATTATCATATTTTACACAGGTCATAATACAAGACTTAATTGTTGTATTATTCCATTCTCACTCTGCCAATTAAACAATCTAACATTAATTGGGGATTTTATGTTTATAGGATATATGGCTTTTAATCAGGCCAGTAATATATGTCAGGTATATATATATATATATATATATATATATATATAAATAAAATTCCTATATGAATTGTTCATATATAAAATATTCTCATATTTATAAAAACAAAAGTATATAATTAATGTATTTTTTAAAATAATTAGATAAAAATCATTTTGATAATTTAAATTAGTGACATATTTCGCCTATGTTGGTAGTTGTCCTCCTCCTGCCACTAGTCGGCAGTATTCCAAAACATGCAGCGATTTTTCCCCCCAGCAGTGACCTCTTGGGCGATTTTATAAGCGCTTATCCCGCGTCCTGGGAATGTTTTTGTCCTAATAAACAATAGATTTCTGTATTTTGTCTTCTCGTAAAATACGTTTTCCATGCAAGTTGAGTTATTTTTGAAATATCGAGTTTAAAAATAATCAGCTCGTTGGAGTTCGTGTTTCGGTTTGGTTGTGGTGAGGAACTGGCTTAACAGCTGATAGATTATTGTGGTGTGAAGTTTAATCGTCAATAAAATACTTACACCTCTTTGATGACACTAAAGTACATTTGATATTAATTATGTGTCGTTAGTGATCTTAATGATGCCCA
This sequence comes from Danio choprae, assembly GCA_903798125.1. Lineage (NCBI taxonomy): Eukaryota > Metazoa > Chordata > Actinopteri > Cypriniformes > Danionidae > Danio > Danio choprae. The sequence continues at coordinate 8,124,703 of CAIGQW010015581.1, read as the reverse complement.
ACCTAATCTTTGTGCTGGAGGACAGAAGAAACAGCAACAAAACATTTACCTCCGTCATACGGATGATTTTCTGAAGGTAGTTATCACAAAGAGCACACGTTCACTTCTATGTTCATTATTAAAAGTTAATTAAGTGCACTATTAAAAGTTTATGAAGTAGTTATTGAATATTCAAGTTTTTGAAGTATTCTGGATGAGAGTGCGGGTTGATGTTGTGTATTTCGATAATGTTTACTCAAATCTGGCGCGAAACCACATTTTCCTGTCAGGCGGGTTTTGTTGTTGAAAAATAAGCTTGGATTTGTGTTTGCCACGTTGTAAAAGAGGCACCGAGAAATGCATTTCCCCCAAACAACAGTCAAAATGTTTCATCTTAATGTTAATTGTGCTTTGTTTATTGTGTCATCTGTATGTTATCGAAAGCTGCAGTCTTTGTGGCTTGAATAGTTTCAGTGACACTAACGTTACATGCCTTATTTACTTGTTTTATTCAATAATTTTGCATTAAAATAATTACAGAAATACTAGCATATAAATGTAAAGTTTGGACAGAAAAGTTACTGACTGTATATGTAACGTTTACTTAGGTGGGGAGTTAAATTATACACATTTATTAAAATATATCGTAAATAAATAAAACAAATCTGTACAACATATTAAGGTTTTACGAATACATCGTTTTATTTCGTATTCGCGCCTTTTTAAACCTGTTTGTATAGTTTTGTTATACTTCGCAACCCCCAACCTGTTTGAATTTCCCGCGAGGCGTAGCTCTCACGTGACGTCGTAGAGAAATCCGATTGGTTCATCTGATGAACGAGTTAAAAGGACCAAACAAAGCCGGAGCGTTTGCCCTTTCCCCATTGGCTGAGAATGAGCGCCAAGAATCGAATATAAAAAGAGCATCCGGCATTCACATTACGTTTTTCCTTCGCTTCAGCTGGATAGTAGATCTTCTAGCTCTTAGATTGTATTTATTTCTAGCTGACTTTGTTTTAAAAGTTGTCTTTATTTTTAACGTTTAACTTATCCTCGTTTTACCAAACACTCCAAGCTTTACAATGACGTCTACTCGCTCTCCCCTGAAAACCAAGAATGAAAACACAATTTCTACAAAAATGAATAACATGTCCTTTGTGGACAAAGAAAACACGGTAAGTTTTCATCTCTTTGACTGTACGTGTTACCACAGCTTTAAGTGTAATTACTGTGAAGACATAATGTACTGTGACGCTTATAAATTTAGGCGCACATGTACGCACTGCTTTGACAAAACTACTCAATATAACTACTAGACAGTTATTTGTGATATTTTGTAAAATGTGCTTTTTTTTAATGTTTTGTCCTCAGCCACCCAGTCTGAACTCCACCAGAATCCTGGCGTCCAAAACGGCGCGCAAAATCTTTGATGAACCAGAGGTAACGTTACCCTTTACTTAATCTCTGCGCATTTCTTCAGAATGTACTTTTATACACATCAAAGCTTTTACGGTGTTAGGTGTGACTTTTTCTGGAGCGATGTCTTGGTAGTAGATTAAATTTAACGGATTCTGAGCGCGCCAAGTTGGGCTGGTCACATCAAACTATCCGGATGTTTTTAGAAGAACAATGTCAAACTAGTCCACATGAACGATATTAAAAACAATGACTTAAAATTAGGGTTATTTTGTATTTTAAGCTAGTTAATTAAAAAACCTCTGAATTTGGCGGGCAGGTAGCTTGAGCTGATGTTGCATAAACGACGCAGTGTATGCTAAACATGCGTTTTAAAGTGCAAATCCTCACTGTATGCTTCGATCAATAATTAGATGGCTTTATTATAGTTTCAGAATTTATCTGGTCAATCGGAAGAGCTCTTGTTTTGCCAGAAAAAAAAACTAGACCGGAAGTTCTATTGCTGTGAATTCTCAATGAAATGTACATCCTCTACTAGAAGTAAATCGTTTTTATACTAGATTTTATATTTTGTGAAATGAGGATGACTAAACCAGTTCAATGAACCTCGAATTGGTAGTTTTGTAATTTTAGTAGTAAAAACACTTTTTACTAATGTGTTTTCTGAAGAAAATAGTTTTTATTTAAACAGAGAAATAAGCTTGATTTGACCTTGTTCTTACTGCAGTCACATACGCCATAAGCCCAGACTATTATAGTATGTCATTTTGTTACGTCAAACATTAATGATGTTTTTAATTTCAGGGGCAGACAAAAGCAAGGAAAGGAGCAGTGGAGGAGGAGCCTCTTCTGAAGGAGAACCCCAATCGCTTTGTCATTTTCCCAATTCAGTATCATGACATTTGGCAGATGTACAAGAAGGCAGAGGCTTCCTTCTGGACCGCTGAGGAGGTAAACTTTAAAACCTAACACCTTACGAGAAATGATTGCAATAATATACCATCCCAACCAGCCACAATGCAATACACTGCAAGTGATTTGTTCTCATTAGACAAGACCATGAAATCAGCCAATCAAAAGAGCATATTTAGCTTTTATGCGGTCTCAATTCAAATGTCAATCTGATGTTGTGAAAGGTCCTGAAAAATTTGCATAAAATGCTTGTTTTTGATACACATGCTCAATCAACAATTTTAAAATGCCCGTAAAGTGCAATTTATCATCAGAACAACCAGAGACATTGTTAATGCTAACAAGATTAAATATTTAAGATTCAAAACAAACTTACAATTTTAATCTTGCACAACTAGTGCTCTTGAAATATGAAATGGTGGTGGGTTTCTCGCTGGAGTCGGGGTTTCATGCATTATCTTGGAACAAGGATTTAAATTAGAGTAACTTGTCATTCAGTATGTTCTAATGGCCCTGAATATCACAGTAAGGGGGGTTTATCGTTGTTTGTATATTTTAAAGACACGAAAATGGAACTGCACAGCACTTGCGTATTGCCATTGTGGTTGGTTAGGACATTTCAGTTATTTAATTTAATTTTTTATATCTATCTATCTATCTATCTATATGCACGCACACACACACTATTTATTATAAACCATTTTAAATGTGTACCATTTGCATCTTCTCTAAGGTTGACCTATCCAAAGATCTTCAACACTGGGATTCCCTGAAAGACGAGGAGAGATATTTTATCTCCCATGTTCTGGCTTTCTTTGCTGCAAGTGACGGCATTGTCAATGAGAACTTGGTAAGCTCTTGGGCAAACATTTACAGGAATGGTAAAAGTTTAAAAGGCCAGTCAGTCCTTATTGCTTGTCTTCTGATCCTCTAGGTGGAGCGTTTCACTCAGGAGGTCCAGGTGACCGAAGCCCGCTGCTTCTATGGCTTTCAGATAGCAATGGAAAACATCCACTCAGAAATGTACAGCTTGTTGATTGACACCTACATCAAAGATTCCAAAGAGAGGTGAGTGTTTGGACCCGTTTTCAGTTATTGGGAGCAATGATGAGTGGCGCAGGGGTACGTACCTCAGCTGATAATGGGAGCTGAGTGTTGACTGCTCAAGATCAGTGGACATGTGGTCAGCTGGTTGTAGGGCGTCAGCACGAAAATATCGCCTTGACTGAGCTCCCTAAAAGTGCTTATGTAAATTGTAGTTTGACATTATCTGACTAATAAAATGTAATTTTTTCTGCAGGGAGTTTTTGTTCAATGCCATTGAGACATTGCCATGTGTAAAGAAGAAGGCAGACTGGGCGATCAACTGGATTGGTGACAAAAATGCACAATTTGGTATGTTATATTAATGAACTTGTGGGTGGTGTGTGTTAGTCTTGAGTGTCTAAAGCTAATTTAAGTTTTGCATTGATTACAGGTGAGAGAGTGGTGGCCTTTGCTGCAGTGGAGGGAATCTTCTTCTCTGGGTCTTTTGCTTCTATTTTCTGGCTAAAGAAGAGGGGACTCATGCCTGGACTTACCTTCTCCAATGAGCTGATCAGCAGAGATGAGGTAACCATTGTCTACTTCCAACAGTAGTATGCACATATTCTAAAATATGGTACTAATGTTTTTTTTTTTTTTTCTCATTGTCACAGGGTCTTCATTGTGACTTCGCCTGCCTCATGTTCAAGCACTTGATCAACAAACCTTCAGAAGAAACCGTAAAGAAAATCATCATGAATGCAGTTGAAATTGAGCAGGTTTGTGAGCCTTCATAACAAGTGCTTTCAGTCGGGCCAGTATTTATTCTTTCAGGTTTCCACAAAGGATAATGCACATGTAGGAAGTTCTTCTTGCAGAATAAAGGCTTCATCAGCATGTTGTATAAGACCAAAACGCTCTTATTCTGTGAAAACAACTGCCTAGCTGTGTATTATCTTGCTGCTTGCCACAGAAACTATTAGATGTAGTAATTCATTAACTCTTTACTTAACAGAACTCTAATAAACAAAAGTGACCTTGCAGGCTGCAGTTCCAAATTTGAGTTTTATCTGAAAAATTGCATGTTAATGTTTTTAATCGACATTCACATACATAATCGCTTTTGCATCTAATAACTGCAAAAGTAGAACAAAGCCAGACCAGCTTATCAGCATGATTTTATAAGACTGAAGAGCTTTAGGCCGCCTATACATGTTATCCAGCTGCTTGGCACAAAGCTAAATGAATGCAACCTACGGTAACTTGTAAAGCCACAAGATGGTGGCAAACGGTTAAGAACGGTGACATTTTAAAGATCTGAAAATTAACTAAGGATGTTAATATTGAATGGGAATGACATGCCTTGCAATGTCGTGATTGACCAATCAGAATCAAGTATTCCAGAGCGCTGTGTAATGAGAAGTATTAAGATGCAGTTTGGTTGATCACATGAGTTTATGAGAGACATATCCACTTCAACAGTTGTGTGCGCTTTGACCACTTTCTTATTGAAAAAGAGGACCAACATTTGAGCTTTATCTGATATTTTAATTGAACTTTTTAATACTTTAATCGGTTCATTTAAGTGGCGTGTCAATTCGTTTGATTGCATTAAACCATATAAGCCTCAATGCTATGAAAATCTGATCAAGCGTTTTCAATTTCGTACACAAGTTAACAGTGTTGTATTAGCATTTAGGCTTTTTTATTTATTTATTTTTTTTCTCCCCCCATCCTTAATGGAAAAACAAACAAGACTGATTATTGTTTTGTATTGTTCAAACCGCAAACCTTTATTTTGTCCATATCTTTTTAGGAGTTCCTTACCGACGCTCTTCCCGTCAAGCTCATTGGAATGAACTGTGACCTGATGAAGCAGTACATCGAGTTTGTGGCTGACCGATTACTGCTGGAGCTGGGATTTGACAAGGTAGGGTTTTTTTTTTAAAATTTTATTTATTTATTTTTTTCCCCCTTTTCTTCACTACGGCTTTGAGTCTGCTCATGGTGGCAGTATAGTCCTTGTGACAGATCAGTAGCCATTACATGTCAAACCTGTACTGTACCTTCAGTTCAACCGGTGGCATTTCAAGCATCACTAACCTTCCAAACTGCCTTTTCTAGATCTATCGAGTGGAGAATCCTTTTGACTTCATGGAGAATATTTCATTGGAGGGCAAGACCAACTTCTTCGAGAAGCGAGTGGGCGAGTACCAGCGCATGGGTGTCATGTCTGGAACTACAGATAACACTTTCACTCTGGATGCAGATTTTTAAAAGACTCAATCTGAGTGCTTCAACGGACATTTACAAAACTATGGACTTCTTGGACACTTGCTGTATAGTTTTTGTTTAACTTTGTTTTTATGAGATTTAGTATTAAATAAGTTTTTATTTTTGTTTTAAATAATAATAAAAAAAAATCTGATGCTTTTCAACTTTGTTTTGGATGAGGTGTTGCACAACAATAATAATAGTTCAAGCAAGGATTTTAAGCTATGCTGGCTGAATTTAGTCCTGACTTCGTTGCATGAAAATGGGTTAAAATGAGTTGCTATGAAGATTTATACTGTACTTGGCTGCTAGCCTGCCCCAGAGCAGAGGAACAAGAAGGCTAAGATCAATTCTAGTAATGTATGTTAGGTGGGTACATGAATGGATGCTTAATATTGGGTTACATTTTTGCAATTAAGCTTAATGATAAATTTTCCTGAGTAACATGAATGACCTCTGGTCACATTTGAGACCGTAAGTAAACCACTGATAATGTTAGTTTATACTTTGGTAGAGTTGGGTTTACAGCATCCCAAACTAGAACAGGCTTACAGATAACCCCACTGTCCATCAAAATCTCTATTGACATCCACAGTAGGAACAAAAACTAAGTCCGTTTTGTTTTTTCCCACCAATATTATTCAGTATATATTTGTTCAGCAGAAGAAACCGTTAAACACAGGTTTGATCAAACGGCGAATTGTCATTTTTGTGAGCTTTCCCTTTAATTTAATGCACTATGATGGTTTTCTCTATGCTTGCATGTAATGAACATCATTGCTGACATGGAAACTTCTAAAGCACTCAGTATATTTATAGTAGCCATTATCTAGGGCACTCCTGGCATGAGCTGTTGACCAGCCGCTCTAAGTGTTCTCAGGACGTTACGAAACTATTTGTTCATAGGACAACATGAACATCAACTTGGAAAAGAATGAAAGTTGTCTGGCCTGTTTAATACAACTCAATAATCCAATTACTTCTGCTTATTGCATGTACTAAAACTAGTGTTACATATTTCATTGCTGTACGTTTCTATTTTGGAGTTTGGGCACAACTGCCATTGAGTTGTCGGTTGATTTGAGCTGCTGTGAAAACTGATGGATGGTCATGAAGGTCTGAATCTTACTGTTCGAGTGAGTCTGAGTATATCAGAATATGAGCAGCGATTGACTGTTGGACATGTACATTACTGTAAGGATCATTTCTCCAGGTTTTTCTCGTTAGCGTGCCTGTCAGCGGTCTATTCTGACAACAGCTGCTTTAGTTGACACATCCACACAAAGTAGATCTTGTTAGCAGGCATTATAGAACTAAACAGCACAACGCTACAACATCAGGTATTATAGGCCATATGTCCATTGGTTAATGATATATAGAAAGATGTTTTTTTTTTGTATTATATGGGAGATTGATCTCTACATATTTTACTGTCAATTGACTTAGCAGTCAGTGTATGTTTTTAGTTTTACAAACACACGCATGTTTTTTGAGATAATCCAGTTTTATTATATAATTTTGTTGTGTTGTTCCTCCCTTACATTTGATTTACATCTATTTTATTTTTTAAATTTACTTTTTGAATTAAGCTATTATTTTCTAATTGACAAATTTGTAAATTGTAATTTTGTTATTTTATTATATATATATTAAATATTTTTATATTAATATATTTATAATACTAAATATATTATTATATATAATTACATAATATTATAATAAATATATATAACTAAAATAGTATTTTTTTACTGATTATTACAGTAAAAAAGTATTTATAATTGTTAAATGTATAATTTTTTTTTTTAATATTCTGAATTTTTGTGTTTTGCCTTTTAAGTGACTATATTGGTGTAAAAGCATTGCAGACTATGAACAGGCTACAGTAAGACAGGCTAAACTATATTGTTTGTGATCCATCACATTCTGCATACGGTATGATTTGTTACCTTTGGGGAAAACGTTTAGAGTCCCTTGTTGCAGATTAAATGTAATTATTCATTCATTAATTTTCTTTTCGGCTTCATTCATTCATTCATTTTAATTTCGGCTTAGTCCCTATTAATCTGGGGTCGCCACAGCGGAATGAACCATCAACTTATCCAGCATATGTTTTACTCAGCGGATGCCCTTCCAGGTGCAACCCATCACTGGGAAACATCCATACACACTCTCATTCACACACACTACGGACAATTTAGCCTACCCAATTCACCTATAACGCATGTCTTTGGACTTGCGGGGGAAACCGGAGCACCCGCAGGAAACATGCAAACTTCACGCAGAAATGCCAACTGACCCAGCTGAGGCTTGAACCAGCAACCTTCTTGCTGTGAGGCAACAGCGCTACCCACTGCGCCACCCTAAATGCAATTAATTTAACTGGAAAATCTAAGGTAATTTGTGTGTATGTTTGTATTGTATATTGTTTTGAATGGTTGGTTAATGACTGCAGCAGAGGTTATTAGAGGACTAATTTCCCTCAATAAAGTTTACCTTACTCTACCTCATATCCACTTTCATATCCAATATTCATTGAAATATTTACTTGGAAGTTTACATTTTTAAAGAATTTAGAATTCAGTCATTTAACAATAAAACACTGTAAACTTGTTGTTATCATTTGTTGTGAATATTCAGACAAAAAGCAGAACACACGAACTCCTCTTGTATGCGCACACCTGATACACAAAGTCAATTCAACCTTACATTGTGTATTTCAGACGATGAATCTGCTTGATGAAATGCCATGCAAACACTGCAGCCGCCATCAGCTCAGAATATGATCCCCATCAGTCTCTGGTATAAGGCCCTGCAGGCTTGTGTCACAAACAGGTTGATCAACAAACCATTGTTCCCAAAGTAATGAATGTTTAAAAAGCATTTGGGCCCAACAGTTGCTACGCTCCAAGAGGGGGTCTGCTGGTGGGCGCAGCTGTCTGAAACAGGCAAATCCTGTGTCCCCTTCATGGCCTTTTAAGGAGACGGGACCCTGTCAAAATGCTTGTGTTGGTCGCCTGCTTTGTTTGAGCACCGGGCCTCCCACACTGCAGCGCGTCGCTAATAGATCATAGCACAGTAAATATTGCCATGCTAGAATTACAGCTGTTACTGTACTTTAATAGCCCAGTAGAAACACCCAAATTCCTCCGCTTATGTTTCCTGAATGTTATGTTTTTCTCCAGACCTCGATGTGCATCATTTTTCTAATAATTAAGTAGCACAGAGTAATTTCGCTTACACTATGGTTATAACACCACAAAGCGTTGTTCAGATTTTTATATAAGATTTTTGTCAAGATTGTTCTTAAAACAGTATTGACTAGTTTAATGAGATAGTTCATGCAATTATGAAAATCACCTCATCATTTACTCATACTCAAGTGCTTTTAAACTTTTATGAATTTCTTTCGGCAGCACGGTGGCGCAGTGGGTAGCACCATCGCCTCACAGCAAGAAAGTCGCTGGTTCGAACCCCAGCTGGGTCAGTTGGCATTTCTGTGTGGAGTTTGCATGTTCTCCCCATGTTGGCGTGGGTTTCCTCCGGGTGCTCAGGTTTCCCCCACAGTCCAAAAAAACATGCAGTATAGGTGAATTGAATGAACTAAATTGTCCATAGTGTATGTGTGTGAATGAGTGTATGGACGTTTCCCAGTGATGGGTTGCAGCTGGAAGGGCATCCGCTGCATAAAACATATGCTGGATAAGTTGGCGGTTCATTCCGCTGTGGCAACCCCAGATTAATAAAGGGACTAAGCCGAAAAGAAAATGAATGAATTTCTTCTTGTTGCAAGATATTCTGAAAAATGGTGGAAAAAGCAGCCATTATCATCCACAGTAGGAACAAAAAATGTTCAGTCAATGGCTGTTATTTTTTTTTCTGCAAAATGCTTCAGTATATCGTCCTTTGTGTTCATTAGAAGAAAGAAACTCAAACAGGTTTGGAACAAGTGGAGGATGAGTAAATAATGGCAGACTTTTAATTTTTAAGTGAACTGTCACTAAAGCAACCATTTCCATTTCAAAAATTAAATGATTTCATTATAAACATGTATTAACCTTGTATTTTTGGCCTGTTGATTAGAATTTATTAATCCAATAGTTAAACTATTGTTAATGTAGCTAAACCAAAGCTAATGTTTAGTAACATGCATCAGAAAGCTCTAAAACGGTCCCTTTCAGGAGCAGCATTTTAAGATAGAAAGGCATCAAGGAACGTCCAAATCCCAATTCTGTTTCACTTCCTGTATTAGTTGGTACCTTTTACTGATCAAATTTTGAAGGTAGCATACAGTAATGTATTTTTCACTGTCATCGATATGTCATATCTCAAACTCCATTTAAAAGTGCTGCTTTAGTATCAATTCTCATGTAAATGTATGTTTATGACTAAAGTTTTCTTCGTTTGATGGCAAGAAGTTACTGTTGTAGTAAGCAAAAATTCCCTTAGTTGTCACCAAAGATATCCTTAATTTGTTGTGCATGATTAAATCCTTATGCTGGCTCAGATGTCAGTTTTTTTGTAGCAAAACATGATTCATTTTCATAAGAGTTCACCTACAACCATCTTTAAAACTACTTTCAGTGATCTAATTGAGCGGTCTCTTTGAATATGGAAACATTCAATTCTCCACAGGTGTTCACTTAGTTTAAGAATACACTTCATATATGAAATCACAGATGAAAAATAGTTTCTTGTGCTTAAATACTAGGGTGAAATATCATTTTTTGGGTTAGACCAGTGAATGTAAAATTGCAGTTCATTTGGAACACCCTCCATCGCCGAAAACACAGTCAGGTAAAATAGAGGAGTGTCTGTTATTTTAGTTGATCACAATTTAATTGTATTGCTACTTGTATTTAAATGTTCTGCCTTGCACATTGTATACATGCGATCAGCAGTAGCAGCTCACACCTAATACAAATTCAGTTGTACAAAGTCAATTTATACGCAATGACTAATGGGTACATTTCAATCTGCACTACATGTTAAGTATAGATGCTTCCTTATTCCCTATACCATTTACAGTCCCCATTCAGCTGAACAAATTCCCTCCCTTTAGAATGGAGTCTCACGTAAGGGGTGGAATATCAAAATCCACTAACAGTCAAATGGAACATAGTTTGGCTTAGTCCCTTATTTATCAGCGGTCGCCAAAGAATGAGCCGTCAACTATTCCAGCATATGGTTTACACAGCGGATACCCTTCCAGCCACAACCCAGTACTGGGAAACACCCATAGACTCTCACATTCACACACACTTATACACTACGGGCAATTTAGTTCATCCAATTCACCTATAGCGCATGTCTTTGGACTGTGGAGGAAACCGAAGCACCCGAAGGAAACCCATGCCAACACGGGCAGAACATGCAAACTCCACACAGAAAATGCCAACTTGCCCAGCCGGGACTCGCGAGCTTCTTGCTGTGAGGTGACAGTGCTAACCACTGAGCCACCATGCCACCCTAGTTTGACTCAAACTTTTTTATTGAAGATACTGGGCAGCTCTGACCACAAGTTTCAGTGTATGTGTTTATACGTGTGTTTAAATGGCTAAGAAAAAGTGAAGGAAACAGACCATACTTTCCACAGATGATAAAATGCAATTAGGTTCGAAACCAATTTGAAAATGAGTTAAATCCTCTTGTGGAAATGTTTTGTCCTTAAACAAAACTCCTGATTGTGTGGATTCATGTATAAAACTACTTAACTGTTGGCATTAATTCATAAAATCCATGATTTTGTGCAGAAAAAACACATTTGATAGAAAATTTTAAAAGATTTCAGCTTCAACCTTTTATGAAGCACCAAGAATTACGTAACTGATTAGTCTAAAACCTCAAAATACTTAAATATTTGCACATATATGTCTATATGTTTCTTTAAGATACAGCCAATAACTTTAAATGAATAGTTTTATACTTTTTCATGCGTTTAGTAGACTGTATTTCGCAATGGTTAATGGGATTGTAGTTCTTATCCTCAATGAACCTAATAAACATGAATTTCATGTATACGTCTTTGGTTCAAATCAAAGTTTGTGATATAATTCTCCTCATTGATTGTAGATTTACTTACTAGCATAACAGATTAAAAAAATTCCCTATAGAAAATATACAAGGAGGGTCTGGAAATCTTTGCAGAGCAATGGTAAATAAAAATTACCCCATCATTAGAACGTTCATTGTCCAATCAGAATCAATCATTCAACATCCCTATAGTATAATTACAAAGAAACCATTAGCGATGATCTAATTTCGCCAAACAGCTTCACCGGAGCTATAATAAGATGCTAGCATCACTCACAGTACACGAGGGTTCAAGGGAATCTGAATGGATTGTGCTCTGCAGATATCTAACAACTTAGAGTTAAAAAACGCCTAATAATAGCACGTCTAACTGAGGCTTAAACTTTACGGAGCTCAAAAATGCTCACACATAATCCATCCTCTGGCACAGCAACCCACTGGGCCTATAAGAAACTCCAAAAAACTGATAACAAAAGGTTAGAAAATACTACCACACTGATATCACAGTCTTTTTCAGTCAGGCTCGAGCTTTGAGGATCGCAAATAGAAACATTATCTGCTGTTCGCCGAGCCTGAAACAACACCAAGATAACACCTGCACGCCAAAACAGGAGGCGATCCCACCATTGACGACAAATTGGTGAAATCCCACGAATAATTGGGAAGATATGCGGAGAAACAAACGGCATCCAATTTTGGCCTTGTCACAGAGAGGCTACATTGAGGAAACATTGTGTGATTCCTCATAGTGTCGTTGAAAGAGATAACGGAGGAGAAGGTGACAAATAAGGAGTTGGAGCCAAAGCAAGCGGCACTGAGGAGCAGCACTGATGTGTATCCAGGAGCACCTGTCACTCAGCATGACCCTAAAAGGACAGAGCTGGGCCAATCAGAGAGCAGAGAAAGGACACGGGGCCTTCCTAACAACACCCCCCCCCCACACACACACACCTCTCAGCTGTCTGGCATGTTATGGGCCCCGATCGCATACCAAAGCCTAGGCCTTTTGACAAAGGTGCCGTTACTCAGGTCTGGCTCATAAATGTGACCCCACACAGCTAGTATTGCATCCTCTGTCTTCCTCTGAATGCCTGTGAAGTCAAATCAATATTTAGGTTTTTTGGACGTAAAGTGACCTTACACATGTATTGTGTTGTGTCAGAGGTCAGAGACCTAAAATAAGCTTTTTTTAAATATGTAATTTTGCGTCAGAGATTCAAAAAACACATGCTATTGTCTTCAAAATTTGGTTGATATGATTATTATTGGCAAAGAAATAGTCCAAATTTCATGCCTAGTTCTTATGCTTTCTCATGCTTCAGTCTAACTGAATTGAAAATAAAACCCTCATCTGATTTTAATTGAATTGTTTTCCTTTTTAAAATGCTCATTTTAAAAGCCAAGTAAGTTCTGGGCAGTGTTATTTTAGTATTATTTATATACTTTTATATAAAATCTGACCATATAAACTATTCAAAACTGATTTCAGTAACATTATTACATTTAAATTGGTTTCTCTTTCAGTTTGAGTCATTTTAATCAAAACATTGAATAAACTATTATACTGTATAGTGTATATATTATACTTTATTCTATCATATTTTTTATAATTAACATTTTTTTTTTAATTATTAATAGTTTTTGTTAATTAACAATAGTTCCAAAACTTTGAAATTGGCTAAAGTTGAAGAGTGTTATCAAATTATCAATGTATTAACCCTTTAACTGCCACATTAAGAAGTTTCTTGACCAATTTCTTTGGTTCAATTGTGTTCATGACACCACTCTAAGCGCATTTTGAGCGCATTTAATAAAAGGTCAACCAGGGGGTACAATGCCAGATAAAGGGTTAAAACATTAAGTTTGTAAGTTAGCAATTAAGAGAATGTATTTCTCTAAACCTAAATATAGAAATACAGGAAATAAGGAGCCAGTATGATAAGATACAAAATGGTTAATATAACCCAGTGGCACCGATACATTATCCTTCAGAAGTCTGACATTGTCATTTGTCTTCATAATTAACTCACATCCATCACCATTCAGTAATCATAAAGATCTACTCTATGGCTTTTTTTCCCCCACATAATAACAGAAACCATTAAAGAACAGCACTCGAGGACGTCTAACCTTTCCATTTGTCTCTGAAATCACAACAGACTACCAAAGAGGATCTGTCACATCTCAAGGAACATCTGTCCATTTCGGTAATCACATCAGAGACCGTGGACTACAGGATACACTGGCCGTGGCATCTCTTATTTGGTGTTGTGTGAACTCTTGCACCGCCCCGATCCCCTGCCCCCCCTCCTTGACCACCAGCATATTTAAGAGGCATCCCTTCTCCATGCCCTTCATCCCAGCGGAAACTCCAGTCTTGCGCTACAACTTTGGTGAGTGTTTGCTACTGCTTTTCTCTCTACGGACTACTTCAGGAAAGAGAAAGAGAGGCAGAGACTTGAGAAGGAATAAGACAACACTACATTCTTCATCTACATTGGAAAGGAATAGAAATTTCTGGATGATGGCGGAAATTGGGTTCTTACATCTTTTTTAGCAAAAACTCACTGATTAATTCCTCTGTCAAAGGTTTGTAGCTGTAGCTTGAGAAATGTGGGGAAAAAGGCTTGAGAAATGTGGGAAAACAAAAGGCTTGGGTTTGGACTTTAAGAGTTAGCACTAAAATGAGAGCATTTAGTTGTGTTTGATTGACGGAGGATTTGTTGGATTCAAATTCTGAAGGGTCAATTGAAAATGAACTAATAAAGAGAGGGACACATGTTGGCAGTTTCTGGACAGCTGAGGAGGCGACTCTCGGCTCCGGCTGTCATTTGTCATCAGACAGCTGTGAAATATCCACAGATAGGACACTTGGTCAGGGGCTTCCACAGGAATGACAAGAACTGAGGCCTAAAATAGTTTAAAGGGGATCCGCTGTGCTGCTTTTGACCTTACCTGATGCTGATTTTTGGTATTTACTGCAGGCAATTTTTTGATTATATTGAATTATAAAAGAGTAGATACTTTATTTTACTCAGACTTTTTGTGTAGTGTAGATTATTAGAATCGATTAAATGTAAAAGAGAGCTCTAATATGGTTATAAAATATATTTAAAAATATTTCAATTCATATTCTCTTAACAGTTGTTTCCAAAAGTGGGGTTTCACCACATTCAAATAGAACAGTGAAGAGTTCTTAGAAAAAAGACAGAACAGAAACTTCTTGCACTATAACCTTTTGTGGAATGAAAAGGATAACGGTTCTTCGTGGAACCATTGATGCCAATAATGTGTATTTTGAGCATGTCTACAGCAATTAAGAGGGATTGTGTCATGATTTCAACTGTGTTGTACACTCATTGGCTCTCCTAACATGTGTTCTTTCTTCTAGAACCATCCTAAAAAACAGCAATCATGTGTGATGATGATGAGACTACCGCACTCGTGTGCGACAATGGTTCTGGTTTGGTCAAGGCTGGATTCGCCGGTGATGATGCTCCACGTGCTGTCTTTCCCTCTATTGTTGGCAGACCCCGTCACCAGGTGGGCCTCTAAAGCATGTACAGTCTAAAAAAAATCTAATTAATACTTTGCCATTTTATTGGCATTCATCATTAATGCTTTCACTGATTGACATTTTAGTAGACTGAAACAGTATATTGTCTGGGTTAGTCAAGTAAATACAGTATTTTTTTTATTATGTTATTTTAAGGATTAATGTCTATACGTATGTATTATTTATTTTGAATTATATTGATTCAAACTACTAAGAATGTCAATAAAAGTCAGTTTGTTAACCTGTGGGTTACAGTTTTTAAAATCAAAAGTTGTCAGAGCAGAGGTCAACAATAATCACAATGTAATAATCATAAAATACAGGAAACTTTATTAGAAATTATTTGTTTTAACTTATTGGAAGTGAAAAAAAAAGTCAAAATAAAAACAGTTTTATTTAGAACTACTTGAACCTTGTTTGGTGATGTCTATGGCTGGTTTCCCTCAGGGTGTGATGGTCGGTATGGGTCAGAAAGACAGCTATGTGGGAGACGAGGCTCAGAGCAAGAGGGGTATCCTCACTCTTAAATACCCCATCGAGCACGGCATCATCACTAACTGGGATGACATGGAGAAGGTACAGATGAAACATCCGTTAATCAAACATGGGAGTCATTCAGTCCTATTAATGAGCCATATGGTATGTTTGGTGTGCATTCAGTTAATATCTTGATATTGTTTTCAGATCTGGCATCACACCTTCTACAATGAGCTGCGTGTGGCCCCTGAGGAGCATCCAACTCTGCTCACTGAGGCCCCCCTCAACCCTAAAGCCAACAGAGAGAAGATGACACAGGTGAGCCAAGACTTCGCTTTACACATCCTAATAAATTAATCTTTTTTCTCTGAACTTGGACAGCTTTATTTATATATTTATAAATTTCGTGTCATTTATATATTAAGACTTTTTTTGTTTTGAATATTTTGAATTAGATTTCATCTTTATACATATATTTGTCATTTTAAATTTTGTTAATTTTATACTCTTACATAGTTATTTTAGTTGATTCAGTTATTAATGAGAAGTAACTGGGAATTAATTGTGAACTTTTGAAGTAGAAAGATTAAAACACATTAAGAAAGAAGAGAAAGCAGAAATATTTTTTTTCTGAGTAAATAACAGTTTTTTTATCTTGTTTTTAGTTTTTTATTAACCTTTAGATCATTTAGTTTTAGTAATATAAGTAAATGATTGACAAAACTAACTACATGTTGTCTTGCTTACAATATAGAAATACATTTCGTCAGAAATAATAAACAATTTAAAAAGTAAAATGATTAATATATATATAT
>CAIGQW010015581.1:8092595-8107818 GCA_903798125.1 Danio choprae | reverse complement strand
TTTTTTTTAATTAATTTAGCTTTAGGTTAATGTTGATAACACTAACTGAACCAATATTTTTTTCTGTCATTTCAGATCATGTTTGAAACCTTCAACGTTCCTGCCATGTATGTTGCCATTCAGGCTGTGCTCTCCCTCTACGCCTCTGGCCGTACCACTGGTCAGTTTCCATCCAATCTCTACTAACAATATACAAAACATCACAGGCATTAATCCTCTTATAAATCTGTAATACAAGCAATTCTTGACATGTCAATGCATCATTTTACAGGTATTGTGCTGGACTCTGGTGATGGTGTGACCCACAACGTGCCCATCTATGAGGGTTATGCTCTTCCTCATGCCATCATGCGTCTGGATCTAGCCGGTCGTGACCTGACTGACTACCTGATGAAGATCCTGACTGAGCGCGGTTACTCTTTCGTCACCACTGGTGGGTACTCAAAAATCATACTTAATTATTTTACATTTTTAACCCAACAGTTAGTATTGTGCGTTAGCATTAGCACAGTTAGCATATTGTGCTTTAGATTAGAATATGTAGATGTGTGTTAGTGTATGGTGATTATTACTGCCTTTTCCTGAAATACAATATACTTACTATCTTTTCTCCTTCACAGCCGAGCGTGAGATTGTGCGTGATATTAAGGAGAAGCTGTGCTACGTGGCTCTGGACTTTGAGAATGAGATGGCCACTGCTGCCTCCTCCTCCTCTCTGGAGAAGAGCTACGAGTTGCCTGATGGTCAGGTCATCACCATTGGAAATGAACGTTTCCGCTGTCCCGAGACCCTCTTCCAGCCCTCTTTCATTGGTAGGTCTTGGTTTGACCTGGTCAGATCACCTTGTGTTGCTGTTCTTACATCTCAAGAGCTTGTGAAATATGCTAACACTGTGGGACGTTGTACCTCACAGGTATGGAGTCCGCTGGCATCCATGAAACCGCCTACAACAGCATTATGAAGTGCGACATTGATATCCGCAAGGATCTGTATGCCAACAACGTCCTGTCCGGTGGTACCACCATGTATCCAGGAATTGCTGACCGTATGCAGAAGGAAATCACTGCTCTGGCCCCCAGCACAATGAAGATCAAGGTAAACATCCCGCTGGGAAAGAAAGGTTACATATTACAATCAAAAGTAACTTTAAAAAAAATAAGGTGAAAGTATTGTTATTTGTGTGTGTGTGTGTGTGTGTGTGTTTAAAGATTAATATAAGCTTAATGTTGTAATGTATTACTTTCTTACCCAACACTGCATCCCACTGGTTAAATTCCAGTTTTACAGTTTACCTGCATTCATATTCTTTTGTTTGTCCTCCAGATCATTGCTCCCCCTGAACGCAAGTACTCCGTCTGGATTGGTGGCTCCATCCTGGCTTCCCTGTCCACCTTCCAGCAGATGTGGATCAGCAAGCAGGAGTATGATGAGGCAGGTCCCTCCATCGTCCACAGGAAGTGCTTCTAAATCTCCAATCCTTCTCTGTTCAGTCCAACTAACCCTCCGTATGCCTTTGTACTGTGCCTTGTGCTGTATATACATGTACCGTTGTAATAAAAGTTCTGATGTGTAACAGTATTTTTTTTTGTCTATTATAGTGTTTGAGAAAGTGAATCTATAAGGTTAACTAACAAATATAGCCACTTCCCTGTCATGGGGGGGGTGTATTTGGTCTGCAACACAGTTTATAAGCCTCACACCCCCCTCTATTGGCTTTTCACCATCACACTGTGCGTCCTGGAGCCACATAACCATTATATAAAAGTAACAAGACTCATAAAAGTCAATGAACCAGCAACCTTCCACTACTGCTCTAAAGTTCAGTTCTGGCACTTATTTTTCCACTATCAGCACTTTCAGCAGTGGACAGGCATCATCATAGGCACTCTTATCGGTCCATGGCTACATAGCCATTGTGTGTTGTGACCCATTTTTCCTATGACCACAATTAAAGTTTTGAGTGACCTGTGCCACATTAGACCATCTGTTTGTTTGGAACAGACAGGATAGAATTAGTTGCCCTTTGTGCATCCATGAGCCTCATTAAGCACTCAGCACCCCTGTTTCCAGATTGTGGTTTGTCCCTCTTCAGACCACTGTAGGTAAATCCTTAACACTGCTAACTAGGAGCAACGCAAAAGCCTTGATGTTTTGAGATAATCTGACCCACTCACCTTGACATAACATTATGGCCCGTGTTAAAGATGCTAAGATCTTTATTACCACATCTACATCCAACATATTAATTTGACCACTGACAGGTCATTATTAGGGGTTTGCTTGAGTTAATCTGGCCCAGTGGCATAAATACTTATTCCACATTCCTAAAAATGAATAATAATAATAATAATAATAATAATAATAATAATAATAATACAGTCAGTAATCATTTATTGCAACTGCTCCGTAAACTAAAGTGGCACCGCAGGTGTACATTGTGCTGTTTCATAAATTATGTAATATAGCCTACCGTTAATTCATGCCTGTTCCAGAGAATAATTTTGATCCATAATTTGTTGTAAGTTCGTAAATAGTGAATCATTTGCACGCAAGCTATCCATTAAAATTATAGACTTTTTTTGCACTGAAAAGTGTATTATTTTTATATTTCAAGTAAACCGACAAGTCCCTAACATTTCCGAGTAGGCCTATGACGACACGACACACAATTAATGCACAGTCGTTATAGTCAAAATTCGCCTAAAGTTATTGTACAAGTAATGAGAACAATATGTTTTACGTACTGTACTAATACTTTAAATATATTGCGAATAAAACACAGCAGCATGTTTTAATGACAACGTGCCTGTCGTAAACCAATGGCAATTTGTCGAGCTGAGATGATTCGGCTGCTTAGCAACAGAGCAAATAAAGCGTAGAGGAGGAAGAGGAGGACGGTCCCCGCATCTCTGCTGAACCCGACATCCTCTCTCTCAGTCCAGATTACATGGTAGGTTTTCTCTTCACGTTTGGTTAGCTGTTTATTCTCTATATATCACGCTGGGTTTTATTTACCTGTCCTGAAATTCGAGTATGCTTCATAATGCGCTTTGTAACGGCCTATCTGTTTATCAAGCCTATTTACTTGTGACGTAGTTACAATCATAGATGTGCGTTTTCTCTAAACTCAGTAATATCCGTAGCCATTATAGTCTATTTTAGCATTTATAATTTCTGTGTAACTGGTAGATTCATATGCGATGTAAAATATGTATATGTATTGTTTACATATGGCGTTTTACAGTAGCTTACAGAGATACATTTACACGACATGTTGTGTTTATTGTCGGTGTAGTGAACGTCAGAGATGGGTTCGACTTCGAAAATAACACACACGGTTCTTCTGAGTGTCATCTTCGGCCTGATGGTAGTGGTTTCTGGCCGCAGTCCACGCACTGTGGATCAGGTGTCGGAAGCGGACATCCAGCGCCTGCTTCACGGTGTGATGGAGCAGCTGGGCATCGCGCGGCCCCGGGTCGAATATCCCGCGCACCAGGCCACCAACATAGTTGGTCCTCTCAGCATCCAGGGTATACGTTTCTCTCTGTATATACCTTATTTGTAGATAAACTACGTTTTAAATGATTACACACAGGATGTAAGAACTTGTAACGAAGTTTAAAGGTTTGTTCTTATATAATACTCTTTATTATGCGGCTGCTTTCATGTCATTTTACACTTTGTCCAATAGGTGGTGCTCATGAGGGGCTCCAGCATCTTGGGCCGTATGGAAACATCCCTAACATTGTAGCAGAGTTAACAGGGGACAGTGTTCCCAAAGATTTCAGCGAGGACCACGGTTATCCTGACCCTCCCAATCCTTGCCCCCTTGGAAAGACTGGTATGCAGGTTCAAACGCACAAATATATTGTGGAACATCCATTAATTCTGTCAGTAACTCACCTGAATTAAATTTTCTGGGGAAAGAAAATAATTTCAAATTTAAGTAAAACAAAGATTTAATAGCTCTTGTGTGAACAGCTTGTGCATCTTTTTTTAGTTTATAAAATGTGTTCATGTTTTTCTAGCCGCAGATGGGTGTTTAGAAAACTCTCCGGACACTGCAGAGTTCAGTCGAGAGTTCCAGAAACATCAGCACCTCTTTGACCCAGAGCATGACTATCCTGCACTGGCCAAGTGGGTAAGTTCACACTTGACACCATGAAACAGGCTGGAGGAAACTTCAAATTTGTCATTTAAATAAAATTGTTTGTTTTGTGAATTATGCAGTAAAGTTAGACCATTTTTTTAAAGTCTCTCAATTTGTTTTAGACCTTTCATGTACTATTTTATAGGACAAATTGTATTTAAAGTTTTCTGTATTTAAAGCTGTCAAGTACTTTTCCACGATCTATTCTACATTTGTAAGATTGATATCACAATTTGTCAAAAAAAAATTTAAATAATAAAAACATTGATTTTAATTTTAAGTACAACCCCAAATTAAAATTTCATTCATTGTTTACTTACTCTCGTATTGTACTTGTGTTGCCTTATATTCATCTGTAAAAAAACAAAGAGATCATTCATTCATTCATTTTCTTTTTGGCTTAGTCCCTTTATTAATCAGGGGTTGCCACAGCGGAATGAACCGCCAACTTATCCAGCATATGTTTTACACAGCAGATGCCCTTCCAGCTGCAACCTTTCACTGGGAAACACCCATACATTCTCATTCACACACACACTACGGCCTATTTAGCTTACCCAATTCACCTATACCGCATGTCTTTGGACTTGTGGGGGAAACCGGAGCACCCAGAGAAAACCCACGCAAATACAGGGAGAACATGCAAACTCCACTAAGAAATGCCAACTGACCCAGCCGAGGCTCGAACCAGCGACCTTCTTGCTGTGAGGCAACATCGCTACCCACTGCGCCGCCACATAAAGAGATTTTTTTTTTTAATCTAAGAATTGTGTTACTTTAATGATGTCTATCCACAAAGTTTTGAAGCTTCAGAACTTCCATAAAGACATGAAACAATAAATCCACATGAATCAAGCAGTTTAATCCAAGTCTTCAAACTATTTTTTTATGATAAGTATTTTAATTAGGGTTATATTCAACCTATTTAACGCTGTAAACATTGTTTGCTGATCAATGTTTATACGTCAGTAAAACCCTAAATAAATCTGTTCATCTCGTCAGATGGGTCAGTTCAATGAGATTTATTTTTTGAATATCACAGTTATGGATGAATAAACTCGACGAAGGGGCAAAAAATCTGAAATGTGATTTACATTGCTGTTCCAAAATGAATACATTTCTAGAAATGAGGATGAGTAAATAATGATAAATTTCAATAAATGATTAATCTATATAACAGTGAACCCGATCTAGCACACTAGATTATCCACTCTACTCTCTATAAATGAATCATGTGAATATGCACAAATATTATACAAACTCATCCAAATTTGGCAAAACGGTCTCCAAGAATCTGTAGTAATGGTTAGTATTATACAGGTATGTAAATACAGTTGTTTACAGACTGCACTAATATCCATTATTGTACTTTCAGAATAAAGGACTGTTGTATGAAAAACTGAAGGGTGGGCCAAAGAGAAGAAAAAGGGTATGCTATAAATATGAATGCAACTAAAACATTTTAGATTGCTGCTTTCTCAGTACACATCTTGTGTTCTCAGTAAAAATGTCACTCTGTCACTGACTGCGTTTCAGAGTGTTCCAAATCCATATCTGATGGGACAGAGGCTGGATAACGTGGTGGCCAAGAAATCAGTGCCACATTTCCCAGAGGAGGACGAGGTTGAAACAGCTACAAGCAATATCAAGACCTGAACATCATGTTGATCATAAAATCTTTATAATGAAAGTAACTTATCAGTTTTACAGTAAAGTAAGCACCAAATGATGTGTGATATTCAACTGAATCATATTATTAATAGAGCAACAAATGGTGATTGTATAACATTAATGACTATTCTCTTGGTGCAACTTTTGTTGTAACACTATATAATCAAATAAAATGATGTATATCTTCATGTGCAGATAATTTGAAACATGTGTTTGTGCTTCATGATTCATCCAAGTTTATGAATATACAATCATCACGAAGGAGCTCTAGAAACGCAGGACCATCCCCAAAATGCTGTGAATGATGGTAGACTGAGAGGAGGCGTGGACTGTCCCATTCTCTTAAACGTCAGCGCTCAGAACAGAGCTCCATACCTTATTTTGACTCTGACTAGGAATTCTGGATCATTTGATTCAGCCTATTTTTATCTGTAGTTTGTTATGGTGCACAAAGACCTTTGTGAACACAGCAGAAGTACATGTGAAGACGTTTGAACCATTATTAAACTGAGGTAAGTCTGCACATCTACTGGATATTTATTTAAAAAAACAAACTATATCTTAATTAACAAGAATTAATGATTCATATAGAATTTCAGGAGACAGTAGCAACTGGGGGGGGGGGGGGGTTGAAATGTTTGAAGTTTTCTATTATTGTAACTAATATAAAAGCTGCATTATGTATGTTTTTATTCGTTATAAACAAATATGTAATGTATATACAGCAATCAACATTTGAAGTGGATCAACACATTTAATCAAAGTATAAAAATTAGGACAATTTTGAAAGTCTATGACTCACTTCAAATGTTTACTACTGTATGTATATAGTTTATTTTATATTGCCTATGCACAATATGATTTAGTGTACATTCAATTGAAATGAATGTTCTGTTTCTTTCTCCTTGTGAAAGGATGACTAAAGACGCATTAGCTGTCACTGTCGTGGTCTTGTGGCTGCTCTGCAATCCGGCGAGGATCAGGGGAACCGGGGGATTTCAAGGCGCCATTCCTCACCCAAATAAATACAGTCCAAACCAGTCGGAGCAGTCACCGCAGACACCGCAGGCCGGTTCCAGGGGAATGGGACCGCCTTCAGCCGGGGACGAGGTGCTGGACTCCAGCCAGGAGGCTTTACACGTAACGGAGCGCCGGTATCTCAAACTCGACTGGTGTAAAACGCAGCCGTTGAAGCTGATGATCTACGAGGACGGATGTCAACCGCGCGCCATCATCAACCGCTTCTGCTACGGACAGTGCAACTCTTTCTACATCCCACGACACATTTACCAAGAGGACGGCGCGTTCCAGTCGTGCTCCGCGTGCAAGCCAAAAAGTTTCACGACCGTCACTTATACGCTCTTCTGCCCCGGTCAAACTCCCAGCACCAAGAAAAAGCGCGTGCGGCGCGTCAAACAGTGCCGCTGCACTTCCGTCGACTTGGATTAAACTCACTGACTGGCATCATTGTTGTTGGCTACATGCGTGCGTATGTCTTGACTAACATTATTGACTTATCATTGATATGTTTCTTCCATCATGTGTTTGTTCAGTCAAAACAACAATCTTAATATTGTGAAGATATACATGTGATGCAATTTAATGTACTATAAGTAGCCTATAGTTGTAATTAGACATATTCTTACATTATTCTCCACTGTGTGGAGGAAGATTTGCACATTGATGCAAATATCTTACTACTCTGTGGCTTGATTTGTAATTTAAGATACATAAATGCATACATTAGGCTATGGGTGTAAATAAGCAAGACCTAAATATAACAAGTAATCATTTTGCTGTTTTTTATATCTGTGTTGTCAAATATATGTGGTGCCATATTTACAACTTTTTTGATCTCCTGATGAAGAAAATACAGGTGACAAATGAAATGCATGCAAACATTTTTTATAACAATGAAAGATTTGTACAATACTGCATTTACAAGGAACAAAATTACTGTGATTAAATGATAAATCCACACATATGTCGTCAATAAAAAAGGTGTGATGTGCATCAAAATAACACAGTTATAGTTTAAAATTATATTATTGTAAATGTACATTATGTTATGTAATGACTTAATATGGCCATAAAAAAAGTTACTCAACTTTTGTTACTCAATATACAAAATAAAGTGACTGCTTTTTTCTAAGCTGAATGCCAAGATTGTTGTCTCCAATGTGCACTATTTGAACCCTTAATTATATAAACTGGTGAAGATTACAAGGCAGATTAAGTGAACTTGTTATACACTTTTAAAATAAAGGTTCTTTATCGGCTTCAATGGTTTCATGAAGGACCCTGAACAACCAGACATTTCCATTGACCTAAATGTTCTTTTAAGGTAAAAATATATTATTTAGATTGAAAAAAGGTTTTTACACCACCAACAAAAAGTTCTTTAAAAAGTTACAGTTTCTTCTGCAGTTACACAGAACCTTTATTTTTAAGAGTGTATGAACATTTATTTAAAACATTTCACTTCATATCTGAACCATTAGGAATATTTAGAACATACATGTGCAAGTGAGCAAAAAGATTTATGTATTATATAAACAGGATCCACAGTGACAGACAGGCTGTCATCCTGCAACTTTCAGGCTGGAGAAAAGTGTCCCACAAGCAGGTGCACTTTATTCTGACTCTGCCAAAAATCACCTGGGTCTTAAATGCAGTCCTCTTTGGAAACAGTTAGCTGGTGGTCAGACTTGCTTCTTTCATACGCAGTCTTTCTTTCTGTCATTAAACACATAAATAAATTGACATCATTATTAAATAAAATCAGCTATGCTTGCATTATGTGGAATAGAGTTTGGAGTCTGTGCTGACAGAAAAAGCTTATTCATAAAAGTACAATGGTGACTAGTGTTTAAGTGCTTATCAACCTGCCACCCACACTTCTCTTACTCTTACCAGTCCGTTCGCATGTGCTCTTCTGGTCTCAATCTTCTTCTCTGCTGTCATGTTGCGAACTGACTGTTGGGCTTCTTTGATTCTGAAGTTAAAAAGAGTGTAGTTTATTTGACCATAATGTTACAATCCCATCAATTTTAATATCAAAATTCATTAAAACTGCCAGCAGTTCCTCTTAAAAGACCACTTCACTTTTTTTTGGAAATAGGGAACAGTTTTACCAATTTTTAATCCACTCAGCCAATCTCTGGGTCTGGAGGGAGCAATTTTAGCTTAGCTTAGCATAAATCATTGAATTGGATTAGACCATTAGCATCTCACTCTAAAAAAAAGTTTGGATTATTTTCCTATTTAAAGCATGACTCATCAAAACAGCAAAGTTCCTTTATTATTACGCCACAATAAGAGTATAGTTTCTAGCCATAATGATCTAGAAAATAGCAACTTTTCATGTTCTTTTTTACAGATTTATTTATCAGATTTTATGACAGTTAAACAAACACGAGTAAAAGAGAAAATAACAGTACAAATAGAAAATAAATAAAAATATATAACAAACAAAATTGATAAAAAAAACAATAAATAAACCACATAACCCACATATTGTACAATAAACAATATATGATGTGCATAAACAATATAGGATGTGCATTCATTTATGCAAATTAAGCACACGTTTCACTTTTTTGTCAGTCTTAGCACACGATGTAACTACAGAAAAATCAAACTTTAAATAGGAAAATTATCAAAACTCTTGTTTGACATTTTAGAGTAATATGCTACCGGTCTAATCCAATGATTCATGCTAAGCTAAGCTAAAAGTGTTCCCGCCAGACCCAGAGATCGGCTGAATGGATTTACAAATTTAAAAAAACCCAACTTAACTACAGGACTTGTATTTAGGCCATTTCCAAAAAAAGTGGAGTGTTCCTTTAACAAGTTTATCATACTATGTTTTTGTTTAGAGAAGTTGCCAAGCAGAAAATCAGATACTCAAGATGCCTCTCACCTCTGTTTGGATATGACCTTGTTCTCTCTCTTCCACCTGATCTTAAAGTCATTGCAGAATTCAAACCAAAGTGTAAAAACATTGCCAGGCGCAACCTCTTGCTCTCCAGAACGTGGCTTTAGCCCAAAAAACTCCACCAGGTAAGAGAAGCTGAGGAAGAAAAGACATAATAACGTACTGTACACTTTTAAAATAAACTGGCATCTATTGTTTCACAAAGAAGCTTTAACAACCACAGAATATTTTTTTCATATATCATTCACTTAACAATCTCATTCAACAAAAGGCTCTTTATAATGAAAAAAAAAGGTTAGATTTTTTTTTCTTCGGCATTACTGCAAAAAAAAGAGAAAAAACTAAGAAAACTAGTTTTTCAGTTTGACTATAACTGTAAATATGCAACTAAATATCTAAAAGTTTATGACATTTACATTTTTGTGACACCAAGAGTGCTGTGCTTGTACCTTTTACGAGCCGACACCACCTGATGCTCCAAGCTGATTAGCTCTTTTTGAGCTGTAAAAGGAAAATATGTGTATTCACAATTAGGCAGTTAGGACATTTATATTTTACATTGGTATAATGTTGCAAAAACCATGGTTAAATGAAAAACATAGTTTACCATGGCAACCACAAATCAACTATGGTTTTGCTAATCTAACCATATTTTTACCGTGGTAATTGTATTAAATATTGATATAAAATTAAATATTGTCGGGCCAACAATTCCCATAATTCTGATAAGTGGCCCAAACTGTCTGTCAACAAATGTAGATTTGTACATCTCTGCTCACGCAGATCCGCCATTTGCGCGTACACGCGTGCATGCGCGCCGCGCGTTCATGTGCAGACGAGACAATCACAGCGGTAAAATCAAATGCTGAATCAAAACTCTTAAAAATCCTGAATCAATATTGGAGTTAGTTTTAAACGCTGGAGGAAGGATGACACCATGGCTGAAGTAGCTCTTTTAGACAGGTAATGTTACGTTTTAAAACTCTTTAAGTCACGCAAAGCTGATGTAGATTTTTATTTAGTTTAACAACAAAACATCAGTGAATAGCGCTATTCCACCTAGCCTGCTTTACTAGGGTGAAGTTGGTTTAATATTCACATCGGTTCATTTTAGAGCAATTTCAACCTGTGACGTGCTCCCTATATTGTTTACATTGCTACTTTGAATATTCGGTCTGAAATAGCATGTAAGTATGGCTCAGTAATAAGTGTAATTCCTGCATGCTGCCGGCCAACCACTAAGCATACAGTACTGTAGTTAGGACAATGCGCATAAGAGAGTGAGACCATTATGACAGGTTTTGCTTGCTACACAACTGAAAACGTGTCAGATTTAATACAGTTTTTCGTTCAAAATTGCAGTAATATAAAGTATTGTAAAGTTTTCTAACTGGCGAATGGCATGATCTAGTGGGTTGTCTGTTGTCATCTTTAAGGTGCGCGTGCTCGTGTTTCAGGAGGCGTGGCTTTGGACGGCAGGGGAGGAACTGTTTCAAAGATATTATGCTAACCCTTTAGCATTTTGGCAGATCACCTACTGCACCTTTAATATATCATGTTAGTTTATCAGGAAGTAACTGTTTTGTTCTCTTGAACACATTGGATGGAAACAGTGTTTTATTCACAAATGTTTAATGCAATATTTAAATTTGGCACATTATGTAAATTCAACTTTGAATAAAAATAAAGCTACTGAGTGCTAGCAATAAACTAATGTAGACAGTGATGGACCTTGACTAAATTTTAACCATGGAGATGCATATAAGAGCATGTTAATAGTGTCTAGTGGAAAGAGTAATGTGTCTCAATTGAGCCTTAATGACTAAAAATAAATAAAAAGAAAAACATCAGTGTGCGCATATCTAGGAAATGCTTGAAGGTAGTCGCTCGATCAAGCCAAACACATTAGAAAAAGTAAAAAAAAAATCAGCACACTGCCACTTTAGCTCTCAAAAGACAAATTTAATAGGACAACATTTCAACCTACATGGTCTTCATCAGGTCACACTGGAAATACAAGCAAATACTACACTAAAAATGCTTGGTTCCACACAATCTTTTCATTTCAGCTCAACTCAAATTGATTAAGTTAACTTAATGATTTTTACAGGGTGGCACAGTGGCTCAGTGGTTAGCACTGTCGCCTCACAGCAAGAAGGTTGCTGGTTCGAGTCCCGGCTGGGAGGTGGCATTTCTGTGTTGAGTTTGCATGTTCTGCCCGTGTTGGCGTGGGTTTCCTCCAGGTGCTCCGGTTTCCCCCACAGTCCAAAGACATGCGCTGTAGGTAAATTGGATGAACTAAATTGGCCGTAGTGTATGGGTGTGTGTGCAAATGCGTGTTTCCCAGTACTGGGTTGTGACTTAAGGGCATCTGCTGTGTACAACATATGCTGGAATAGTTGGCAGTTCACTTCACTGTGGTGACCTCTGATAAATTAGAGACTAAGCCAAAGGAAAATGAATGAATAATGGTTTTTACAATTTAAAGTTGACTGAACATAAAACATTTAAGCTGCCCCACCCCTCAAACCCCCCCAAAAACTCAAGAATTGTGGTGTTTCAGCTCATTTTAAATAAGTAACTATTAGAACAAGCAGCAGAACAAGCAGATTAGAACAAGCAGCAAAAAATATTTTTTGGAGTGTAGGTGAAAACAAGGCTTTTGATATGCCAGTCACACTACCAAAACAAATATTGCGCCAAATTCCCAGCATTTTGCTTCGGAGAAAATGTCAAAACTGCAGTTTCTCCTATACTGACAAGTCTCCTTCATTGCCAAAGTCTCCCTGATTCCTATCTCTGTATCGGTCTTCAGGTATCAGTCACAGACAGTTATCAGGTCCCCAAAAGGGCACACAGCAGATATTCTTCATCACTGCAGGATGTGTGCTGTCTTATCAGCACAGTCGAGACAATCAAATGGTTGTAGTTGAAAGAATGCGAAGAAAAGAGAAGCTTTGGTTTACACTTGCTGTTATATTCTACATAAACTACAAACAGAATAAAACATGTTTGTCTAGTTCACCATAGCTGCCGTCGTCTGTAGTAAACGACAATCAGTTTACATCTTTGCATATGATCTGCACAACAAAACAATCCTGTGTACCATCTAAACAAACTTTTGTTCTGCTTTCCATCAATCATCTAGAGAGACGGATTGTCTCAGAGACCAACTAAACTTCATATCTGAGCAGGGTAGACGAGGGATTGGCCGATGTGACAGAGCCCATAAATACAAGACTTAAAAACGCAGGCTAATCTCTGGCATTATAACATAACTCACCGCTGGCAATGAAAAAGTCCATTTTCTCCTGGAAGGGATGAATGTGCTCTTGAGACGAGTTGGTACACACGGTTAGGACGTCCTTTTCACAAACTGTATGAGACAAAAACAATAACATTGGGTCAGAGTAAAGTCCCTGACCGGGTCCAGCTCGCAGAGGCCAGTCATTGTAAAATAATCTTTAACACAATCCGTTATCCAAAATTAAACAGTCTGACATTTTAATGTTAGACCACCAGGAGTGCTTACTTTTTATTCCAATAACCCAGAACTTGAATAATAAATGCCACACTGATGCTTGCATATGCTTTCTTACTAAGCGAATTTATAATAAATAAGTATACATGTACAGTGCTCAGCATATATGAGTACACCCCATTTTGAAAACGAATATTTTTATCAATTTCTCAGTGAATATAGGCAATGTAGTTTGATGCATTTAAACAAAACAGATTTATTAAACAGATATATTTATTCAAATAATATTTTAGTCACCAAACATATTTAGAAATTGAAAGATGATACAATTAAATTCAAGCAAAATATTGCAAACAAAAAATTACAACCTACAAAATTTCAACAAAATTTTTACATTTTTTTGCTTCTCTTGAGGGCCTCACGGTGGCGCAGTGGATAGCACGTTCGCCTCACAGCAAGAAGGTCGCTGGTTCGAGCCTCGGCTGGATCAGTTGGCGTTTCTGTGTGGAGTTTGCAGGTTCTCCCCGTGTTGGCGTGGGTTTCCTCCGGGTGCTCCGGTTTCCCCCACAAGTCCAAAGACATGCAGTACAGGTGAATTGGGTAAGCTAAATTGACCGTAGTGTATGAGTGTGAATGGGTGTGTATGGATGTTTCCCAGAAATGGGTTGCAGCTGGAAGGGCATCCGCTGCGTAAAACATATGCTGGATAAGTTGGCGGTTCATTCTGCTGTGGCGACCCCAGATTAATAAAGGGACTAAGCCGAAATGAAAATGAATGAATGAATGAATGAATGCTTCTCTTGATTTTTTTCTTTTTTAAAAATTTGTATTTAATATTTTTCTATAACATATAAATTTGGGTGTACTCGTTTTTGGACCGTTATTGTGAGTTATTTTGTTAGAAAAGCTCCAGATTTGGCTTCAGTACTGACTAATCTAATGTATATGCACAAATATAATATTGTATAGCTTCCTATTAAAAATATGAACTTAAAAGATAGATTTGTGAGGGGTGTACTTATATATGCTGAGCACTGTATATTGCATTAATGGAAATGACCTGCCATTGTTTTAGAAAATATGAGCAGGAATAGTGGAATGCAAATGCCAAGAAAAAGAAATATAATGAAATTTATGCTAAACCAATATATTGTTTCACAAGTACAGAAGGTGATGAAGATGGGTGATTCAGGCATTATAAGTGACACTAATTAAAATGTTTAATTGTATTTTCAAAGTCTCAGTATGTCATTCTGTTATACAGAAATCAATATTTTTCCTCAGCAATTGGATGTATTAAATTGATCAAAAATCACAGAACAGACATTTATAATCATGGTTATTCAACACTTTAACATTCCAAATCAGCATATTACAAAAATCTATTGAGTCTGGGGTATCATGATGCTGAAAAGAGAGCTTTGGAATCATAATCACAAATTAAAATATATTAAAATCGATATTTTATATCTCGGGGCGGCGCAGTGGGTAGCGATGTCGCCTCACAGCAAGAAAGTCGCTGGTTCGAGCCTTGGCTGGGTCAGTTCGCATTTCTGTGTGGAGTTTGCATGTTCTCCCTGTGTCCCTGTGGGTTCCCTCCGGGTGCTCCAGTTTCCACCACAAGTCCAAAAGACATGCTCTATAGGTGAATTTGGTAAGCTAAATTGTTCGTAGTGTATGTGTGTGAATGAGAGTGTATGGGGGTTTCCCAGTGATTGGTTGCAGCTGGAAGGGCATCCGCTGCGTAAAAAAATATGCTGGATAAGTTAGCGGTTCATTCCGCTGTGGCGACCCCTGATTAATAAAGGGACTAAGCCGAAAAGAAAATGAATGAATGAATTTTATATCTCACATCTCAGTATTTATTTACTTTTTGTAATTGATTTTTTTATTGTATTTTTGATAAAGTAAATTAAGTGTTGGTAAGTGTTACAATAAAAAAATATATATATTTCTAAATACGGGCCTCACGGTGGCGCAGTGG
>CAIGQW010015581.1:8079585-8092495 GCA_903798125.1 Danio choprae | reverse complement strand
ATGTTCTCCCCGTGTTGGCGTGGGTTTCCTCCGGGTGCTCCGGTTTCCCCCACAAGTCCAAAGACATGCGGTACAGGTGAATTGGGTAAGCTAAATTGTCCGTATTGTATGAGTGTGAATGGGTGTGTGTGGATGTTTCCCAGAGATGGGTTGCAGCTGGAAGGGCATCCGCTGTGTAAAACATATGCTGGATAAGTTGGCGGTTCATTCCGCTGTGGCGACCCCAGATTAATAAAGGGACTAAGCCGAAAAGAAAATGAATGAATGAATTTCTAAATACATTATAAAAATTACTTATTTAAATAAAATATATGTGGCAATTTTAAAAATCACTTGGCTCTTGCCAGATTGTGAGTCATAAATTGGCTTTTTTTTTTTTTTTTTTTTTTTTTTTTTTTTTTTTACCAGCAAAGCAACCATAATGTAACTGTGGTTGAATGAGTACTGTGTACTGATGACTTGCACACTGATGATAGAGCCTTCTGCTGATAAAGCAAATGCTGTTAGTGCCTTAATCATGACATCAGCGCAGTGAATAATTATTACATCTGTAAAAACAGTGAGTACAGTAAAGTATATATATATATACGTATATATATATATATATATAAATATAAATATACCCCAGTGTTTGCACATACGTAAACAAAATTTTAAAAGTCTATATGTGTGTATGTGTGTTCCTGAATGAAAAACCGGATCAGGTATGAAATTAATGGAGGCTTGGGGCAAAAAGTGACCCAAATTGAACAAAAATGCCCAGCAAATTCAAGATATGTGTGCTAAATTAACACCTAAATTTATTATCTCTGTCCCAAAATCTGAAGATGAATTAAAAGGTCAGTTTTGTAGCATTACATATAGATTTGTGCTTGTAACATCAGATTTGCTTGAATGCTTTGAAAAGCTGAGCGTTGTAACTAATCACACACACTCAGTAAAGCTTATGTATGCACCAACCAATCAGAGGCATTTATATTCTGAGCTTGTGCAAATATCCACGTTCAGTTGAATTACCCCTTTAAACCCCTTTTGTTTGCACTTGTTCTTCACCCACAAGAAAACAGCAGAACTAAAGCTCCACCTGTGACAGAGTCAGAGGTTATCAAATGTCTTTTTTCTGGGTAGGATCTGTTTTGATGCACCTCTGATCACATCCTCAGATAGTCCCTGTACCACCCGTGGACCTACGCAGCACTGTTTGTTCGCCGTCCAATCAGAGGATCAGAGGAGCCAGTCTCCTGCCCCAGTCATAATACACCCTGATGGGAACCCGGGACTGTTGGACACACTCCATCTGCATCTCCCTCCAGATAACACTACACACACTACTGTTTTCATTGAGCATTTGTGTAAACTGTGAACACAGCTGCCAATGAAGTAGCAGGGACTCTTTCCCACAGCATTTCTACACATAAAATATATAGATTAAGTTTGATTGGTCAGATCCTCATATACATTGTTTCCAGGAGTATCTGAGCTATATAAAGGTTTTCTTGACTGTTCACCTCAAAGGCGAGCCAAACCACTGCCTCAACGATCACAAAGAGATCAAAAAGATGTCTCAAACGCAAGCCAGATGAATCAGCAGTGGAGACTCCAAGCATTAGAAGTGCTGTCATAAATGTCTCTGGAAAATAAAATCACAGGGACATTCCCTTTCCGTGTAGGCATACAGTGACTAATTTGATTAGTGCAGCACTTTCTTGCTCGGCGGAATAACATCGCAGACAAATGTGGTCACCTTACGCAGCCAAAACCTCAGTGGGGTCGTAAAAGAAAAGAAATCGAACAAACACAGCATAAAAAAACCCCCTGAAAAACAAAGACATGATTCTCTCCCAGTCATGAGGGGAGTTCAAACAGCAGCACAAAAAAGGGAGAGCGCGATGGGCCAGATTTGGCAGTCTCTCCGTCGCCCGATAAGAAAGGCTTGTTGAGAGGTAAAGAAAAGAATCTGTGGCACACATCTGCAGGGCCACACTGAACACGCACTGATACAGTGTAGCAGGAGAACGGCGGTGCATCTCTGCGCAGATAAAGCCCATCCCGCCAGCGATAAGCTGCTCTTCTCTCAGATTACATAAGCGCCAAAGCACTGCAGCCTTTGGCCCCTCCGACGGAGCAGCAGAATCACACAATGCCTGAAGCATCTGATGGGCAGGATTAAAGTCATATCTAAAAGGCGCCAGGGCCAAATCACACAGACTCCACTGCGTCTCCGCATCTGTCCGTGCGCATATATACATACGCAAAAAACACGTCCATATATTCCACCTGACCTAATGTGGTTTAATAATGAGTTGTTGCTAACAGATGCTGTAAAGTGCTTAGGATTCAGCTGGAGCCATGTTGCAGGGCTGCGGTCATCCATCCCGCCAAACCCATGTAATCTCGCTTCTTTTGATGCCACAGTAAATCAGTGGCACGCTGGAATCGGTTTTGAAGCCCCTGAGAGTGTTTTTGGTAATTCTTACCTGTCAAGTCTCTGCCCAACTTCCTGAGGTCCTTTGAGAGGTCATCAAACTTCACTTGAGAGGAAAGGAAAACATCTTGAGGTTCAGGCAGGGGAAAGATGCTCTTTTCTGTCCCAGCGTTCTGAAGAGAGGATAAAGAGATCTATAAGAGTATGATGATATATAAATATAAGAAGGTTTACAAATCTAGACTAAAACTTAGTTTTCAGTGTACTCTATACTCTATAGTCTTGTGCACTGTAAATACCGATTAGTTCACTCTACTTAAAAAAAACTGTTACTTTTAAAAAGTAAACCAGTTGCCTTCAATTTTTAAAGTAAATTAACTGTGCATAAGGCCTCACGGTGGCGCAGTGGATAGCACGTTCGCCTCACAGCAAGAAGGTCGCTGGTTCGAGCTTCGGCTGGGTCAGTTGGCGTTTCTGTGTGGAGTTTGCATGTTCTCCCCGTGTTGGCGTGGCTTTCCTCCGGGTGCTCTGGTTTCCCCCACAGTCCAAAGACATGCGGTATAGGTGAATTGGGTAAGCTAAATTGTCCGTAGTGTGTGAATGTGTATGTTTGTGTGTATGGATGTTTCCCAGAGAGTATGGATGTGTATGGATGTTTCCCAGAGATGGGTTGCAGCTGGAAGGGCATCCGCTGTGTAAAACATATGCTGAATAAGTTGGCGGTTCATTCTGCTGTGGCGACCCCAGATTAATAAAGGGACTAAGCCGAAATGAAAATGAATGAATGAATGAACTGTGCATAATTCTAAAAAAATTAAGTCAACTCAACTGTTCCAAGTCTCAATGGGTTTATTCACATTTTAAGGAAAGATACAAATATCCTTTTTAATTGCTCACTAAGAGATTGCATGTATTTGATCAAAAACTGAATATTGTGAAATATTATTAAAACATAAAATATGTGTTTTAAATTCAAACATATTTTTCAATGTAATTATTCCTGTGGTGAATTTCCACCATCGCTCTAATTGCTCATTTGGTGTACACAAAACATATTACAATGTTAAAAACAGACTCGATGTTTTTTCTAGATTTTTTTTGATGAACAAAAAGTTAATCAAAAAAGAGTATAGGATTTATTTAACGTTCTAAATATATTTAATGTCATATTTGATTAATTTAATGAATAGTTTATTGCATAGAATGATTAAATAGAAACCTCAAACTTTACAAAAAATATAGTGTCATTTTTTATTCATAGGTTTTAAAAAGTTTTAATACTCTTTTAATAGTAAATATAATGACTAAATGTGTCATGAGGCAATTTATTTACATTTTTAACATTTTGTTTCTGTTTATGCCCACCAAATGACCTTTAATTCTAATTTCTAAATGAAAACACATTTATCATATATGAGATGCATAGAGATTTTTCATGTATCAATTAATAAATTACTACATAAGATTACTACAGTCAGTGTCACATAACTGACCCTAAAAATAAATTACATTTATTTTTCATTTATTGATTTTTTATTTTATTTTATTGAAATTTCCATAAATCTGTTGTGTTCAAAGAAATGCGAAAGATTTGTGCATGTGAAAGGAAACATGTCCAGGTTTTACCTCATCAAGGTGATGAAGATAGTAGGACACAATGTAGTCCAACAGACTAATGTGATTTTCCTGTGGATTAATAAAGAATCAAGTCAAAACCGGTAGCAAAACAAATCATGGTGAGGCCCTATCAAACACCTGTTTAGTATCTTCATGAGCAAAAATTTACCCTGCTCTTGACATCTTTAAGCTTGGGAAGAATCTCAAGACCGAAGCCGTCGGCCTGTCCTCGAGCTCGACTGCCTCCATTCATATAGTTTCCCAGAGCAAGAACCAATCCCATCACCTCTCTCATGCTGTCTTTCTCCAACAGAAACTAAAAAACAAAAAAGATGTTTGTACATTCATCACGCTTCATTTCAGCCAGGATCACTTTTGTCAAATATATATGGTTATATTAAGCATGCAGTTGGTGTTGGTGGGATGGATCTGTTCTAGGCATAACTCCGTGCACCTATCCAATCAAATTCGATTGATTGTGAGTTATTGTAAATGCCAGAGACATGAGGCTGATTAGTATGTATTAGGCTAATACTTCCAACTGATATCAGAAATGAGCTAGGAGGAGTTGGGGATGGTGGAGGGAGTGTAAAATTGGCAAGCACCCAAACTCTGAAGACAGACCGGATGTATGATTTAAATCAGAGATGCCCAAAGTAGGGCCAGCGGGCCAAAGTTGGCCCATTGTAAACTTTGATATGGCCAGCCATCCCATCTGAAGAGAGGGAGAATGATGAGGAGGTGGTTGGGGTGAATTCCTCTGACAGTGACATTTCAAAATTAACGTAACCTTTTGGTTATTTGTTTTATTACTAAACTACAAAAAGCCAACTGAGCTTAAATGATTAAATTAAATGTTGTAAATAAATCAGACTTTTAAAATGTAAATCCTGTCACTTGAAGGCAGGAGCAGCTCGACTAGTGTTTTTCGCATCGAACTCCATATGGGACTGTTTATGTTTTTACTGTAATAAGTTCATTATTAAATATTACAAATGACGCTGCATTAGTTAATACACTGAAAAAAAAAATTATTCAAAGATGATTCCTTGGATTTACTCATTTTTTTTAAGTTAAGTGGTTGTAAACAATTTGTTTAGGCTGAATTTAAACAAACAAATTAAGTTGAACATTACCAAATTTAATTTGATTGTTTAAATACAACCCATATAAATAGTTTGCAACAATTTTGCAGAAGTAATTTTTTTCAGTGTATGATTTAAAGCAACGTTTTCTAGTTATTTTTTATTAATACCGAATTAATTAGGAAATGACCCATGGCAAATTTAATATATATGAGTTTGATATTTGGCCCGTAACCCTCAATCAAGTTTGCTTTTTGGCCCTTTATAGGAAATAGTTTGGGCACCCCTGATTTAAATAGATCGCTGTGACAGATGTCAGAACCGGATTGGTACACGTCATGAACAGCTGACTGTCAGCTGATTCAAGATTGATTGTCCACCTGAACTAACACTACGCTCCATTATAAAGATGTTTGTGCATTCCTTTATCCACAATTGTAAGTCCCTTTTGATAAATGTGTCTGCTAAATGAATAAATGTAAATGTTGGAAACAAAGCACTTAAGGCCTGTTTAACTCAATCTATAACAATAAAAATAACTATGAATATATGTATGTCCACATTGATGAACAATAAAAATCTGTCTATTTTTTGTTTATTGTTTTCATTCAGCATTACCCTTGTAACCAGCAGATGTCCTCAGTGTTCTAGTAGCACAGCTGAGCAGTTAATCTATATTTATTCATTCATTCATTTTCTTTTCGGCTTAGTCCCTTTATTAATCTGGGGTCGTCACAGTGGAATGAACCGCCAATTTATCCAGCATATGTTTTACGCAGCGGATGCCCTTCCAGCTGCTACCCATCACTGGGAAACACCCATACACACCTATTCACACTCATACACTACGAACAATTTTGCTTACCCAATTCACCTATAGCGCATGTCTTTGGACTGTGGGGGAAACCGGAGCACCCGGAGGAAACCCACGCCAACACAGGGAGAACATGCAA
Source organism: Danio choprae (assembly GCA_903798125.1). NCBI lineage: Eukaryota > Metazoa > Chordata > Actinopteri > Cypriniformes > Danionidae > Danio > Danio choprae. The sequence continues at coordinate 8,086,415 of CAIGQW010015581.1, read as the reverse complement.
ACTCCACACAGAAATGCCAATGGACCCAGCCGAGGCTCGGACCAGCGACCTTCTTGCTGTGAGGCGAGAGTGCTATCCACTGCGCCACCGTGCTGCCCCTTAATCTACATTTAAAAATGTATTAATTTAACCAAATGAATTTAGCGACCATAATCATTCATTCATTCATTCATTTATTTTATTTTCGGCTTAGTCCCTTTATTAATCTGGGGTCGCCACAGCAAAATGAACCGCCACGACCATAATCAGTGTAGTAAAATAAAAACAAACTATTTTCCCCTACATTTTTTAAAAATGATGCAACACAAAAATGCAGAAACTTGCAATGGAAACTTTTATTTCGTTTACTTTAGATTGCTAGCCTGGCAATAACTTCCAATTATTTGTATCATTCTTTCCCATGTTATAACCAATTGTTTGTTTTCTAGACAGTCATTAGATTTCTTCTAGATAGTCTGTATCTTTAAATTGCCCGAGCCCTTATATTTCAATGGATTCTGACAGCCTGTCATTGTTTTATCATTTCTTAGCTGATAAAAAATCTGGCAGAGTAAAAAAAATACACTAGAGGTCAAAAGTTTGAGGTCAGTACAATATTTAAATGTTTTAAAATCAGCTTATTCTGCTGCATTTATTTCATCAAAAATACAGTGCAAATTGTAAACTGTTTTTGCACTATAAAATAACTGTTCAAAAATAGTTTATCATTTAATAATTTATTCCAGTGATTTTAAAGATAAATTTTCAGCTTCATTACTCCAGTCTTCACAGTCACATGATCCTTCAGAAATCGCTCTAATATTAATTATTATTATTATTAATGGTAATAGTAATAAACGCAATAATGACTGGAGTAATAATTTCATTAGAAACTACATACAATAAGAAAGCAGTTATTTAATGTTAACAAATATTGAACTTTTTTTTTTTACATTTAATAAATGCCGCCTTGATCAACAGAATAATTTTCTGTAAAAAAAAACATGAAAAAAAAAATACTGACCCCAAACTTTTGACCGGTAGTGTAGTTTCTCTAAATCTTTATCATTATAGTTGTAGTCTGAACTCTGTTGTTGTTTTACATTCAGAGCAATGTTTAGAACTCTATTCTTATGGTTATCTGCATAGTTATTGTGCTTGGTGCGAACGGGCCTTAGACCTGGCTTGAATAAATGGCAGCTCCCTGAAAGACTCAAGAATGCCAGCATTGATACTTTATCAAATGTTTGATAATATCTGAGGTCTGACCCTTTGAAAGTGCCTTTGTACCTTGCAGACGTGGTGAATAATCTCGGTCTTGCGCTGTATGGAGGCGACGGCGTCAGTAAACTTGGACTGAAAAATGAAACAGTGAACTCGACTGGAGAACTCTGGAATCTGGGAGAGTTCATACAGAAACCTGTCAAGGGAAAGCAATGAACATCTGTCAGCCTTAAGTGCGTGGTGTTGAAAACTCTACTCTGTCTTCGTCTGTCCTTAAATGAAGGAACCTAAGAGAACTAGACATTGCATAGGGCCTATAAAAAGTGCCCTTGTAAGTGACAACTGATGTATCACTAGTCGCTGGTTGCATGAAAAAGTGAGTTATCTGGCGTGTTTCTGGAGTTTCTCACTGTTCAGGCTTGTCCAGTAGTTTGACCTGCTCTTCGTCTGAGGTTTCATAGTGTTTCTTAATCTTCTCTAACTCCTCAGGCTGGGCTCTCTGCGAGAAACAGAACAGACGCAATCATGTGACAACTGACCAATGAAACACATGTAAACTTATGAAACCACATGAGAACAATCAATTATTTAGTTATGTTGGAACTGAAATTATACAGAAAAGAAGGGCGATACAGAATATGCAGACTTTTTGTCCATTTTCTGAAGCGATTATTAGGAGAAATGTGTTCGGAATGAATTTAAAAAGTAAAATGCTTTAAATCAAGTCTAAAGGCTCTCACAAGACAGCAATATACAATATATAACAATAACTATATTAGTGGCCATATCAGTGGATACTTTGTTTTTGTTTTCAAAGCATATAAAAAAATTATCAGCTGAAAAAATGTATTTTTAAAGTGATTCCAATGGTATTGTTTCTTTGTGTTGTTATAACTGCGATGTGGACTGACTCTGGTATTATGGAATTAAACATTTATCATTATGAATGGGCCTTTAGTTATCTATGAAAGCATCAACGTAAATATTTGAATGATAAATCCAGGATCAGTACAAATTAAGTTTAATTTAATCTCCTTTAAAAAAATAATAATAATAAGGAGCAAAATTTAATGTAATAACGAGACATCTGTTATGAAATTGAATGTTAAGTAAACATTGAAATCCTCTTAAAATAATTTTTAATAATATAGCTATAAAATGTAAACAGAATGTGTATTATAATGATTCTGTATGGAATAAGGGCCTAGTTATTAAAACCTAAAAAAACATAAAACTTAGTTATGTCCAATTTTTACAACTATACGATAACCCGCACAATAAAACAGCTTTGCAGTTCAAATGACCCCTAACACTTCTGCTTTTAAATCCTTAAATTTAGCCTCATTTACTTTCATTGCAAGGGTCTTGGGAAATTAAACTAAAAGTATTCATTATTTTTAACCTTTTTTAATATTTACTTTTCTTTGTACATTTATTTATGTGTTTAATTATTTATATCTGCATTTTCTTTACATTTCTTTGTACATTGAATTATTTACTCAAATATTTCAAATTTGGTCTGAGATGGCATTCAATATTCTTTAAAGAAAACAAGAAAATATGCAAGGGGTTCACGCTGTTTGTGAATAATGTATGTTCAAATACTCTGCAAATCTGTTGTTTTGGTGGCAGGGGTTTAGTGTAGGTTTCCATTGTGTCAGCATACTTACATTTTCATACAGGGCTTCAATAGCATCCAAGTCAACCACTGTATTGTCCAGAGTCAAAACAGCTGTGTAAAGAAGAAGTATTAGAGTTAACTCTAGACTGATTAGCTTTTGGACATGCGCGTGTCATGCAAGCGATATGTGAATGGAAAAGTCTCCAACTACACATTTGAGAGCTTCGTCTTGTAAGAATTCACTGCGCAATTTACGAAAATCATCAAAAACATCTGCCTGTCTGACTCTGTTAAGCCAAGCTGTGATGAATTCAAGATTTGCAATGTGAAAAGTACACGTTAAGTAAGTGGGACTGATATACATGCCATAATGTGGAGAACCCGAAAGAATATTTCTAGTGGTCAACCACAAGACAAGTTTATTTAACAAACACACAGCCAATTTATCCTTAATAAGAGCTGGAGCCAATCACAGATGCGAGATATGTCTCTATATACTGAATTATTTCAACAGCATGTCTTTTGCTACATCCAGGCCACACAAATATGTATCATTTTAACATGTCTGTTTATTATTAGTGGGGGAAAAATTAGTCTGGCCAGAATAAAATGAATCTGCTGAGCTGGTGGTCGTGTATTTTTCATCATATATAAGGCTGTTCGGTGTGATTTACCTTGCTGGATGTCCTTCATCTCCAGGTGGAGACTTGAGATTAAGATGCCCACTGCCTGAGAGCGCTTGCCATCCAGTAATTTAATGACCTGAAAGTTCAACAGTGAAAAAAAAAATCATAACCACAGAAAAGCATTTCTAAATAACTTATATCATAATTTAAGGACATTCTGCTTACTCTGCCATATGAATACGAAGACTCTCAAGCTTGTATTATGCAAAAGTGGAACGAACCAATAACAAAAGAACAATTGGGAAACTCCAAACTTCTATAATAAAATCTCCCTGCCAAAGGTAACAATGGCACGATCACATTTCATAAACAGGTTCATTTATTTACAATCATCCTCATTTCCTATATAATTATATCAATCCCAAAGGCAATTGTAGGCATTTGTGGGATCACGATATTACGCAAAAGCATTTGCGTCAAATTATTGCCGTTTCTGTGAAGTGACAGCTCCTGATGAATGACGTTTCTGTTTATAGTAAAGCAATTAGATGAAGCGAACGAACGAATGCATCAGTTAGCCATTCAAGTCATTTCTTTCAGAAGTGTTGCAAACTGCTCCACCTAGTGGACACTTCTCAGATCTGTGTTTTACAAACTTTATGGTTTGATGGCAACAGTCTCATAAACAAAAAGGTAAAGTAGTCTCATGTAATCACATACGAAAATTACCCACAGCTTTATTATAACAAGAAGTGTAGTATTTTTTTTTTTGCTTGTTTTTAGTGTGTTGGTCGCCATCTGTATGGTAGCAGTTATACTACAAGCATGGCTAAACTGTGGTTAGTCTAGCATAATTATGGTTCATTTGTGACAATCATGGTTTAGCAAAAAAAAAAAACATGCTTATTTATTATGAATTCATTGTTGATTTTTGTAAGTGACCATTGTTTAAGAAAGAGACACTTTTTTTCTTGTCACGCTTATGGTATTTTATATTATGGGTTGAACTTCCATTTATTCATTCATTGATTTTCCTTCGACTTAGTCTCTGATTTATCAGAGGTCGCCACAGCGGAATGAACCACCAACTTCAATTTAAAAAAAGGAAAGCAAATCATTTCAAATTATTTTTAAAAAGTTGCACTGCAAAATAACCCATATTGAGCACAGAATGACATGCATATATTCCTTGGGTTTTATTTTTATCTGTCATAAAAAAATAATATAATTATTGGTATTTTAACATGATAATACTTAGGTTTTTGGGGTTATTCATGGTAAATTGTTATTTCGCTAACACTTAATAATAACAGTACATGAACAATGATGTACTAATATGTAAACTAAACATTACTTTATTCATTCATTCATTCATTTTCTTTTTGGCTTAGTCCCTTTATTAATCTGGGGTCGCCACAGCGGAATAAACCACCAACTTATCCAGCATATGTTTTACGCAGTGGATGCCCTTCCACCTGCAACCCATCACTGGGAAACATCCAAACACACTCATTCATACACATACACTATGGACTATTTAGCTTACCCAATTCATATAGCGCATGTCTTTTGGGCTGTTGGGGAAACCGGAGCACCCGGAGGAAACCCACGCGAACACGGGGAGAACATGCAAACTCCACACAGAAATGCCAATCGAGGCTCAAATCAGTGAACTTCTTGCTGTGAGACGATCGTGCTACCCACTGCGCCACCATGACGCCCATTACTTTATTATCATCTAATGATGAGTTAAGGCATTCAATAATCAAGAGCTAACTTTAACTACAACATGAGTCACGAGTTCATGTGTGAATAATGGCTACCTTAATTACTTTTTAGTACATTTTTGTTAATTAATGTATTCATTAAAAAAACTTTAAGCTAAATGTAACCAACATGAACTTATGACGTATGTTTATGGCACATTATCGTTAACTCATACTTAACTACTCATGAACTCCTTTGTTTAAACTGTTCATTTTGATGTAGATAATACTTTTCTATTGTTTTTTTGATGTAAAAACACACAACAGATGGACAGTCATGAGTATGTAAGAAATAGTTAATGATAATGTACCCCTCCAAGTAAACTGATGATAAGTTTCCTTATAATAACAAATGGTTGAATTAAAAGGAGAATAATGCCACCATAACTCACATTTCTGCATTTTATCAGCCACTTATGAATTGACCGTAATTTCTTTTAATTATTTGAACAAAACCGACAACCTAGCATTATATGTAGCTATATATAAGAATCACATCAAGAAGTCATCTAGAGAGCAAAACAAGACAAATCTACATAATGAATGGCACAGGCATTCTGAATAAGACCCGCTCTGCGTTATGTCATTTTCTGATCTTGAGGAAAGAGCAATACCTTCCTGGCTTTGGTTTTCTTCTCATAGGCATCAGATAGGGGCTTTCTTTTGGTGGGCGATGTGGCTTTAGCAAACAGTTCTGCAAACTCATTGGTGTTTATTATCTCTGGCTCTTTCAGGGAACTCCACAGAATATCGTTCCTAAAAAAAACACAGATAACAAAAGACTTTATGTTTCTTGAAAATGTGACCTTTTCTTTCTAAGGGTTATCAAAACTCATAAAAAGCATTTTCAAGTACTGGCATCTATAAAAGCCCAAGTTACATGAGGTATTTACTGTTGCTGGGCAACTGTGCCTGAGAGCAGGAAAAGGAAAATCATCAGGGGCTCAATGTGAGTAATCTGACTTGCTAAATTTTCTCTCCCATAAAAATAATTAAGGAGCCAGGACGACGGCGCACAGCTAAGCTTGACTGGATTCTGCTTTGGCTTGACAAAATTCTCCGGGAGAGAGCAGAAAGCTTTCATGAGGAGTCAAATAACATTGCAGCAGCACGGAGGTGGCCGGGAAGCCGAATCCCACAGAAATCCACACCGCCACTAGAGGTCCTGGAAAGACTGTGGCTGCCCCTCATGCAGACAAATGTCTGCAGTGGTTGGTCTTTTAAACTTCCCATGAGGTCTGATGAGGGTAAGTGGAAAATGTCAGCATCACTTGTGGATGTATATTGTGTTTTTGAGGAATGTTGTGAGTGATGAACAGTGGGAATGCTGTTTATATTAAAGAATAAATGCAGGTAATGTGGGATGAGGATTATTTTAAACTTCCCAAAAAATTATGAAAATAAAAATTGTTGGCAAATCAAATTATACGTTTTTCTTTTATGCCAAAATATGAATTTGAATATTAAGTAATTCATTCCATGAAGACATTTAGTAAGACATTTTCCTACTGTAAATATTTCAAAACCTAATTTTTGATTAGTAATATGCATCGCTAAGACCTTCGTTTGGAAAACTTTAAAGCCGATTTTCTCAATATTTAACAATTTTGAACC
>CAIGQW010015581.1:8067771-8079185 GCA_903798125.1 Danio choprae | reverse complement strand
CACACACACACACACACACACACACACACAAATAAGACATTATAATAAAATATAACAAATTAATATCCTTTAAAATAGCTTTCAAGTTATTATTGTTATCAATGATGTCCTGACATTTATTTTGTTCACTTTACGTAATCCCTTAAAAAAAGCCCCTCATAAATACATACAAAATATAATGTACAACTGTTGCCAAATAACTAATGCCAATGAAAGTGTGAGGTAATGTGATGAGAGATACCTGCTTTCTTGAATCTGTATTCGTGTCCAGTACAGCGGTTTCATTGCACAGGCCGGCTCCACTGATGGCTTACGAGGAGAAGTGTCTGTTGTTTTACTAGAGAAGAAGGCGAATCCAGGGGGTGGAGGAGGGATAGTGTGGAGCATGGGTGGAGGTGGTGGTGGTGGTGGTGGTGGAAGACCAGACCCTGTCATAGGTGGAGGTGGTGGTGGTGGTGGTGGAAGACCAAACCCTGTCATAGGCGGTGGTGGTGGTGGTGGTGGTGGTGGTGGAAGATCAGACCCTGTCATGGGTGGAGGCGGAGGAGGAGGAGGTGGAGGAGGCACGTTCACATGCTTATTTAGTGGCTGAGCAGGAGGTACATTAGGAGTACAAAGACCAGGCGGAGGAGGTGGAGTTGGAGGTGTGATCTTATTGCTTTCCAACTGTAACTGAGGCAATGGAGGTGGATGATCTGATGGAGGAGGGACTGTCTTTTGTTTGCCAGTGAAGTTTTTAGTTGAGTTGTTGAGGTCAGCGGTTTTAGGCAGGGGGTCAAGACTCTTGCTGTGGGTTTCTTTGGCCTCCTCAGAGTTGATGAATGTCTCTCTGTCTGTCTGAATGCACACCGATCGGATGGCCCGTGCTTTGATTTCATCTTCGGTGGACACAGCCACATCTTGGCAATTTCTGCGGTGATCTTTGTCTATTTCTCTTTGTAAGCTTGCAATGGTTGCGCCGAGTCTGGACAAATCCTGCTCATTGTTCTCTTGTATCCGGAAGAGCTCAAGTCTGAAGTCAGTCTGCATTAAAGCATACAAACAACAACATATATAAACATACATTCCCAGAAAATACATGAATTGCTCAAAAGTAACATTTCGGATAGCGTCTGCTATATGTAAATATATACTTTAGGGTACTTACAAAGGCCAAAATATACAGGGTATATGCTTTATATTTGACACCTAAAAAAGTTAAGTTATATTGTTATATTGTTATTTTCTTGAGTTTCTCACCTGTAATTTCTCCACCTCTTCGTTACATTCTCTTTTCAGTTGTAGAAGCGCTGCCTGATGCTCTGAGAACAGATCAGAATGACGTGATGTTTCTCAAAAACCACTGATTTATTTGATTGCCCTACCACAGGGGTTTTAAAATAGGGGTCTGGGGACCTTCAGGGGCCACAAGGGTTTGCAAGGGGAGTCTGAAGACTTGTTAGGAGAAAAGTTAAATATAAAAAAAGATAACAAAATAAATAAAATATAAATCTGAAATAAACTTTTTACTAAGATAAATATGCACACATAAGTATAAAAACAGAAATGAATAAAACCTAAAGATAAACGTCTATCATATAATTTATTAATTTAATGCACTGTTAATAAAGGAACGTAATGCTTTAAAAAATCAATGGCTTTTGAATAGTGTATAAAGGATTGAATACACATTTAATTTGACAAGTTTCCAATAGATGGCAGTGGTGAAACTGTTTCATAGAGATGATCTTTAATCCAATTTCGTTAAGGCACATGAAAACAAATGTATGCTTAGGTGTGTTTACAGACTACACACCCTTTAAATCTACAAGACACTGCAATATAGACAATGTTACTGATGGTCAATTCCAAAACTATAGGACTGACTGTAAATGTATATGTAGTTTTCAGTGCAGCCAGTTTATTGCCTGATTGCTGAGATGTGACATGTAAAGTGAGTTATCTGCAGAACTGCCCTTTAGAAACACATTTAGGGTGGAGGTGTACTGGAATTTGTTTGGACAGTGTTGTGTCACCAGATCCAAATGCAAATATTGGAATCTGAGCAAACATTTACATTTATTGCTGTTGCTTCCAATTATACGATAATAATCCCTTACCAGCCTCTGTGTATTTGAGACCAATCTTTTCCTCCTCGTTTTTAGGTTTTGGGGGAGGCCAGACTGTCTGAAGACGCTTTGGCGTGTGTTCATCACTCACTTCTGCCTAAGACACGCAAAAAAGGCAAAAATGTATATTTCTTGTAAAAAAATAAAAAATGTTTAACCCTGCAGAATGGATGGATGAAATTCAAAATAAAATGTTATATAAAATTAAAAAACAAAACAATGAGAAAAATATAATAAAATAAAAAAAGATTCCAGCAACTATGCAGAGGTTAAACAAAACAAAACAAAACAAAACAAAACAAAACAAAACAATACAAAACACATTTATATTAATGGATGGATAAATAATAAAAATAACATTTTATATAAAATTAAAAACAAAAATAAATAAAAAATAAAATAAATAGAGTAAAGGGCGATGCGGTGGCGCAGTGGGTAGCACAATCGCCTCACAGCAAGAAGGTCGCTGGTTCTGTTTCTTTTCGGCTTAGTCCCTTTATTTATCTGGGGTCGCCACAGCGGAATGAACCGCCAACTTATCCAGCCTATGTTTTACGCAGCGGATGCCCTTCCAGCCACAACCCATCTCTGGGAAACATCCACACACACCCATTCACACACATACACTATGGACAATTTAGCCTACCCAATTCACCTATACTACATGTCTTTGGACTTGTGGGGGAAACCGGAGCATCCGGAGGAAACCCACGCAAACACGGGGAGAACATGCAAACTCCACACAGAAATGCCAACTGACCCAGCCGAGGCTCGAACCAGCGACCTTCTTGCTGTGAGACGATCGTGCTACTCACTGCACCACTGTGCAGCCAAGTTTGATTACCATTCATTCATTTTCTTTTCGGCTTAGTCCCTTTATTAATCTGGGGTCGCCACAGCGGAATGAACCGCCAACTTATCCAGCATATGTTTTACACAGCGGATGCCCTTCCAGCTGCAACCCATCACTGGGAAACATCCACACATACCCATTCACACTCATACACTACGGACAATTTAGCCTACCCAATTCACCTATACTGCATGTCCTTGGACTTGTTGGGGAAACCGGAGCACCCAGAGGAAACCCACGCAAACACGGGGAGAAGTTTGAATTTAAAAAAACGAAATAAAATAAAACAATTAGGTTAACATAAAATAAAATAAGACTTATATATGAATTTGCTACTGATACTAACAATAAATATAACCTGTTCAAGTCATACTTTGCAATCAGTTGTGACTTTGTTCTCTGGAGACTTGCTTGAGTTTCTGTCAAAGAAAGCTCTGAGGACTTCTTTGTCCCTGTTGATCTTCCTCTTCACAATATCCAGGTCCTTTCGATTAGAAGAGTCCTTCTTGGCAGATTTAACTGTAAAGAAAGCCTTCAGTGCACCCAAGGCTGTCTCTGCATTGCTAGATTTGTTGGTTTCCTCAGACTGGGGAATGACCGGTTCCTCTAATGTTGTCTCTGGATTTTCTACAGGTTCTTGACTGACTGGAGACATTGGGGGGCTCGACACACTTTCTTGCTTTCTCTTCCCTTCCCCCTTGCTCAGAAATTGGGTGAGCTGTTCCAGGAAGTCCCCTTTGACTTCTTTCTTGTTCGACTGATCTGTAAACAGTCCTCGTTTGGAAGGGCTTTGGGGTTGCTCTGGTCCTTCTTTCTCCTCGAGAACTTCTTTCTTGGGGCTGAGCAACCCGTTGAAGAGTGTGGACAGTTGAAGCGGTTTCTCTTTTACCACTTTGGCGGTTTCAGTGGTCTTCTCAATGGTCTCTTCATTGTTAATTGAATATAAATTAATTTCTTCTGTATGTATTTCAATCTTTAGCGGTTCAGAAGGTTCCAGTTCTTGTTCTGAATTAGCTTTATTCTCTAAATCAGGTGAAGTGGAACTGTCTTCTTCGGTGGCAATGCACTCAAAGTCTTCTGAAATCTCACCTCCTGTCTGGTTCTTCTGGGTTGAAGTAGGTGTTTGGATCTGAATGTCTGATACATTGCATGAAGCTTGAGTCTCATCCCTCGGTTGGATTGTATCAACACACGATCCTGCAGAACAAGCTTCAACACGTGTAAGGGTGATGACCACACTTCTGGCACCCACGGGTGAGTTTGAAGAAAAAGCCTTTTTATCAGTGAGGCTATGATCTTCATGTGGTGTTAAAGTGCTCTGAGTGTTCGACTCTGAATATGTTTGTTTTAGAGCTTGTTCAGCTTTGTTTTCCTCTGGAACGTCTGCAATGTTTTGAAGGTTTCCATCAGAATCTTTTTTGCTCTCATCAGCAGATTCCTGCAGACTTTCCATTGATATGCTATTATTTGTGAAAGATTCAGACAGATTATTTCTGTTAGAGGGAACGTTCATGCTTTGAGGGTCTGTGAGGTCTTTCAGTGATCCTTCTTCAGCATTTTCACTGAGAATATCCATTGTTTCTTTGCCGTTGCTGTTGAATATGCTGGTTTTGTCTTTGTGGCCTTCTTCTTTCTCATTATGCCTAACACCAAACAGCTCCACATTTTCTGTTTTCTTAACACCTGTCTTGTCTGTCAATACATCCTCGAAGAGTCTGTCTTTGCTCATTTTTGAAATAAACTCTCCTCCTTTTAAAACAAGCTCATTATATTCTGTACAGATTGCTGTATCCTCAAGTTGTTTGTCCAGACTTTTAGCACTGGCTGAGACCGGGCTAAGTGATTTAGGCAGTGTGTCAGCTTGACCATCTGTTACATCCTGGTCAGTCTGGCCTGCTGCTGATGCTTTATTGCCATGATTAGCATTCAAGGCAAAGTCCAATAGATCTTCTTTTGATGAAGAATCAGTTTCCTTGTCATTCTGATGCACTGATCTGTTGTCTTCATCAGCATTTGCATGCAAACACTTAACAAAATCATCACCTTGATCATCGAAACCATCCTGCCTTTGAATACATGTCTGTTGACCATTAACACCTCCTTTCTCAGTCAAAGAGTGAAAATTAATCACATTAGTATTTTCCTCAGACAGTGATAAGGGTTCATGTTTAGTAAACAAGTTTGTTAATTTGTCCAAAAACAAATTCGTTGGCGCACTATCCATTTCCTCTAGTTTGGCGTATAGGCTCTTTAAGATCAAATTAACTATGTCTGTATTCTAAAAAACACATTCCACCAGTTAAAAAAACTGGAAGCGCATCAAAATCTAAATCTCCAGAGGTTAAAATTAAATGTGTTTGACTGGAGTTACAAAATCCACTCCGGGTTCATTCCCAAATCCATTCAACCAATCCTGAATTTTCAGTCCTTTTGCTGAACAAACGTTTGCAAATGGTTAAGAAAAATAACCAATTCCAAAGACAGTCTTCTGCTGCTTTTAAAAAGCTGTTCTGTTTGTATTAACTCTGCAAGATGTGTCTTTTTGTAAGTCTGTTGTCATTTCATGAAGTTTCCAGAATCAAGGATGCCAGGAAAATGTGCATTAAAGCAGAGATGCTGTTCTCTGGCTCTCATTACAGAAGAAATGAAGAAATGGAAAAAAAAAATTCCGCAATGACATTCCAGATAGTGCCAGCATGCAGTTTGGTCCCTTTATCCTGCCTCCACTTTCTTCTTGCCCTCTTCGTTCTTTTCCATCTTGGATTTTTTAATGTCTACTTACTCTTTATCCACAATTCGCAACAAGAGTGTATACGCCAAAACATGAAACCCTGAGAAACACATAGCGCTCCACCCTTGTGCTTTCTGCCACATGACAGGATTTCTGGTCACGGTCTCAGTCATCCAAGAAGCAGCACCTCAGCACCACACCCAGAAGAGCACACAAAACTACAGTAAGAGTAGCTGTCCAGTCAGTACAGCCTGTCCTGCTTCTGTAAGGCTGGATGTCTCCTTCTGTCCACTTCACACTGGATAACATCGCATTAATCTCCTCGAATAACCTGTTAACCACACCTACATCCTTGTTTTGTCACATGTTTATAGAGACCAGTCTTGATATAATCATAGATATGTTTTTACTATAATAATAGATAAATAAAATATTTTTTTTACAGATTTAAAATAAAAATGTTGTAATGCTTTAAATAATTTAATTAAATTAGGTCAAATAAAATTATTAAATGAATTATTAAAAGAGCGGCACAGTGGCTCAGTGGTTAGCACTGTCGCCTCACAGCAAGGCCAGTTGGCATTTCTTTGTGGATTCTTACTGTTCTTACTGTGTTGGTGTGGGTTTCCTCCAGGTGTTCCAGTTTCCCCCACAGTCCAAAGACATGCGCTACAGGTGAATTGAATAAACTAAATTGACTGTAGTGTATAAGTTATTAAAAGACACACAGATCACAGTGCAGCCCCAAAATACTGATTTATTGTAATGTTAAATTTATCCGTTAGGTATTTACCCATTTATCAACACTAATATTTGAATGATAAAAAAAATAACAAAATTTTGTATGATCACTTAATATTTTATAAATTATCACATTATTTAAATAAAGGCCTTACAGTGGCGCAGTGGGTAGCACGTTCGCCTCACAGCAAGAAGGTCGCTGGTTCGAGCCTCGGCTGGGTCAGTTGGCGTTTCTGTGTGGAGTTTGCATGTTCTCCCTGTGTTGGCGTCGGTTTCCCCCACAAATCCAAAGACATGCGGTATAGGTGAATTGGGTAAGCTAAATTGTCCATAGTGTATGAATGTGAATGGGTGTGTATGGATGTTTCCCAGAGATGGGTTGCAGCTGGAAGGGCATCCGCTGCGTAAAACATATGCTGGATAAGTTATCGGTTCATTCCGCTGTGGCGACCCCAGATTAATAAAGGGACTAAGCCGAAATGAAAATGAATGAATGAATGAATATTTAAATAATTATGGGTAAAAATAAGTATTTTTAAGTGTATATATAGTATTTTACATAAGTATGCTGCTTCATTTTTACATAAATCTTAAATCGAATTTTTTTTCATATCAGTGACACGGATGATGATATAACATTATTTCACCAATATTTTAACAATTTATTCTCACAAAAGTTCTTTGAACCATTAAAGCAGACAATTTACTTGCAATAAATATGGTTTCTGAACGTCTAAACTTATCAGATTGAATTTGAATATATTAATCAAGGAGACTAAATGGCAGATTAACCAGTCAATATAATCTTGGGTAACAACGTGCATTGTTTTACAGCATAAATGAATACTCACCAATGAATAACTGTGGGTCTATCAAAAAATAAATAATACTCACAGTGAGATGGAGGTCAAGAGAGACCCGTGAGGCATTGATCAATTCTTCTTCACATTGTTTTTGTTTGGACACAAAGTTGCAGAAGGACACACTTTCATTATGCTCAAAGGGCCACTTCTCATCTACATGCAAGCTGCTCTCGCTCTCCTCTGTGGAACAACAAATATATTCATATTCAAAGTTCATAATGGCCACAGCATGAGCTGCAAGACAGGTGGCTTTGAATTTGGAGTCTACAGACAGAAAATAACAAACATGCATTAGCCAGATGCATGAGACAGCTTGTATTGTCAATTACATGTATACATTTCTCCATGCAGAACTAAGCAATGTACAGAAAATGAAACGACTACAATGCTATTTGATGCAAAATCACGATTGTTTATAATTTAAAAATGTATTTGTCATTTGTTTTCTCATGATGAGCATTGCTAACAGGAATACACAGACTGCCACAAAGTGGACGTTGGTGTGTACTGCAAGTGAAAAATTAAAAGTGACACCTAAAGTAGCCTTCATTTAGTTTATATTGCCTCACATTAACTTCTAATATAAATTATAAGTAAAAACGTTTCAGTTGGGATCTGGAATGAAGCTCCTTCTGCAAGCGAACATAAATAAAGTGAAATCAGACAAACACATGGAAAATCTCTACACAATTGATTCAATCACAGCGTGGTATCAACTCCAACAATCAATAAACCTTTTATCCATTAAATAAACAGCTGAGGTTCACGGTGCGTTCACAGCATTGGCAATGCAGGGGTCGTGAGATCCGCTTGTCTCCCCAGGCCTGACCCTGCAGCTCAGGAAACAACCAAACTAACAATCAATGGACAGACTGCACTGAATATGGAGGAGAGAACAGGAGCGTGCAGTGCAGCTGATGGCTACATCACTGCAGAAAAGCACAGGTCACAGATTACTATCTATTCTAGACCACTGACTTTTGAATCAAAAGTTATTTCTATGAAATGTTACATTTTTTATGGCATTGTCATTTTATATCATTCATTCATTAATTTTCCTTTGGCTTAGTCCCTTTATTCATCAGGGGTCGCCACAGCGGAATGAACCGCCAACTTATCCAGCATATGTTTTATACAACAGATGCCCTTCCAGCTGCAACCCAGTACTGGGAAACACCCATACACTCTCACATTCACACACATACACTACACTGCATGTCTTTGGACTGTGGGGGAAATCGGACCACCTGGAGGAAACCCATGCGAACACGGGGAGCACATGCAACCTCCACACAGAAATGCCAACTGACCCAGCCGGGACTCGAACCAGCGACCTTCTTTCTGCGAGGCAACAGTGCTAACCACTGAGCCACCGTGTCGCCCCCATTTTATACTATGTTTATATTTTTATATTTTGACACTATGGTAATAAAAAAAATTGATTGAAGAATGTGCACCTATTGATGGGCTATGAAGTAGTTTTTGCTATCTGCATACTGAGCAGGTAAAGGTATAAGAGCTGGTTCACCTGAAAATTATTATTATTATTATTATTATTATATATTTTTTTAATATATTGAATGTTATTTTTAGAACAATTACACAGATTATCCCATATAATCATTTCAAAATAATCTTGAGTTGACAGACATAGTGATAAACCAAATGGCTTATTTAACAAATGTATTTATTATTATTATTTAGTAAAAAAGTTATATATATATAACTTTTTGACAAATTTTGTTCATTTTTTGGAACGTCGTGACGTCATCAAATACAGGCGGCTACTTGTAGCCTAGGCCTATTGAAAATGTGATCATGCCAATTGATACAATGCGAAATTCCAATTCGAAATTTAATAAATAAACTTAAATTTAATTCAATTCAATTTGAAAATATGCTTCTTGATGCACACGTTTGTGAATATATATCGCGAATGCCTTATATGCATATCTTAAGCACAAATGACTACTTTAACGTACTTATAACAAAAACCTGTAAAATGCTAAATTTAATCACTCCTCGTTCCACAGCAAATTGTTGAGTAAGGCTAGCGTCGAGTTGTTGCGCAATGGCTGGCGGGTAAGTTTGTGTTGTTGTACTACTGATGACAATCTCTTATTTTGGATGCTCTTTGGATTCAATTTAAACTATGCGGCCGAACAATCTATGAAATCACTACATCCAATGTCAGACCGAGGAAAATGTCTTCAGGTAGTATCCGTTACAACATTGTATATGTTAGTTGTTGGGATTGTTAATGCGGTCCGACGGGCACTTTTGGTTTTCAAATGAAAAATGAAAATGAAGCTACTTTATCTGGATATTTTTATTTTATTTATCCGTCGTGACGAAGCCATTAATCTCTGACAGCTCTCCAGCAGACACGCAATGTCATTATGAGTTATTTTTGTAAGCAGTGAACAGCAGCCTGGGGGCAGCGCTGAGTGATTGTTTGTCCAGATAACAGCGAGGAAACAAACCCATTGTCCTCATTTAAACTTCATCCCTACTCTACTGACTTCGGTAAAAAGAGAAAACAGAGGCCAAACTTGACATTTTAGGTGCCCAGGGTTGAACAAATAAATGAATTGATAAACTTAGTAACCCATAGGATGAATTTACTACATAATTACATTTAAAGGGACACTCCACATTTTTGGTCAATGTCCAGGTCTGCCGTGAGCACTTTTAGCTTAGCTTAGCATAAATCATTGAATTGGGCTATACCATTAGCATCTTGCTCAAAAAAGAGTTTTGAAATTTTTAAAAAATTTATATGGCTAGGAACTATACTCTAATTCCAGCATAATAATCAAGGAACCACAGCTGTATGAGGCACAATGATATTATGCAGCACTATACCTGTCTAGCCGGGGATTATTTTCAGGTGCTGCATACTATCTCTGTGCCTGCTGCAGCAGTGGTATGGCAGCAAAGTTCCTTTATTATTATTTTAGAATGAGAGCATAGTTCCTAGCCATATCGACATAGAAAACAGCAACTCTTATTTTTTTTAGGTTTTAGTACACATAAGAGTCAAGCTTTAAATAGAAAAATTATTCATAGCTCTTTTTTATTTTCATTTTTGTGTGAGATGCTAATAGTCTAATCCGATTCAATGATTTATGCTAAGCTAAGCTAAAGGTGCTCCTGCCAGACCCGGAGAACGGCTGAATGAATTAAAAAATGGTAAAACTCTAGGTAAAACTCTAGCTGTTTAACTCTATGGGACTTGAAAAATGAGCATATTTCCTAAAAAAGTGAAGTGTTCCTTCAAGTATAAAAGTATTAAGTATTTTCCTTTTAAGTATTTAATGGGTTTAGGCCTATCACTGCAATGTCAGCACAGTGATTAGATGTTAGTATATAAAACAATGAAATATGAATACAAATGATCAGTTTCACACTAGATTGATTGCACAACCACGTCATGATCTGTTCAAAATGCTAGCTGCTAAAAACAAATGCCTGAAGAATTAGCTGACTAGACCCGATTATCAGGACCAGAAGGTCTTTAGAGATGACCAGATGTAAGAAGCACATTACACAATCTCATTAACTGATGTGCATTCAGACAGGTATGTACTGAAGTAAGCCCAAAGCATGTAATATGTAACCTTAATCAGCTAGAAGTTTGACTGAAGACACTTTGTTTTTCTTTTGGCAAATTAGTTTTTTCTCCTTTTTAGGAAAGTTGAGCATTACTTCAGAATGAACACGAAGATCAAACAGCAGGTGCATCTACAATGTTTCATGGTAGGACGCCTCATTTAAGTTGAGTTCTAAAGTTCACATTATTATAAATCTTAAGTCATAAGGTTTCATTCTTTGACCCATGAAATCATATGATCATCTGGAAAATATAGAAGTATTGTAGCTGGCACAGCATGCCTCAAAGTTTTAGACTGGGGGCCTTCAGTGTTTCAGCGTCTCAATCGCATTAATCTGTATCATGATAACTAGCACAAGGTTTAGGTTTAGCATTCCGATCCACCTCAGTGATCACAGACTCTGTGAAGAGTAACATGGTCCGCTGTGTTCTTAATCCATTCTCAATGTGTTCCAGAACACTTACAAGCCTTTAAAGCCTAATACTGAAATGGCAGAAGCATTAC
>CAIGQW010015581.1:8043763-8057390 GCA_903798125.1 Danio choprae | reverse complement strand
TATCTATCTATCTATCTATCTATCTATCTATCTATCTATCTATCTATGCATATTCTCTTTATATGTATATATCCATATTTATCTATCTATCTACCTATCTATCTGATATATAATCTAATATATATTTTTATTTGTAAAGCAATTTTCTTGGTTAAATTGTGTTTCTGACACTCCTTTAATCAAATATTGATATTCTTTTTAATGGACAAAAGGTCAACCTGTTAAGGATGATGCCTGTTAAAAGGGTTACATGTAAATGTAATCATATGCTTGTCATTTTACCCTATAATGCCATATAAGGTACTGTTGCCTTTTTCTTTTACCACAAATGTAGCAATACATTTTTTACATGGTACATTTCTTGTTCCTCTTAAATGTTTTTTTCTTCTTAGAAAAGATAACCTTTAATTTACACTAGTACATTTACAGTACACTGGTCTGTTTTGACAGCTCTTACCATGGGTATCTTTGATCAGCAATTGAGGTGGAGATTGTAAAAACATTTGTGCTTATCTGCTCCTTTTCCACCATCACCGACTCCTTGCGGAGTGTTGATAGCTTCAGCGACTATGAGTAATGAGAGGCACACACGTAAAAGGTAAACCACGGAGCTTTGTGCCACAGCTGAAATCCGCAGTATATGAATGGAAGGTTGTGTGTGTGTGTGTGTGTGTGTGTGTGTGTGTGTGAGCCTGTAATATTTGTACAAGGCTGCTGATGAGTCTGTGAGTTTCATGTGGCAGCCTCAGCTCATTAGGTGTTTCCATCCACCTATTTTTATGTCGTTTTAGGATCTTGAATAAATCAGATGCACATAAGTTCTAAAACTTTGAATAAAAAAGTATTTGCTAAATTGAGTCAGATTAATTTTAAATTGGATAAAAAAATGTGTATATACTACAATGGAAACACTAAATTTAGTTTGAATAACTAAACAAACCAATCTCAAACTGATCTTATGCTTTAATAATTATGCCAACAGCTGAGTGAAAGTCCAAGTCTTAAAATGATTTTGTTTAGTTATTTCCTAGAGCTTTCTAGTTATTTATTAGAACATCAGGCATTGCCACCAAGCAGAAAATGAGTTGTCTGCCACTCTGAGGTGCAACTTAAGTCGAAAAAACATAATTTTTGCTTGACAATTTGAAGCAATTTAAGTAGATCTAAAAAAAAGTTTGTCAGCGTAGTTTCGAAGGAAGTGATGATTTATTTGTATTCTCTTAAACACACGGGATTGAAATATTTTGCCCAAAAATGAAAATTACCCCATAATTTACTCACCCTCAAGCCATCCTTGTTGTGTATGACTTTCTTCTTTTAGACAAACTCAGAGTAGTTTCTGATTTTATCTTGTCTTTTCGATGCTGTGTAGTGTTGGGTAGTGGCTCTTTTTTTGGGGAAGCTTCAATAAATCAGTCATAAAATTAACCTATATGCCCCCAGAGAGTTATTGCATGTCTTATGAAGTAGATCGATGTGTTTTGTAACAAAAAAAAAATCCAATCACTAACTTCCAGTGGCTGCCGAATGTGTTTTTGGCAACTTCTTGGATGACCTCTGACGTGACGAGGATGATATTAATGATTATGATGTACTCAAGCAAACAAATTTTCTCTCGTTTTCCACTTTTAATTGGTTCTCTGCATTTAATTATCCTCATTCATCTTTCACTGGAGCTTCTGCTACAAATGCGCCTTACATCATGCATCATACATCAAGTCAGAGGTTAGCCAAGAATTTGGCAGCTGCTGAAGGTCAATGATTTGAGTTTATAATATAAAAATCAGAAATATCTTTGTTACAAAAACACACAAATCCCCATCATAAAACATGGGGTGTATGGTGTATGGGTTAGTTTTATAACAGATTTTTTGTGCTTTTGAAAAAAAAAGGATCGCAGCCTAACACTATTATACAGCATGAAAGAGCCAGGATAAAAATTAAAACTACTCTTACTGTAATTATACTTTTTTTCTTTTTTTACTTTTTGGGTGAACCATATTCCTTTAAATTTGCACATAAAGGACATTTTGGATGGGAGCAGCTATTGAACTACCTTGAGATTAATTAAACCCAGACAGATGTCACTGCTCTTGTTGTGCCCTCTGGCATCAGTTTATCCCAAAGCGAAGAAGCCATCTGCAATGAAGGATGGTATAAGTGTATCAGACTAAGTGTTTGTGTGGGCATTTACTGTACTATTTTGTAAAGCATGTTTAGTGTGTCATTCGTCTGACAGGATTCCATAGGAGTGGTGTGTAGATTGAGCTCGTTGACTGGAATTAATGCACTTCAGGCAATTAGCTCTACCAGGATTACGCAGGAATTCTGGTCTGTGTAAAGTCAGCACATATGTGGCATAGCTTTTGCTTGTCTGACACAGGGGCCTCATAGCAGAGAAGTGGCCTTGGGGGCCCCTGGAGCTGACAGCTTTCTCAAAAGCACAACATCAAGTAACAAGCAAGATCTTAAAGGAACAGTTGGTCCAAAATGAACTCTATTTTTAGTCTTCATTTCAAACATTTATGACGTTTTAGATCCAAGTCTAATAAATTTGTCTTAAGTTGAGCTTGAAAATATATTTCCAAGTAAAATTGCATTAAAAAAATACAATTATACAAAAATTACAAATTATTCACAAACAAATAGTACGGAATGTTATATGCAGGAGTTTTCTATCATAAATTTTTATAATAAATAGTTTTGTCTTAAATTTATTCATTCATTCATTCATTCATTTTCCTCCGGTTTAGTCTCTATTTCAGAAGTCGCCACAGCAGAATAAACCACCAACTTTTCCAGCATATGTTTTACACAGCAGATGCCTCTCCAGCTGCAACCCAGTGCTGGGAATCACCCATATAAACACTCATTCACACGCACTCATACTCTACGGCCAATTTGTCTTAAATTTAACTATATATTTTCAGATAAAATTATTAGTTTTTACAAATTTAAGTGGATTGAACATAAAACAATTGAGTTGCCCCCAAAATTGTGTTGATTCAGCTCATTTTAAATAAGCAGTTTGAACAAGCATCAAACGTCATTTTTTGAGTGTATATTACATCATACAAATTTGTCAGGCAACATTCATTTGAGAATTTTTATTTGGGGTTTTATTTTCCTCTGCTATTGTGGGTTTTACATGAATCAGTCAGAATTAACACAAGTATTTATCAGCTATTTGTGCAAATCAGAGTTTGCTGACCAAGCCTCTTGTGATGCCTCAGCATTTTATTCACCTCTACAGATATCTCTGTCTACCAGGAGGAGTCTATCTGAATTCATTTATTAGTGATGGAGGTCGCTCAAGCATGCGTGCAAGCCATTTTCAATTGCGTGAGGCTATTTTTCCCAGTAGTGTGCATGCTAAATGAGGCCAGACTGCAGAGGAATGCAATTTGTAATTTGGCTGTAGTGGAAGGCACAGCGCTTGCTCTCTGAATCTCTCGCTCTCAGACACCCTGAAGCTTGTCTCTCTTCTGACCCAATCACATTCTTAGCAGCTCTCACACTGCTTTAAAGCATCACACTATGTCTTCTGCTGTGTCACTCAACGAGTCAAGAGGGAAATGTCTCTGCAACGATGCTTGACAGTGCTGGTGAAAGGATTTTGCATTTTTAATCCATTTTCTCTGAATGCCCTGTTGTTGTTTTGTTTATATACCTTTCCTTTGGACCTGTTATAGATTAAAGTAAGGATGCACAATTCAATTTTTTTCAGAAATGTTCTTATCCTGATACCAGAAATTTGAAGTATCAGCTCTTTTTAGGAAACTGATAATCACTGTTTTATGTTAAAGACGCTCCCATTTCTTGCAAAGAAAATAAACAAACCAAAAATATAATTTCATAATGACCAAATATTATAAACTAGCTTAGTTGATAATTCAGCAACAAAAGTTACTCTGGGAAAATCACAAGTGCACAATAATTTAACGAAATATTAGTATTTATTAAAATATATATATACATTTTGGGAGGAATAATTTAAGGACTAAACCTGGTAAAATGCTGCCAGTTGCTATTTGTATTAAAATGGATTCGTGAAGAACAAATTGTATAAAAAGTAAATATATTTCAATTGAAATAATAATAAAAAAATGTTTAGTGCAGGATTAGACAAAATATTTTATGAGTAATAATGTCTAATTGACCAAAAGCGTTGTAAAATAAAATGCTCCAATACAAAGTGGTATAAAGCATTTTTTGCGCATCTCGTGCATAGAATGATGCAAAATAATATGCAGTCGCAGAGTGTCGCAGTTTGCAGCAGAAAATATTAAAAGAACAAAGGAAAGATATATTTTATTTTGTAATATGAAATTCATATTGACTTAATTCTATTAAGTCCACCTATAATGTTACCAAGATATATAATAATAATAATAATAATAATAACAATAAATAATATTTTAAAAGTAAAATGCTATTTCTTGTCTTGTTTTGACCCTCTCATCTGAACACACTGTTTGAATAGGCTGGGCAGATTTTAGACTTAGAAGTAAACACTCACAATGATTGGCTAACAGTTTGCATATATTAACAAAGGGCAGCTGTGTGCCTACTTGATGCATGTACTTCTGCATGTATGTTTGACAGCCTACATCCTTATTAGATTCACGTCCTAGGATGCTGATGTGATGTAGGTTAAGAATGCATAAATACTCAGTACACATTGAACAAATCATCTGCGATAACAAAGAAACAGTGACCACCTAAAAACAGTTGCTCACACTTTTGTTGTGCAGCGTTACAGTCGGATCTACAGTATTGTCTTACTTTTTAATCTTTCTGAAAATTTTGCATTGATTTTTTTTTTTACTTTGTTTATGAGTGAATTTGTGGTCAAATTAAGTGAAAACAGGAGGACTAAGTTTTTACTGTTGTGGTCTGGATCTGGATCTTAAAAGTTCATCCTCTCTTTCCTTGGGATTTTTCTTTAGGAGGAAGGCAATATTGCAAAGGCTTTTGTTTTATGCATTCAAAGCCACATTTATCATTTAGTTTTTGTATAGTCCTGTGTTTGACTCTTGTTATTTGCTTACATAAGTGCGAAACGGTGGCGGAGCTACATTGCAAAAAATGCTTTTCTTTTTTGTCTTGTTTCTAGTCCAAACATAACAAATCATATCTATCCAAATATCTTATTTCAAAGTGAGAACAAGATTTATTTGCTTACAGATTGGCAGATTATGTTGCTTGTTTTAAGGAAAAACACACTTAATTTGTACTTATTAATACTGAAAACAAGACAATATTTTCTGCTCGTCTACAAAATGCTTGTTGATTTAAGAATAATTTGAAAAAAATCAAGTGAGGAAAGGATTGTTGCAGTGTAAACAGCCAGTGATGTACTGTAGAAGGAGGCATTGATCTTCTGTGGGGGCGGAGTTTAGCTGCACTATTACATAATAAAGTGGCTCATTCACAACCTGTAGTTTTGCCAGATTAGCTTCATTAATGGCTGTTTTTAGACTAATGTTTTGAGTTCTTAATCTTACTGGTCGTTTTTAATAGTACATCGACCCCATAATATGTCGAGTTCGAGAGGATTTAGAAGTTCACGACCCCTTTAAATTTCAATTACTAAATGTGCTTGAGTAAAACATTCATAGTCTTTTCTACTCCTGTGTTGGAATCTAGCAGAAACCCTGTACCAAGTAATGCGATTTAGAAACAGCAAGCTCCAGCAAGATGAGAGACCATGGTCTCTTTTATGTGAGACCATAGACCTTCATCTACAAATCAAGTATAATAATGGGAACACTGAATGATCTTGAAGAGTCCGAATGCGACACGCAGTTTGAATGCTGAATGACAGACAGCCGCTGCGGAGAGATGAGTGTACTTGAACTTTTAATTTAACATCATATATATTCATCTGTACCTCACATTAAGCTATCAGATTGCTTCTCTAGTCTTGGAATATTAAGTATTTAAATTTTGTGGGGATTTTTGGGGGTCATTTGACTTAACAGAATAGAATAACAGAATAACAGAGAGTAGTATGCAGATTATTAGTCTATGAGTCAGCAAAGAATGACAGTATGAGCTGATACTGGTTTGGGTATTAGATTGGTATTGGATCCAATGAGAAGTAAAAAAAACTGAAAGATAATTAACTGCATTAATTGCACAAAATAGTTAATGAGATTATAACTTCTCTGAGCCTTTCTTTGCAATGAAATCAGTTTGAGGTGTGAAAAGACGTTTAATTATATGCATTCATTCATAGTTAGATGTGGATTTTATATTAAATCCTAAACATGGTGTTTCTATATCAGCGCTTTTCAGTCACAGATAGCCAGGGGGTCTGTGGAAAATTCATGAATTGTGAATGAAAATCTCAGACCATGGCGAGAAATATGATTACATTGCATAGTGACGGTGTAAATCCTTAGAGGACAAAAATTAATATGTCATATTAATATATGTATATTTTCAGCTTTCACTGACTTTTTTTAATCAACATCAGTTCTATAATAACTATCCAAAAGGCATTAGTTCTGAGGATAATTCACTTTATTTGTTTTTATGATAGCACAGTTATTTTTTATTAAAAAGAATTAGTTATATTCCATATATTAAATACTAAGCAGATATTTTGGGGTTAGTACAATCTTGCACAAGTCAGCGATTATTAGAAACATCAATTTTGATTCAATATTACTTTTGAGCAATGTCGGATAAAAAAAAGCCTACCACACACACAGACATTTCTCAGCACAAACACACACTCTTTTAACAAAACCGCAATATCTATACAAAAACACCCACATACTTAAATTTACAGTTAAGTCCGAATTATTAAACCCCCTGAATTATTAGCCCCCCTGTTTACTTTTTTCCCCAATTTCTGTTTAACAGAGAAGTTTTTTTTAACACATTTCTAAGCATAATAGTTTTAATAACTCATTTCTAATAACTGATTTATTTTATTTTTGCCATGATGACAGTAAATAATATTTTACAAGATATTTTTCAAGACACTTCTATACAGCTTAAAGTGACATTTAAAGGCTTAACTAGGTTAATTAGGTTAACTATGCAGGATAGGGTAATTAGGCAAGTTATTGTATAACGATGGTTTGTTCTTTAGACTGTTTTTGACCTTTAAATGGTTTTTAAAAAACTGCTTTTATTCTAGCTGAACTAAAACAAATAAGACTTTCTTCAGAAGAAAAAAATGTTATCAGACATACTGTGAAAATTTCCTTGCTCTGTTAAACATCATTTGGGAAATATTTAAAAAGTAAAAAAATAAATAAAATGGGGTTTAATAATTCTGATTTCAACTGTATGTATTTAATTAATTTGGCTTCAAAAATGTGTTTGCTCTCCATAGCCCAAACGTGAAAAAAATGTGCCAAAATAGTTAAAAATGTACATTTTTTTATAAATATCCCAAATATGTCTAAATAAAAAGAGGTATTTTGATACTTAAGATTCTCGATTCTTTGATTCCTGAGTGTGTGCTTTTTTTTTTACCTGTGTAAAATAGATTTATGAAAGAGAGTGTGTTTAAGGGTTAATATATTTTAATCAAGTAAATCTAGCTATGGTGAGCATAAGAGACATCTTTTTAAAAAAATGTAAAAAAAATCTTACAGACCTCAAAATGTTGAATGGCAGCGGTCAAAAATGCCGGAATTGCAAAGACGGTAAATTACTATTTCAGTATCAGCTTTGTATCTGTATCTCATTTGTTTGATCTGATTTTGCTTTACATTTAAAGATAGTATTTATTTAATAGTAACTTGACAGTTTACATGTAAAAAAAACAAAAAACTTGATCATCCAGCAGTATGTTCCTATTTAAAATGATCTTATTGTTTGAGTTCATTTGTTCTTTAAAGACTTATATTCTTCATATCGGCTACATACTGCTGATTTGACCTTTTTTCTACCTGCTGAGAGAGCCATCTCCGAGTAACTTTCTCTTGGGTCAAGGAGGACATATTTCATTGATAGAGCATTATTGAAGTGGATGCAGATATGGAGGTGATAAAGACGTGAGCTCATTGAAGCGTCTCATTAAGCACATTAAGTCACATACAGCAGTGTGAGCCACCTGCTTGCTGAAGTGCAGTAACTGCCAATGAGTTTGAGTTATTTAAGGCATTAAGGGTTGACAAGAGGAAAAAAAAACATCTATTCAAACCCTCAGTGAGAGCATCATGAAATTTACTCTAAATTATTATTTTGTGACAAGTTTTGACAAGTTTTTGAAGTTAGGATGTCTCCGGTCATATTTACAATTTGATAGACTGCATATAAGCAGAAAGTGTTGAAGCTTTGAAAAGTTTTAAACAAGAATAATTTAAACCCAAATAAATGTTTTAAATGGAAAAAATATATATTTTATATCTTTTTATTTGTTTTTCATATTGCACAAAAATATGGGTGAATTTTGAGTGAAACTTTGCACTAAAATTGCTATGCTAGGCATAAAAATAGTTTGGGTCTTTAAAAGATTTAGAAGATTCTTTTTAATATTTAGCATAAAATATATTCTGAATATTTAAAAAATATAATCATTCAATCATTTTTCTTCGGCTTAGTCCCTTTATTAATCTGGGGTCGCCACAGTGGAATGAACCGCCAACTTATCCAGCATATGTTTTATGCAGCGGATGCCCTTCCAGCTGCAACCCATCACTGGGAAACATCCATACACACTCATTCACACACATACACTACGGACAATTTAGCTTACTTAATTCACCTATAGAGCATGTCTTTGGACTTGTTGGGGGAAACCGGAGCACCCTGATGAAACCCACGCCAACATAGAAATGCCAACTGACCCAGCTGAGGCTCGAACCAGCGACCTTCTTGCTGTGAGGCGATCGTGCTATCCACTGCGCCACTGTCAAATAAGGATGTGCAAAACTTGAAATGAAAAAATATATATAAGAAGAATGTAAAACTTTTCACTCAGTTTGTTTTATATTGCACATAAATAAAACATTTGGGGCTGTGATAAGATTTGAAGAACAAAAAAATCCCCCATAATTCCTGTCACACATAAAATGATTGATAATGTGTTTGGAGTCACATAAACACATCATCTCTCAGATGACTGAATGATTCTACAGTATTCTAGATCAGTGCAGACTGAGCAAGTGTGCACATTTCAAAATAGCCTAATGGGCGGGGCAATGTTGTGTATTCACCTTTTCTCAAGTTCATGTTAGAGGCAGAGCTGCATTTATTTGGCACCCGAGCACATCAGGAGCTCTCGGGTTACAGACGTTAAAGTCTTCGGACACACACACACACACACACACACACACACACACACACACACACCTGTTCATGTCCTTAAAGACACAAACTGGACATGCTGGAGGAGGGCTGAGGAGCACCTGTGTTTAAACTCCATGGCTTAAACAGGGTCGCTCTGTCTTTAAGGTGCTCGCTGCATTGGCAGAAGGTCCAGGATGACGTCAGGCATGTGAAATATGGATGGATAATTGATTTGGAGAGTTTTTGGAGAGTTCTGGTTCTTGGTCTTGTGATTTTGATCAGACGCAACCCCCCCCTCCCCCCCCTCCTGACATACGCAACACCCCTATAGATAGACTGTGACTCTGGCCTTAGCTGTTTTGCAGATGGCCGAGCGACTCTCCCTTGGATCACTTTGCTGCAGATTCACCAGATTCCTTGGCAGGGGATCGAGGTGGACCTAAGAAAGGGAAGATCTCCTCTTTTAGATAAAGAGCACTCCCCTGCATTAGGACGATAACGCTGCATTGTAAATAGATCTGGGGATGTTTGTATGCCACAAACATATGCAACTATGTGTAATGCTTTTGTGGAGCTGTCTGTCTGTCTTGATTATGAGTCTAGCAATGTGTGGTGTGGTTATGCAAATGTATTTCATGGACATCTCTGCTTTGTGTGAATTAATTCTAGAAACATCCTTCACCAAGTGTTTAAAAAAATATGCTGTGCAATAATTGAAGTCAATATGAGTACACCTCATTTTCAAAATGAATAATTTTATCCGTTTCTCAGTGAACATAAGTAATATATTTTGGTGCATTTGAACAAAACAGATTTATTAAACGGATATATTTATTAAAACAATATTTTAGTCAACGAACCTTTAGAAATGGAAAGATAATACATTTAAATTCATGTGAAATATTGGGGAAAAAATTACAAACTACAAAATTTTATTTTAAAAAAATGTTCTCTTGAATTTTGCTCTTTTTACATTTTTTATTTAATAATATGATTTCATTATTTAATATTTTTCCCTAACACATAAATTTGGGTGTACTAATTTTGGATCGTTATAATAACTTATTTTGTTAGATAAGATTTGTCTCTCTCTCTCTCTCTCTCTCTCTTATATATATATATATATATATATATATATATATATAATTATTAAGCCCCCCTGTTTATTTTTTTCCCCAATTACTGTTTAACAGAAAGATTTTTTTAATAAAAAAAGAACTCATCAACTGATTTATTTTATCTTTGCCATAATGACAGTAAATAATATTTTACTAGATATTTTTCAAGACACTTCTATACAGCTTAAAGTGACATTTAAAGGCTTAACTAGGTTAATTAGGTTAACTAGGCAGGACAGGGTAATTAGGCAAGTTATTGTATAATGATGGTTTGTTCTTTAGACTATTGAAAAAATATACAGCTTAAAGGGGCTAATAATTTTGACCTTAAAGTGGTTTTTAAAAAATAAAAAATTGCTTTTGTCTAGCCGAAATAAAACAAATAAAACTATAAGAAAAAAATATTATCATGCATTATTATGTAAAAATGTCCTTGCTCTGTTAAACATTCATTCATTCATTCATTCATTTTCATTTCGGCTTAGTCCCTTTATTAATCTGGGGTCGCCACAGCGGAATGAACCGCCAACTTATCCAGCATATGTTTTACGCAGCGGATGCCCTTCCAGCTGCAACCCATCTCTGGGAAACATCCATACACACCCATTCACACTCATGCACTACGGACAATTTAGCTTACCTGTACCGCATGTCTTTGGACTTGTGGGGGAAACCGGAGCACCCGGAGGAAACCCACGCCAACACAGGGAGAACATGCAAACTCCACACAGAAATGCCAACTGACCCAGCCGAGGCTCGAACCAGCGATCAGCGACCTTCTTGCTGTGAGGCGAACGTGCTACCCACTGCTCCACTGTGAGGCCCTCTGTTAAACATCATTTGGGAAATATTTAACAAAGAAAAAAAATTCAAAGGGGGTTTAATAATTCTGATTGCAACTGTATATAATGTTCCCAATGGACATTTTGTCTCTATATATATTCAGTATAAATGACAGTAAATGAAATAGATATAGAAATACCCAAATAAACATAATTCAAAGCTTTTATTAATGAGAGTCAGAATGCACTTTTATTGACAAAATTAATATAAATATAATTCAATAAACATAATATAATGTTATAAAAATATTAGTAATCAGAACTAGCTTATATTGCCAAGAATAAAATAAGAAATATGACTTTCAACAGTGAGGTAGTAATGTAGTGTGAAAAATGTATGAAAGTATGTACACGTAGTGATAAACATGATTGAATTTGCTTATTGTGAATGGGATAGGTAGTATTACGGTACTATCATACTGAATATAATACTGCATTACACATGATATTATGCTGACTGATAAATAGTGGTTGTGCTTTATTTTACTTACATCCAAGAAGCACTTACATCTAAGAAATTACTGGGTTATATAAGGTAACTACATGGGTTAAGGGTTTATGTTTCATGGTTAGTACCTAATTATTACACAGTTATTGTATTTTCTATAATAAGTACATAGCATGTAGCTGTGAAACTGGGCTTCAAAATGTTGGGTTTTTGAATAAGGTTTTTTTTTGGTCCATACAATGAATGTCAGTGGAATCCAAAACAATGATGGACCTCGCTGACTTTCACTGCAGTGAGAAAAAATCTCACCCTTACAATGTAAAAATTATTTTTCAAACTTATAAATAAGACAAAGATCATTGTACTGTGTCTAAAAATAAAACAGTATTTCAGTCTTTCCACTTCGGCATGTGATATACAATTCAATATGTCGCTCGCTTTTTTCTTTATACACAAACCCGACTAACAATTTCCAGGTGAAAATAGCTTCTAAAGGAAATCCCACACCTATTTTATTCATTGTAGATTTGATCAGAAGCACAGCAATATGTAAATGTGCTTGCGGTCTACAGTGAAAATCTTAGGTATCTGAATAGCTTTCGTTGCTCAGCAGACTCAACTGATTTGGATCATTGTTTAAAGTCAAATGCAACACTGATACCTTAATTTGTCATTGAAAAGGCAAGCATTGACAATATTTTCCAGGTTCTAATAGCCTAATTGGGCCGGAATGATCTGGAAATGGCTGGCAATTAGTTTGTCAATTCTGTAAGCTTGAGTTTATATCCAGTACATACACTCTAGCTCTGCCTATACAGCACGCTCAGTCCAAATGTATTTGCACAGAATATCAATGTGAGCACATCTGCTCTGTGACCTGCTGTCTGTTACATTCAAATCACAAAATAAAATGCACCCCCAGCTACTCTATAAGCATCTGCTGATATGCAGTTGCCGTTTTCAGGACTGCTTGATATTTGAGTAGATTTGTTTCTATTCTTTGACAAATAGAAAGTTCTACAAAAAATGCAATTAACAGTAATGCTATGTGAAAATAGACTTCCAGGCAGGCTTGTTTGTTTACATCAGATGTTGGTGAGGCATCTTTAATGTGTTACTAGATGCTCTAGTGGTTTACTGTCAGTTGCTGTTATCATTCTTCAGTTTTAGCATAGCTTAGACAGCAGAGTTAGACAGGCCACTTTAATTAGCATAACTCAAACCCAAATGCACCCAGGATATTATGCGTGTATTCAGGGATGCTGGCTCTCATCTCATTATTGTTGATGGGTCCTGATGAATGAAATATGAAATAGGAATGTCCAGAAATGTGACTGTTAAAGGATTGGTACTGCGCTGATGGTGTTCGTCCGAACCATGGCAACCGTCAGCCAGGATTAATGCCATACGTGAGCTGGCACAGGAGGAAAGGAGCGGCGCTGGGACGCAAATGAGACAGAAATCAATATTTACCTCCCAAGACAGAATGAGGATGTACAGAGATTCATTGTGGGTTCTAATGACATAAGTGTCTCCACTCTTCTTCCTTTCCTCCTGTGACAGTTTTGGGATGATTTAGCTGTTGTTCCATCAATACAATTTATTCAAAGTTGTTTAGTTATTTATGACTTGACATTAAAGTCTGTACTGTTACATTCTCTCAGCATTCGTTCGTTCAGTTGACTTGGTCAGTTGGTCAGTACTTACACATACCTAGAAAAAAAAAAAGAAATAAAATATATATTTCAGACGTGAACAAAATCATTGGTACCCTTCCATTGAAAAAAGAAACTGTGGTCACTGAAATATCTTGAAACCGAAAAAGTAATGATTAATCAAAAAGACAAAATAATTAATTGAAAATTAAATATTTCTGTCAAATTATGGCTCAACAGAAGCATTAAAAAATGCAAGCTAATGAAACTGGCCTGGACAAAATTGAAGATACCAACATATTTTGTCAA
>CAIGQW010015581.1:7960683-8033763 GCA_903798125.1 Danio choprae | reverse complement strand
GGATGCGATTTAATCATTTGATAGCACCAGTTTACACATATCTGCCAAATGGCAATTTCTCCTTAGTAAACAGTACCTGTAGGGAAGTGCTGACGTACTGTTTATGTATAATTTGCATCTACACTTTTGGTTGTAATGTGAACTAAATCCACACTTTGCTGATGAAGCTTTAGGTAACACTTGAGCAACATCAACACTACCACATCTCTGCCATTGTTTGTGTATGATGCTTTTTTTAAAACTTGTTTTTGCTTGTTGATCTGTATTGTTTAATTGCATTGCTTACATAGTGCTAAGTGCTTTGAGAAGCTGCTCTTAAAGTCCCTTTCTAAAATAATGTTTATTATTATATGTTTGCGTGTGCCTTTAATAAACACTTCTGTTCAGACACAAAAATGTCCACCAAAATGGCGTTGCTGTGTAAACAAACCGGCTGAACATATAAATTGTTTCCCATTTTTGGCTGAAAATGTTGTTGTGTAAACGGCCCCTGAGATTCTCTCTTCTATTGAACACAAAAGAAGATATTTTGACAAATGTTGGAAACCGGTACTCACTGACTTCCATAGTGTTTGTGTTTTTCTACTATGGATGTCAAAGAATATAATAAAAAATAATAATAATTGTGTTTAACAGAAACAATAATCTCATAAAGATTTGAAACCATTTGAGGTAAAGTAAAAGATGACTGTTTTGATTTTTGAGTGAATTATGCCTATACAGCTTGAGGTATAGTGAACTTCAA
Organism: Danio choprae; assembly: GCA_903798125.1. Taxonomy (NCBI): domain Eukaryota; kingdom Metazoa; phylum Chordata; class Actinopteri; order Cypriniformes; family Danionidae; genus Danio; species Danio choprae. The sequence continues at coordinate 8,033,018 of CAIGQW010015581.1, read as the reverse complement.
ATTCAAGGGGTGTTTTTCCATAATGCATAGCTGGGATCGTATTTTTTCTTGATTTATTCATAGAATTTATTTACACTTGTTTCTTCAATTTCCCCACAGTATCTGACATGTCTGAAGACATCCAGGTCTCTTACAGATAAACTGTCTTTTGATGTTGGTCTTCAAGAGGATTCAACTGGTAACCACATCAGAGCTATCTTTCTATTATCTGTATACTAATGTAGTATTTATTAATCATTTGAATGTTTACATTTGCATGTTGCTTTTTAATTGTATTTTTTTTTCTGGAATTTAATATGCCAAAAATGCCAAGATAACTGTTCTTTTATTAGTGCTAAATTTAATTGTTTATGTTTGTTTGTTATATTGCTTAGTTAATTTTATTCTACTTTGTCAATTAACCATAACACTGAGCTTCAAAGTATTTAATTTCATTTATTTTTTATTTTTATTTTTCGATTTAATATTATTATTTTAATAAAATTAACCATAAAAATACTGAACAACAGCTCACTTAATGTGTGCAGTGCGCTAAATCGACGTGCTTCAAAATTTTTGGATTAATTATCCTCCTCAGGCCTCCTTCTTTCTGTGATTGACATTTGAACCACAGCTAACAGATGCAGGGCTAGGACTACTTCCCAAGCTTTGAAAAGAGAGCCAAAATTAAACATAGATATCGTACTATTTTTGTGTATTGTGTCACCCAGAAAAGAGCATATCCATATCGACATCTAAGTTTCCGAAAGTTCTTATTGGTGATCACAGTTCATCGAGGTCAAAGGTTGATTGGGTCATTGACAGCTGTAGTACAACGATGAACTGTTTCTTTATTTACATTTGCTCTGCATCCTCTATTTGTACTACAAAAGGGGAAGCTTGTTGGTGGACAATTCATCCGGCATCCAAGCAGAGGTCAGAGGGTGAGAAGGTGCGCATTGGAGATGACCTCATCTTGGTCAGCGTGTCCTCTGAGAGGTACCTGGTGAGTACCTGCTGGGAATTGAGTTTAAGAGAGAAATTCTGTTCTGTCCCTACTACACCAAGGGCCAGGCTTACTAAACAGGGCAAACTAGCATGAAACTGCATACTCGTAAAGGATTGGGAGTTTAAAGTTCTGCAGGTGATTGACTGAGAGTGCATAATAAAGAACAGCAAAGAAACAAAACACATACACATTGGAAACAGATACACACAAGAAATTACCAAAAATGCTGTATAACATATCAGGCCAGTAAATGGGGATATATCACTTGTAAAGAAATTACTACGCACATGTTCGTGTTTGGTCCTGTGATGATAAATATAGTTTTAATGTAATGATAAATAAACATTTTCTCAAATATATGTGTGCATGTGTGTATTTATATAAACATAATAAATATATAATACACATATATTATGTCAAAACAAACTTTTATTCATGCCCAAGTCTAATAAAAATGTTTTCCATATAATTTTCTTATATAGTCAGTATATATTTTTTTGTACTTTTTGAAGCTTGTTAGGTCTGGTTCTTATAAATTTGCTTGTAAAATTCTAATAATCCATTTCTTTAATGGACCATCGGGCGCCCACAGTGCCTTTCATTTATACAGTCTAGTAAAATACAAAATGTAAGTAATGTAAACATTGCCAGTAAAATACCGGTATTGTCCTCTGTATGAATGTTGAACAATCAGATGGCACTTATGTAAGACATCAACTCCAATTATAACACTCATACGCAGATGGCGTATTTACTCGGAGCCGCTAGAATAATTTTTGGTAAACGATGACATAAAATTGATCTGTATTCTGAAAGTCTTAAGCCAGTTTTTTTTGTGAATTAAAGGAGTTTTATTTGAAATTTGGCATTTGGCATCATTCGTTTCTCATGCGATACTCCGAAATGCTCAAAGTCTATGTGAACAGCACTTTTTTGTATTTACCAGTGAAGTTGTTACAGTAATTTCATGGCAATTTACTGGTTTTACTGTTTGAAAGGGGCTAATGGTTAAAATTCCAAAGATAAACTTTTAAGTTCTTCCATTATTTTTCATTATAATTTCATTTGTGTCTGGCAAGATGGTTTCGGCAGATGTGCTGACAGTTAATATACCTCTTTCATACAGAGGGAGACCATCAGGTTTAATCAAGTAAGTCCTCGTGGTGACGTGCTGAGCCTGCCAACTGAGCACTGAGCAGAGTGGACGCACTGACTGAGAGAGAGAGAAAGATGTTTTATCTCACACTCATGGACCCACTTCCCACTTCTGTCTTGTTTAAGGATTATATCTGACCAGCAGGGTGGTTTGGGTATTGGGGTCTAAAACCTTTATTAAAGCACAGACCTCAAAACCCTGTATAGCAGTGCACATTAAAATATATATATACAGTTGAAATCAGAATTATTAACCCTCCTGAATTATTAGCCCCCTCTATGTTTTTCCCCCAATTTCTGTTTAACAGAAAGAAGATTTTTTTTTTCAACACATTTCTAAACATAATAGTTTTAATAACTCATTTCTAATAACTGATTTCTTTTAACTTTGCCATTATGGCAGTACATCATATTTTACTAGATATTTTTCAAGATATTAGTATTCATCTTAAAGTGCAATTTAAAGGCTTAACTAGGTTAATTAGGCAAATTAGGGTAATTAGGAAAATCATTGTATAACGATGGTTTGTTCTGTAGACAAAAAAAATCATTTTGCTTATGGGGGCTATAAATATTGACTTTAAAATGGTAAAAAAAAATGTAAAAACTGCTTTTATTCTAGCCAAAATAAAACAAATAATGCTTTCTCCAGAAGAAAAAATGTTATAGGAAATACTGTGAAAAATTCTTTGCTCTGTTAAACATAATTTGGGAATTTTTTTAAAAAGAAAATAAAATCACAGGAATGCTAATAATTTTGATTTCAGCTGTATATATAAATTGACACTACATAATGCTTCAGAAATAGTGAAAGTCATAATATAATTTAGACACTGCTGATATAAACCCATTTCGATCAGGTCAGTTGCGTTGTTTTTGTTCCCCCTACGGATTCACTACAAGTCCTGGCAAAGGCAGTTACTGGTTGTGTTTTTAGACAGAAATCTTTTAAAAACAGATTTGTAACTCAGCTGCTGACAACACAGTCAGGCTGGCAGTATCAAGGCCGCATGCCAATGTGTCTTTTCCTGTTCACTTTCAATATATCTTTCTCTTGGTCTCCCGTGCTCTTACTTCATTTTTCTTCTCGATTCTACAAGCTCGTTCAAGCACAAACACCTATGCATTGTTAGTTTAGTCAAACACTTGTTTTTCTTTCTTGCAGCACCTCTCCATCTCCAATGGCAGTATTCAAGTGGATGCCTCTTTCATGCAAACACTGTGGAACGTTCAGCCGACCTGCTCCAGAAGCAGCGTGGCAGTGGGTAAGTTAGTAAAAGATTATGGCTGCAAACAATCAACAATCAGTGAAGTGATTTTAAAACTGGGTACAATGAGATGACACAATGAGATGGGTACAATGAGATGTATATTGATTATTATAGTACTGTATAGGCAATTCAAAGAGGAAATAATCTGGAGAAACAAAACCCAGTGAACGCAAAAGAGTTTTGGCTACAGATATGCTTGTGATACTAGTGTCACTTTAAAAAAACAAGTGTAATGTTATTTTTTTGATAGATAAAAATAAAGCACAAAGTCAAATGTACCTCTTACTCTGTTTGCACTATGTACATGTATAACAATTTATATTTGGAATTATTAAATAACGTTTTGAATGGTAGTTGACTACAGTAGAATTGCAGCTTATAACTTAAAAGACAATAGTTACATATGGAAAAATTTTTTTTTTTTTTTTTTTTACAAGAATAACTGTTGTTAGGAATCATCTCACCATTCTCTTGTCTCTGCAGGATATCTTCTGGGTGGACAAGTGATGCGCCTGTTCCATGGGCATGACGAGAGTCTCACTATACCAGGATACGAGCAAAGCCAAGAGCAACAGAGGTGAGCTGTCCATCTGTCTATCTGTTAGGGGTGCGCCGATATGGAAATTTTGGCCAATATCAGTAACCAATAACTACTAGTTTGGAAGTCAATTGCTGATAAATAGGACTATAAATATAAATATTAGTTTTTCGGAGAATGATTGCAAAAGCAAAAGGCATGAAATGACTGAAGAAAAGTCCCACACTCTCAAACATTCAAAATAAAAAAGCCACCAGGGAGATTAAGTGACAAGAAGTTTAAGTCAAGCGTTGATCGTTGTCAATGCCAAACAAACATTGTAATGGGAGCCATCTTAATTTGAGGAGTCACGTGATAATTTAGATCGCATGAAAAACAAAAGTCAAACACGTACAGTAAACAACTGATTTTATTTTGAAACCCAAACTGCAGAAAAGTTTAAACTGAACTTTATTAATTAACTATTCATCTCTCTAGCCAACTTTCTTCATTCATTCATTCATTCATTCATTCATTCATTCATTCATTCATTCATTCATTCATTCATTTTCTTTTCTGCTTAGTCCCATTACTAATCAGCTGTCGCCACAGCGGAATGAACTGCCAACTTATCCAGAATATGTTTTACACAGCGGATGCTCTTCCAGCTGCAACCCAGTACTGGGAAACATCCATACACACTCTTTCACACACATAAACTATGGTCAATTAAGCTTATTCACCTATATATAATTCACCTATAGTGCATGTGGACTGTGGGGGAAACCGGATCACCCGGAAGAAACCCATGCCAACATGGGGAGAACATGCAAACTCCACACAGAAATGCCAACTGACCCAGCCGAGGCTCGAACCAGCGACCTTCTTACTGTGAGGCGATTGTGCTACTCACTGCGCCACCGTGATGCTCCAACTTTCTTTTATATGAAAAACATTTAGTGCTTGACAAAAATAAATAATGCATAAATGAAACAACCATGTTGTAACACATACATCTGCTTTTGCAATGGCACAGAAGCTACAATTAAAGCCCTAGTGGCAAGCAGCGTGTGAGTGGTTCAACCAGAGGAAATAATACATAAGTTACTGGCTTAAAGATATCAACCTAATTTTGTTATTGAACTGACGACAATAATATTAGAATAGCACCTATCTATCTATCTATCTGTCTGTCTTTCTGTCTGTCTGTCTGTCTGTGGTACTATTGTTCTGTCAGTAGGAAATAAATACATTAAATAGAAAATATGAATGTGTGTGAGAACGTGTCTGCTAATTAAATTTTTTCCACAGAGTGGTGAACTATGAGGCCGGTAAAGGAGGGTCCAAGGCCAGATCTTTATGGAGACTGGAGCCTCTTCGGATAAGGTGAAATTAAACTCACACTTACTTAACTGCTTGTGCACACACATACACACTCACACTCAACTCCTGTGGGCTAAAACTGCAGTAAATTTTTGATGACCAAGACTTGTTGTTCCTCATTTGTCTTTTCCAATTATGCCCTAAAGAGTAGTTCAAAGTCTGGTCAGAGAGCAGTGCATCTAATCCATGACTGCTAGAAAAATCGAAAGGTTTCCTACTCTTCTGCAAAGCTCTATTGACCTATTTAGCATTAAAATGGTTCACATCTCATATTTGATGGAATGTGTAGACAATGAAAAAGATTCAGGCTCACAGGGGAGCCTTTTCATTTGAATTGTAGTTGGAGCGGGAGCCACATGAGATGGGGTCAGCCGTTCCGCCTGCGCCATCTCTCGACCGGTCACTACCTGGGCCAAACTGAGGACCACGGCCTGATACTTCTGGACAGAGAGAAGTCGGACACCGCTGCAACTGCCTTCTGTTTTCGGCCAAGCAAGGTTTGATCTGAGTAGTACATAGATTACAGCAATACAAGTTAAGTGCAGTCACCAGCTTTTTGGAGGTATTCACATTGCATCTGTTAAAAGATTAAATGCTCTTTTGCAAACGATATATGAATTTAGTTCAGAAAATGTATACCTAAAGCTACTATAACTGGGATGAAAACTAGAGCTCTAATAGTTTTAAGATTTAAATGCTTTTAAAAATGCTTTTCAGAAATTATTATATTCGTATTTTGGTTTTAAATTCTCAATAAAAATGGCCTCATTTACCTCCATTCCAAATGGCTCACTGATACTTTGACGAAATGAAAATGTGGTTTAAATTGAGGCATTCGAAAGTGAAAGTGATTCTGGTACAAAAGTTTCAATTCTCACTTTTTCCACAAGAATAATATCTGAAATAATTTCTGTAAACAATATATGAATTTAGTTGGAAAAATAATTGATCCCTAAAGCGACTATGAAAGTGCAGGGAATCACAAATACTTTACTTTACTGCACATGTCTGTTTTTAAATTCATTCATTTTCTTTTCGGCTTAGTCTCTTTATTAATCTGGGGTCACCACAGTGGAATGAACCGGCAACTTATCCAGAATATGTTTTACGCAGCGGATGCCCTTCCAGCTGCAACCCATCACTGGGAAACACCCATACACTTTCATTCACACACATAAACTACAATTTAGCTTACCCAATTCACCTATAGCGCATGTCTTTGGACTTGTGGGGGAAACCGGAGCACCCAGAGAAAACCCACATGAACACGGGGAGAACATGCAAACTCCACACAGAAATGCCAACTGACCCAGCCGAGGCTCGAACCAGCAACCTTCTTGCTGTAAGGCGACAGCGCTACCCACTGCGCCACCGCGCCGCCACTGTTTTTAAATTGTGGCCCACAAAAAGTGGCTCACTGTAAGTTTGGTTTTAGCTTTAAATCTTTATTTGTTTTTTGTCATTAACATTATGCCACAAATGTAGCCAAGTGAGCCAGTAACACTTAAAATACTTAAAATGCAAACTGAAAAAAATGAGATGAATCACTGACTTTCACACAGCTATTGGACAAATTGACTCTTTTAGATTGTAGCCCTGCTAGTCAGTGTTTAGATTCTCTAATTGCTATATCTGTTTCCCATTTACTAATCCTCAGTGTATTATTACTGTATTTCGGAGTTTCATTAGCCATCCTCTACTGCAACAAGCTGTTTTCCAAGAGGTCATGCTTACTATTTTATCTCAATAAAGCTTTAAAAGATTCACTCTTGCTGTACAAAGCGACCCGTTGACAGGACTCAGCTCATGCAGTTTGTCAATTTTCCTTCGCAGGAAAAGATTGAGTCCGGCCCAAAGCGCGATATTGATGGAATGGGGATTGCAGAGATCAAATATGGCGATTCTGTCTGCTTCATCATGCATGTGTCCACGGGCCTGTGGCTGTCCTACCAAGCGCCTGATGCCAAATCTTCTCGTCTGGGACCCCTGAAGAGAAGGGTAAGAGATGATCCGTGTGTTTTCTTTGTCTTAAAAGATTGAAACTGTCACTATGCCCCTTCTCCAAGTCAGACTTGCGCTTTGAATGACACACACACATCTTTAATGACATCATTCAGCGTAAGTTATGATCCCATTAAAGATTATGGGGGCTCACAGGATGGTCTAATGTTGGCTCAAGCTTAACCGCAGGGACTTCTGTGTGGAGTGAAGGATATATGAGGCCATGGTTTAAATGTGATAATGAGGTAGGCATGGTGATAGTGTGTTTTTGGGGAGTGGTCAGGATTACACGTTCACATGGACTGCACATCTTTCCAGAACCCTGCTATGCAGCTTAAGTCTGGGCTAAAGGCCAGAAAAAGCATGCCACCTTTATGCACAGCTTATGGAGCCAAAGTCATGTCTTTGGTGACACTCGATTTGATTTTCACTTCTGAAGTATTGAACCACTATTTCATTTTTGTAGCTTATGAAAACTGATGGACAAACGAAGGCTTTGATGTAAGGACCAGGTGCAAAGTGGAAGATAAAATAGAATTTTATTTTATTTTACCCTCAATGTGGCTTCCTAAAATAACAAAGTAAAAAAAAAGTGATGAGTATGAAAACAGAAGGCACTGATCAGGACACTTTGATCAGGAAGAATGGGCACTAATGCTCTTTCAATGTTTTCAATGGTTTTAGTTACAAATAAATTACCTTCTTTCCTGAATTCTTGGAAGACATACAGCTTTATGAATAAATAAGAGAACTTGAAAACTAAGTTTTTTATGCACTGTGTTCATTAGGTATGTGTTTGAGTAAAATGTTAACATTTGTTTTATTCTATAAAGGTCTGATTGCCTTTCTTCCAAATATCAGACAAAAATATTGTCTATTTTTCATTTGATTAAAATAACCATTTCATTTTCTTTTATTGTAAATCAGGATTCTTTCTCCAAATATTTTTTTGTAACAGTTTTAAAGTTATAAAATGAAAACTGGATATAAACGTGTCTGAAAACTTGGTATAAATCATCATTTTATACTCTAAATGATTAAAAGTTTTCATTTTTAAGAAATGTCATTAGTAGTTGTAATGTACAAAATGTAAATGACATTTTACACAAACACATAACTATAAATTACAAATCCAGAGAAAGGTGAGAATTTACATGTGGTCTCTTAATTATTTCCTTAGCTACATATAAGTCTACAAGATAAAAAATATTCAGATTTGTTTTTAATACACTGAAATTCATAATTTGTTTCACAGCTTTTTACTCAAGCTGTTTAACTGTTAAAGATTAAAAAAACAGGTTCTGCTTAAACGCTGAAATTCATAATTTATTTCAAAGCTTTTAACTCAAACTAATGTAGTTTGTGATGAAAAATGTAATACATTCAGTATACATTATGATGATATTTTTTATTTCATATACATCTCACGATATGGTTGCAGTCAGTGTTATTGTACATGTTGACCATGTGTGCAGGCCTTTCTCTCTCCTGAGGGCCATATGGATGACGGGCTGATTCTGCAGCTCTGCCAGCATGAGGAGTCCCGAGCAGCTCGCATCATTCGTAATACCACCCACCTCTTCACTCAGTTCATCAGGTACAGCAAATACAATTTCACTGGCCTCTAATTCAACCTACAAAAGAAGCATATTTCCAATTTTCTATTTCAGCCTTTTATTTTTTTGGGCCTCTAGAACACAAATTTAGATATGATAAAAGGCTTTTAGATTTTGACACATGCTGTAAGCGGCAGACCAATCACAACAGAATGGGCCATCTGACCAAACATCTGACAAAATTTCACACTACTCGTATAGGTGCTACATTTGAATTTAAACTTAATGACTGATAGAAAATATCTTGTATATAGTATGACTGTGTGTAGTATGAATGGAATTCAGATATACCCCATCCACCATGTTCCATTACCACATGACCAACCCACGCCAGTTGCATTGCTTCACTCCCATTCATAAATTTTCTTGCGTGGACTTATGGTATAGTAAAGTGTCCATTGGATGCAAGCTTCAGAATCTCATTGGAAGCAGTGGGTCATCTGGGTACTTCTCGTACTTCTGGGTACTGTTTTTTTAATACTTATGAATTCAGTCATACTGTGCTACTGGGCTCATATACTGTTTTTCTCATACTATATAGTAAGGAAATATGTGATTTTTGGATGCACAGAAGATCTTTGACATTTCAGACACTGTGATGAAAGAGGTGATCCTGCAATGCATATTATTAGAAAATCCAATCGTTTTTTTTTTTGTCCTTGGATGAAATTAAAAATGTTCTTGGAGGCCTCCAAAACTATATTAGGAACCTTTACACTAGGTATAATATGTGACCTGGACCACAAAACCAGTCTTTTGTTGCACAGGTATATCTGCTTTGAATAACCATTAGAATATTAAGTAAAGATCATCCTCCATGAAGATATTTTGTAAAATTCCTTCAATAAATATTTACAAACCTAACTTTGATTAGAAATATGCATTGCTAAGAACTTAATTGGGAGAACTTTAAATGTGATTTTCTTAGTATTTTGCAAAATTGCAAATAGTTGTATCTCAGACAAATATTATCATGACCTAATATCAATGGAGTTTAATTTATCCAGCTTTCAGATTTCCAGAAAATCTAATGAGCTGTTTTTGCTGTGTTGTGGTCCAGAATCACATATGAGCACTATTGAAATAATTGAAGTGCTGATCATAATGATATTGTGTTCCTGTCCTCAGGGGTCTGGATAGTTTAAGTGGGGAAAAGGCTTCAGAGGTGACTTTGCCTGTGTCTGAAGTGCTGGAGACCCTGAACGACCTCATCGTGTACTTCCAGCAGCCGGACTCAGAGCTGGAGCATGAGGAGAAACAGAGGCAGCTCCGGTCTCTCATCAAGCGCCAAGATCTCTTCAAAGAGGAGGTTAAATACAACCCTCACATCCTGTTAGACTCTTAATTGAAAATGCATGCGAAAAAGGCAGATACTTATTAATACTATTACTATGAATATTATTGTAGGGAATGCTAACCCTGGTGTCTCACTGCATCGATCGGCTTAACGTGTACAACAGTGCTGCTGAGTTTGAGGAACTTGCTGGCGAGGAGGCAGGAGAGGCCTGGAAGGACATCCTTAACCTTCTCTATGAGCTTCTGGGTGAGAATTCAATCACATGTTTACAGCCTTCAGCTGTTTGCAGAGGGTGATGATGGAGAGACATGACAGATATTAGAGCAATTCTATTCTCTTTTATCACCCTGTTGTTGACTCTTAGCCTGATTTATGGAGGACAAATGCACCGTTAGAAAAGGAGAGCCTTGTGCTTGATATTAAAAGTTTCGATTCAAGCTAAATTTCATTTTCTTTTTCTTTTTCATTTAGTTTTTTTTCTGTTTCTTGAAGATGTTTTAATATTACTTCTAGATATGTGACCTTGGATCACACAACTAGTATTACTGTAAGTTGCACAGGTATATTTTTGGCAACAGTTAATAATACATTGTATTGGTCAAAGTTATAGATTTTACTATTTTGCCAAAAATCATTTAAATATTAAGGAAAGATTATGTTCCATTAAGATATTTTGTACGTTTCCTACTTTAACATATAACAATCTATTTTTAATTAGTAATTTGCATTTCATTTGGACAACTTTATTGGCAATTTTGAACCCTCAGATTCAATATTGTATCAGCCAAATAATGTCCTATCCTAACAAACCATACATTAATGGAAAGCTTATCTGTTCAAGCTTTGATGTATAAATCTAAAAAAAGTGGTCCAGAATCACATGTTGTACAGTACAGAGTTCTGCAGTGTTGACATCTTTCGTTGGCCAGCCCAAAAAAATAGCTTCACCCGTCTGTATCTAATAAAATGCCATGTGAATTTTTTACTTCAGATTTTAAGCTTCTTGGTAAGAATTCTATCACATTCACAGCATTCAGCTGTTTGCTGAGGGTGATGATGGACCAACAAAAATGTATGATTCCTTGGGCTAGTTCATTTAAATGAATTATTGAATTATGTGAATGATGTGTCCATCAAATGCTTGAAAAAGTGAAAATGTAAGTTCATGTAATTTGTGTGTTTGTAGTGTTATGGATATGAGCTGCTGCATCTGTGGTCTTTAATATGCAATGTTAGTAGAGATCTTACCCCACAGAACTTTTCACTCCCGTCTTTGTTTTTATGGCACTGTTCTCACGTGCTCATTTGACCTGTAAATCTGGTTCTTAATGTCCCGTACAACCTCTGAAATCTCATTTAGTTGTTACAACTGCCTTTCACAAGACACATAAAAACTTGAAAAATATCACCAATGGGGTTTTTCAAATGTGTTTTATTTCTGTTGAAAAAAAAAAGAAAAATGTTGTGTCAACCACAGACGCTTTTAAAGGACAGTTCACCCAAAAATGTAACTTTACTCACTATTTACTCAGCCTCAAGTAGTTTTTAGTAACACTTTAGGTCACAGTTCACAGTAAAAAACATTAACTAACGCTAATAGCTTAATAAACTACTAATTAACTGCTTATTAATAGTTAGTAAGGTAGAAGTTGGGTTTAGGTTTTTGGTAGGATTAGGGATGCAGAATAAGATCAAACTTTATAACTACCAATGAACAGTTAATATCTTAAGAATAGGCAGGCAATAAGCCAATAGTTAATAGCATGAATTGTGACGTAAACTAAAGTGTTCCTGATTCTTCTTTCTGTTGAACACATAAGAAGATATTTTGAAGAAAGCTAAAAACCTGTAATCATTGACCTCCATAATATTTGTTTTTCCTACTATTCCTACTATCAATAGTTGCAGGTTTACAGCTTTCCTTCGAATAGCCCTCTTTGTGTTCAACAGAAGAAAGAAACTCAAACAGGTTTGAAAAAAGTGAAGAGTGAGTAAATGATGACAGAATTTTCATTTCTGGTTGAACTATCACTTTAAAGGGGGTAAAAAAAAATCTCACTGACGATGCAACCAGAAGTACTTGTTTTTGGATTATTTTGACGTTATATATACCGGTATCTTTAGAGATGGAAATTTGTTTGAAATTTAAACATCTCGCCTCAGTTCACCTTGACTTGCTTGCCATTTATCAGATCCCCCATTTTGAGGCTTGCTCTGAATCCTGCTGGCTCTGAGGTGACCCTGGAGAGAGGCCGTGCTGGGTCTGTCTGGAGAACAGTAGTGTGATGCATTAGTCTGGTCACAACAGCCAGTTTTTAACGGCTCCGTACGGATGCACTCACTGCCTCAGGAAGCTACTCTTTTCTGGCTGCTTGTGGTTCAAAATCTCCACACAGTGCCTTTAGCTCATGGCTGAGTTTGATTGATTGCTCTGTGGGAAAAATATTCTTAATCCGTTTTAGTATTTTACTCACACTAGAGGTGCATTCATTTCACAATATGATTAGTTAAGGTGGGAAGCCTTGTGTGAAGGGTAGCGAAAGGGATTTGTGGGTGTTAACCTGAAGGATGTAGGAAAAACACTGTAACATTGAGCTTATTGTCATTGATTTTTGTCCATTAGCCGCTTTGATCAAAGGCAACAGGACCAACTGCACACAGTTCTCTCGCAAGCTGGATTGGCTAGTCAGCAAGCTAGAGCGATTGGAGTCCTCATCAGGTAAATACCGCCATATGTCAAACCGGACACATACATTAGCACTGATTATAGAGGTGTTGTACATTAAGCAGCCATAAACGGAGCAATCCACCATCAGCATCTGCACACATCAGTGATTTTTAGCAGTGGCTATTTTTGATTTTAGCACGGCAGTATTACATGGCACTCACAGCAGCACACCGATCATTTTCATTATAAAATCAATAGTCATTTGTTTATACAACTCTCTGGTATCTGAATGTCTTCATTGTTCCTTGTGTTTACTGCGATGCAATATTAATAAAGCGCTTCTGTACAGGCATTTTAGAGGTGCTTCACTGTATCCTAAACGAGAGTCCAGAATCTCTGAACATCATCCAGAAGGCTCACATCAAATCTATTATTTCTCTGCTGTACAAGCACGGACGCAACTACAAGGTCAGCATTTGCTGTTTCTATAAACACACACACACACATGCAAACTCTCACACACACAGATTGAAAATAAGTAGAATATAAAGGGTGTTGCTGACTGTCCAAAGTGTTTAGATCTGAACACTATAAATATTGTATGAAGTTCCATATTTAAACCCTCAGATGTAAAATAAATCTGTATTTTTGGTATTATGAGGGTGAGAGATATTCCAAATATTTGAGGTTGGTGAAGGTTTGTTTCTTACCAAGACACAAACGTACAAATTTTAAAGAGTTAGATTCTGTAAAAACAATAGAGTTGTAAAATATTGTTTGAGTTTAATTTGAATTTGAGTTCAGTAATTTATTCCTATTATGCTGAATTTGACTATTATTAGAGATAATTCTTCAGAAATTATTCTAATATGCTAATTGGGTGCTCAATAAACATTTATTATTATCATAGAAACTGTGGCTTCCAATTATTTGGTTTTGGTTAGATTAAAAGGAAAACATTTTTAAGTCTTTAATTTTCACTATGGCTGTATTTGTTTGATCAAAAATACAATTATAAAACTAAACTAAACCAAATTTCAAATATAGTAGAAAAAAACTAAACTTAATAAATTTGACTACAAACGTTTTACAATTAGAAATATATACTGTATTTTATTTATGCCTGTGATGTCATGGTTGAATTTTTTTACTGATAGTTTTCGGTGTCACAGATATGCTGATTTGGTGCATGGAAAATGTTTTTTATTATTATCAATGTTGAAAACAAAACTTCAAATTTTGGTCTTGATTCATTATTGTTTTAGGTTATATTGTACTGTACTGTAAGAACTTACATTGTACTGTAAATATCTTTATCTTTTAAAAAAATTGAATGTGTCATTACATAATTAAAATATGATTAAAAATTAAATAATAACAAAAAAATCTCCCTGGCATCAAATGCTTGAACATTAGTGTAACTCCGAATGAAAGGTCAGATATTTTAACAAGGGGCAGGTGTCTCTCCGGGTGTACACTCTTGCTGCTTGACTTGAGAATTCCTCTGTCTTATTAAATGTGGGTCATGTAAACTCATAAAATACGTTTTAGGAGCTGCACAGCTTGTTGCACTCGCAAACACTCTTAAGTATGCACTTGAGAATATGCAGGCACAAGACTGTAAATTTGTGCGCTGGGAAATGTGCAGCATAAAAATGTGTTTAAAGCAATAAAACACCCGCATTGTTAAAATGTTTTTCATTCTCCCTTGCAGATTCTGGATGTTCTCTGTTCCCTGTGTGTCTGCAACGATGTAGCTGTGAGAGCCAATCAGAATTTCATCTGTGACCACCTGCTTCCCAGAAGAGACCTGCTGCTCCAAACACGACTGGTCAATGATGTCCAAAGGTAGACAGAATAGTACTTTTTTTTAAAATCAGGTTTTTGTTTTGTTTTCCTCTAAACACAGTGGCATTCAAAGGATTGAGGTTGGTAAGATTGCTTTTGAAAGAAGTCTGCATACTCACCAAGACTGCATTTATTTGTATTAAATGATTAAAATTCAGTTAGTGCTCAAAAAGTATTTTTATGATTTTATGATTTTTGATAATAAAAGTCCAAGAAATAGCACATATCAAACAAAAAATATTTTGAGTGTATCCTTTATGTATAAAACAAAGAGAGAAAAGGATAATATAAATATTGTATTGTATTTATATCATAAATATAAATGTTGAATATAATAATATAAAAAAAACTTGTTGTGGTGAACAATTAATTTAATTTAATTTAATTTTATTTTATTAAAATTTTATTTTATTTTATTTTCATGTTTTTAGCATTAACTACTTTTACATTTGTTTATTTGCTAACATAAAATATATATGCAACTGTTTACATCTTATGATTCTTTGCTTCTTTCATGTAGATATTTTTTACTAGGTCACTTATCAGAAATACTAATTTGGAAACCAGTATTTTTCCCTGACAATGAACCTGACAATCATGGTCAATGCAAAAAACTTAATCAAGTAGATAATATGTAAAAATTACTGATGCAGTTTTATTATCCATTTTTTTCTGTATTTGTTCACAGTATGAGACCCAACATCTTCCTGGGCATGAGTGAGGGCTCTGCACAGTATAGGAAATGGTATTTTGAGCTGATCATCGATCAAGTAGACCACTTTGTGACCAGTGAGCCCACTCACCTTCGCGTTGGCTGGGCCACCACTAAAGGCTATGCCCCGTATCCCGGCGGTGGAGAGGGCTGGGGAGGAAACGGTGTTGGAGATGATCTTTACTCCTATGGTTTTGATGGTCTTCATCTGTGGGCAGGTACATTTAAGGGAATATTTCCTCCAAATATGACATTTCAGTCATCATTTACTCTCCCTCCACTTTTTCCAATTTTATATAAGTTTCTTTTCTCTGTTGAATTCAAAAGAAGATGTTTTGAAGAATTTTGGTAGCCAAACAGTTAAAGGAATGCTCCATTTAAAAAAAAGAAATAGGCAAATTTCTCATCTAGAGTTTCAGAGAATTCAGACAACCTTCTTGTCTTGTGGGAACAAGCTTTTAGCATAGCTTAGTTTAAATAATTTAATCAGATTAGACAAATAGCATCTTGCTCAAAAATGTAAAATTATTGACATAACATGGTTATATGATATAGATTTTCTTTTCTTATTTTTGAGCGAGATGCTAATGGTCTAATCTGATTCAATGGATTATGCTAAGCTAAGTTAAAAGGGCCCCCACCAGACCCAAAGATTGGCTGAATGGATTAAAAAATGGTAAAACTTGACTGTTACCTGTATATAAGTTCTAAAATGAGCCTATTTCCAAAATAAGTAGAGACTTTCTTTAATGGTTTTCATTGACTTCCATAATATTTTAAGTTTCCCTACTATGGAAGTCATCGTTACCACTGGATACCCAGATTCTTTAAAAACATCTTTTTTTGTGTGTTCAACAGAAGAAAGAAACTGAACTTGAGGGTATGTAAATGGTGAGTAAATTTTCATTTTGTGTGAACTGTTCCTTTAAGGCTGTTTTACCAGTGTCTTTTTTTGCATGCTCTTTATCGAACTCATTTTCTTAAGAGATTGTCTGAACAGTAGTATTCACACAAATCTGTGATTCTCTCCACATCTGACAGGGCGAATCCCGCGGGCTGTGGCCTCTATTAACCAGCACTTGCTGAATTCAGACGATGTTGTGAGCTGCTGTCTGGATCTCGGAGCTCCTAGCATGTCTTTCCGAATAAACGGTCAGCCTGTTCAAGGCATGTTTGAGGACTTCAATGTAGATGGCTTCTTCTTTCCCGTCGTCAGTTTCTCTGCTGGGGTCAAGTGAGTTTCTCCAATATAAAGTTCCTAACACTTACGAGAGATATTAGGTTAAGAAGCAGATGTATATAAACAGAAAGACGGGATATGTTTAGATTTATTATAGTGTTGTCAAATTAAGTGATTGACAAATCAGTTCTTTAAAAACGGTCAGTGAAGAGCATCAAATGTTTAACAGACATTTTTCTTTAGTGTGTGAATCAGAGGCATTTAAATGAGTCAGAATTAGCTCAGTAATGCAGAGTTTGATCATTGTGAGCTCTGCATGATCATGAATTGATTTGCTTTAACCAAAGCGGTTTAAAAAAAGCATGTTTTGCTCAAATACCTCTTAAAATGTCCCATTAATACTTTTAATTATTTTTTTTTATTGCTTCAAAGTACACACTGCAAAGTTGCAGAATGTTAAAGATTGTAGCTGAAACTGTGTGATTTCCTCTGTGATTTCTATAATACAACTCAACAAATATACACAGGCAAAAGTAAATAATATTTGTGAGTCCTGACTATACATTGAGGTCTAATGAAGTGAGACTCTGCAAATGGTTTTGAGTGCGTGTGCATAATTGTTTTACGTATTTTAGTCATTATAACTTTCTGAAATCAGTTGTTGACAAATGAGTCCTTTCTTCTTCTGCGTAGCTTTATGTTCAGTCAACAGAGACAGGCTATAACTCACTTGACTTCTCAACCAACTGCATAGACATTTCTGGTTTTAGGATTATTCAGCTAATTGAACGTGAGTTTGTTTAATTTTTTCCCCCTCAAGGGTCCGTTTTCTGTTGGGTGGTCGGCATGGAGACTTTAAGTTCCTGCCTCCAGCAGGTTATGCACCATGTTATGAAGCCCTGCTTCCCAAAGAAAAGATGCGTGTGGAGCCTGTGAAGGAGTATAAAAGAGACCTGGAGGGAGTGAGAGATCTACTGGGCACCACAGAGTTTCTGTCCCAGGCCTCCTTCATCCCTGTTCCTGTCGACACCAGCCAGGTCAGATATGATCAGAAACAAAATAATTCTCAATGCTTATAAACCCTTTTCTTAGTTTTGTCATTTTCATTTTTGTCATTTTCCAGATCAGATTGGCTGCATGAACTCAGACGGCTTTAAACTAAATTTCTTTGAGAGCCCAAATTGTATGGGAAAAAAATATTTGTTTTAGAAAATGTATTTTATTATTTACTCTGCAAAGTTAAAGAATGTTAAAGGTTTTAGCTGAATCTGTGGTCCTTGGTGATTTTTATAATGCAAGTCAACGGCTACAGAACTTTGAGACTCCTCCATCAAAAACATATACAGTCAAAACTGAATTGTGGCCATCCTACAAAATTTTTTTTTGAAATAGCATTTTTGCTTAAAAATTCACTATACAATTGCATTTCTCCCCACATTGTGGAGCTCTAATCTCTGCTGTGCGGTTATTTCAATATTATTTTATTGACTTTGCTCAAATGTAAATTTGTTGTTTTTTTTGTGTCTTGTGATACAGATTGTCCTGCCTCCACATCTTGAAAACGTGCGGGACAAGTTAGCTGAGAACATCCATGAGCTCTGGGGCATGAACAAAATCGAGCTTGGCTGGATGTATGGCAAGGTAGGAGATGCTAAACAGCATCGTTAGAATTTAATCAGAAACAAGATCATCTCTGTATGACATAGCCGCAGATATCCGGATAATTTCTGCAGTGTGCTTTTAACTACCCAGAGGAGGATAATTGAAAATGTCAACCTGAATTGAGCATGCTTGGCTTCAGCATTAAATGAATATTTAAGCATCCCAAGAAGCGACGCAGCAGATGGGCATGCAGATTTCATTTTCAGATAGTAATGGCAAAAGAAAAGTACTTAGATCCGGTTTTATGCCTTCCGCTGTTCGCTGCAGGAGAGTAACTCCAGAAATTGCAGAGCACAGTGGAAAAAGCTTTGCAGTATCACTGTAGTTAAGACAATCTTAATGAGCAGCATGCTGTCCAGCGCCGTGGCAGAAAAAATGAATTATGGTTGAGCACTGCCATTACTCCTGAGGCCAGATCTTAGCATTCATTAAGAACAAATATTTCAGAGGCCCAGCTGCTCTCAGATTAATCAGATTTTAATCAGACTCTGCTGGCTCAAGGTAGCATTGTTGTGAGCGTGTGGGGTTACAGGACAAGAGCAGCTTGGCAAGCACAATGCACTTTCATCTCACCACCGATATTCAATCCTAAATACTTTAGCATCTTCTCTCACATAACATCAGTCTAAAGAGATTTACGGGTCAGAGAGTGGTATTAGTTTTGCGGTGTCTGACTTAAATCATATCACCTCCCTTGCTGATTCATTATTTCTCCCCTTAATTTAAAGTTGGTATGAAATCAAAATTTGCTCTTCTTATTTTTATATACAGTCAAGCACGAAATTAATCATAGCCCTGGCAAATTCTGACTTAAAGATACTTTTATTCAACCAGCAGGCATTTTGACCAAAAATGACACAGGCTTTTCTCAAACGATAATAAGACGATGTAAGAGGCATCATTGTGGAGAAAAATAATTCTGTAATTAAAAATATTTCTTTAAGTAACTTTAAGTCAGAATTTGCCTGAGGTATAAATACTTTCGAGGCTTGACTGTATATAGTAGTGCTTGTTATAAACAATGTGTCTGTGCACGTCATTATTTTGTAAAAATTCATTTTGCTCTCAATCTTTAATCAAATAACATAACCTTTCCTCCCCCTCGAAACTACTTTTCTTCACTTCTGGTCACATTGAATGCATTTAGTATGGGGCTATCAGGGTTTCATTACAGGCTGAAAATTCATGGCATATTCTTTTATATAGCCAATATAATATCATTTAATTAATCAGTATAAATAAATGTATATTTTTTCAGGTCCGAGATGACAACAAGAGGCAGCACCCTTGTCTTGTTGACTTCTCTAAACTGCCAGAAACAGAAAAAAATTATAACCTGCAAATGTCAACTGAAACTTTAAAGTGAGTATAACCAGTATCCTGCTTTATAAAGAATTGCAAATGTAAAAGTCTGTAGTTTGGGATGGAATTATTAACATGTTTATGGTAAAAACACCAATAACCAGCATAATGAGGAGAATAACTTAATTTTATAAAACTGGCGATGCATCGCTTGTCTTTGACAAAGTATTGCAATATTGTTTTGCTAATCATTTCTTCCGTTTTTTGAAACTCGCTTTTTTCCAGGACCCTGCTTGCTTTGGGCTGCCATGTTGCACAGGTCAATATAAATGCTGAGGACGATCTGAAAAAGATGAAACTGCCAAAAAAGTAAAACCAACACACATAGTAAACATAAAAACATACAGTTTCTATGACAACTAGGTCTGTTAAGGAAATTTGTTATTTAATTTTTTTTGTCACACAGCTATATGATGGCAAATGGTTATAAACCAACTCCACTGGACCTTTCTGACATGAAACTGAATCCTGGTCAAGAGGTTCTAGTTGATAAATTGGCTGAAAATGCTCATAATGTCTGGGCTAAAGATCGCATAAAGCAAGGATGGACCTATGGTATTCAGCAGGTAACCTTGTGCTGTTCATTATTCATTAAATACGGATTTTTTTTATCAATAAAACTGTATACAATTATCTCTTTTTCATTTTATTCAAAGGATTTAAAAAACCGACGTAATCCGCGCTTAGTGCCATATGCTTTATTAGATGAACGAACAAAGAAATCGAACAGAGACAGTCTTCGGGAGGCCATCCGTACTTTGGTTGGATATGGATATTTCATAGACCCACCTGATCAAGAGAGTGAGTTTGTATTAAATTATTTAAATTTGTTTAAGAATTTGATTCATTTTAATTGGTCAAAGATTGACAATAATCTTTCATCTTCAGCTGCTCACCAGGTAGAAAAGGAGGGCATTGAATCCATCCGTCTTTTTCGTGTGGAGAAGACGTATGCTGTGAAGACAGGAAAGTGGTATTTTGAGTTTGAGGCGATCACTGGAGGGGACATGCGGGTGGGCTGGGCACGGCCCGGATGCAGACCTGATATCGAACTAGGAATGGATGACCAGTCATTTGTCTTTGATGGCCATAGGGTGATTATCTGATGCTCCCTCATTGATCTGCTATTTGTTTTATTTTGTTGCATGATGACACAGTACAAGATAATTGGGACATACAGTTGGACCTTATTGTAAATGTATTCAATGCATTTAAACAAAAAAAAAAGAAGTATTTTAATGTCACTGCATTGCATCTTCTGTTTGAATCCAATGCATGTTTGTAAATAATGCAAAAAAAAAAAAATCTGTAATTTTGACCGATAATTTGTGTTTTTGACTTTTGCCAAAAATGTACCCATGTTTTGTGGTCCAGTGTTACATGTTAGTTAATAAAGGATAATACACAAGTGTTTTTTATTGTTCTAATCCAAAATACTCTCCCAGGGCCGTCGGGTGCATATGGGAAGTCATTTCTTTGCGAGGTCCTGGAATAAAGGAGATGTGGTGGGCTGCTTGATCAACATGGAGGACAAATCCATGATATTCACCCTGAATGGAGAGATCCTGATCACCAACAAGGGCTCTGAGCTCTGCTTTGCTGACTTTGAGACTGAAGATGGTAAATAGGCAATAATCTTTGTAATAGCACAAAGTATAATATATATTATATTACTTATTACGTACAAAATCAACTCAGTAGTCTCTTGAGTTAATTTTTTTTTTACCATTGTCTCCCCTTAGGGTTCATTCCAGTGTGCAGCCTGGGTCTTTCCCAAATTGGTCGTATGAACCTGGGAAAGGTCGCAAGTACTTTTAAGTACTACACAATGTGTGGCCTTCAAGAGGGATTTGAACCTTTTGCTGTCAACATGAAACGTGAGGTCACTATGTGGTTCAGCAAACGCCTGCCAACATTTGTGAATGTGCCAGAAGATCATCCCCATATTGAGGTACAGTAGATTACATTTTAGGACATTTTGAAAAAAATATTCTAGATCATCTGAGATGGATTCTTTAATTGGCATCACATTGCATTTAGGTTACTAGAATAGATGGGACCGTGGACACGCCTCCTTGTCTAAAGGTGACACACAAGACATTTGGCACACAGACAAGCAATGACGACATGATCTGTTGTCGTCTAAGCATGCCTGTTGAGTGTCACGCTGGCCCTCGGAAGATCACTGATATCAACGAGGTGATTGCTGAAGACCAAAGAGCTAAAAAAGACGATGGAGGCAAGGTTGATTATGGCAGCATTACAAAGGTAAAAACAAGAGAGATTATACTTGTCAGACTCAAAATAGATAATCCTGGGTCATTCTAAGACCCTTGAAACCCTTTTGAAAGGATCATTCACCCCAAAATTTCTAATTTCTTTTTTCTGTTAAACACAAAACAAGATATTCTGAAGAATGGTGGACACCAGCAGCCATTGACATTCATAGTAGGAACAAAAATGCTATGGAAGTCAATGGCTGCTGCTTTCCAACAATCTTTAGAATAATGTCCTTTGTGTTAAACAGAAGAAAGAAACTCAAACAGGTTTTGGTCAAGTGAAGGATGACTAAATGATGACAGAATATTCTATAACTATACATTTACTACTGCTCATAATTTACCCAGGGAAAGCAATTAATCCATATTATTTCTAAAAAACATTTTTACACTACGCATTCCTAAAAAAACAGGTTAATGTTCTTAATTTTGTTTTGCTGATTGACTGAATGAAGCATACATAGTGCAACCTCATATTATGTATTGCTGACTCAAAACATTTTTATACTATAAAGCTAAGAATATAATAGTCTTTTCTATACTCCTGTTGACACATTGTCAGTTACTATTTCCTCAATTTCCTAGTTACTATTTCCTCCTGAAACCTGGAATGACTGTATATACACAGTGTTTTCCTGAATGCGTGAATTTGCTGATTGGCCAATGGTTGCTAATCATCCAGCCATTTCATTCTAAGCCTATTTAAACTGGACTGCATACAGTAGATGCCACTTCATCAGGATTTGTCAGATCAGTGTGTCTCTGTCAATTGGCATCTTATTTTAATGGCATCCTGTAATCTTGCGATTGTCCAATTTTTTTGTCATAAATATGACTTTAGAGACTGTTCATGTCAGATGTTTATGTCATGTCAGACTAAGTGACTTACATTTAGTAATATTAGCAATTAGCAAAAATTCTGACGAATTGCAAATAAGGCCAGCACTGTTTTACACTGGATATATTTGGAGTAAAAATGCAATTCTTATACTTATTCTATGCTTATACTTATTCTGTTTTACAATAGGCCTTCATAACCTGTGGTTAAAAACGCTGTACTAAATCTGCTTTGAAATTACAAATGTGAAATGTTCCTTTACATTGGGTTAATGGCATGATTTGGAATCACAATAACCTTTTTAACTGCAGTGTGGAAAGCGCTGTATTTGAAAACTGAGTATTTTATTATTGCGCTTATTTATTGTTTGATGTACCGTTGCTTTAGTACTTCTACTCTGTGAAAGTATTTGCCGGACAAGATCCATCGTCGCTCTGGTTGGGTTGGGTAACACCTGACTACCACTACTACAGCAAACACTTCAGCCTCGACACAGTTCGCACTGTCACTGTAACTCTGGGAGATGAGCGGGGACGTGTTCATGAAAGGTCAGTAAAAAAAAAAAATCTGTTGTTGTGTTTTCACACAGTCACTTTGCACAGTCACAGACACTTGAATTTTTCCACTGTCCTTTTTTTGTAATTTCTCTTAATTCAGTGTGAGGAGGAGTAACTGCTATATGGTCTGTGCTGGTGACGTTGCCAGCAGCTCCACAAGCCGTAGTAATGCTGATCTGGAGATTGGCTGTTCCATAGATCTGGCCTCAGGCCTGGTCTCATTCACTGCCAATGGCAGAGAGCTACCTACTGCATACCAGGTAATCTCAACTCCGTTCCTTTAACAAAATAGGACACAGGCACAATGCTGGGCTTTGTCATATCATAGTGAAGAGTTTAATACAAGAGTTAATAATTCAGTAATTCAGTTGATCTTTTTCAAATTTTTGCTTAAAAAGTAATAAATGATACACAAAAAATGCAATACCGTTAAATGAAACTATAATTGCTATAGTGCTGACAAAAGTCAGAGATATATTAAATGTACTGACTTGAATGTATTTAAATAAATTTGTTAAAATTGTAAATAACAGTGGATTTTAATAGCTTAAAATACAAAAAAATTTAATGACAACCCTAGCACAGTAATTGTGCATTAACCAAAATGTTGATAAAATGTCTGAAATCACAATTATAAGTACATTCTCTGTGGTAATAGAAGAACAGAAGAAATGTTGAACTGTCTTGTAATTATTTTCTTGTAATATCGGTTTTGCTAGAAGATAACCATTCATAACTAGTCTCCTGTGGCCTAGTATAGTAAACGGCATAGTAAAAAGTCTTGATGCACAGAATTCAGATGGCCAGGCTGTAGGATCATTTTTAGTGCCATTTTAAAATACTGTGGTTTTAAACACAACTACTGATTTTTTTTTTTCACACATTTTTGGCCTAGAACTGTACAGTAGTTTGCATATGTGATGCAATGCGGTCCAGTGTGCAATTACTTGTTCCCGTTTTAGTAATTGCACATCTAAATTTTAAAATGTAAAAAAAGAGAGAGAGAGAGACAGTAACAGCTAGCTCAATGCAACATTAAAGAATCTCTGCACTCAATATGCTCTTAGTTTGCTTCAGGCTCTGAGTTTTAAATCACACTCACTATAGCAAATATTTAAAGACAGTATCATGTCAAAGCAGTCTAGATTTACATTATTCCTAAATGGTGTGCAACACCATCTTCTCCAGTAGAGAAACTGCTAATCAGAAGGTGCCTCATAAGCTTTCTTCTCCCTTCTTTTAGGTTGAGCCTAACACTAAGCTCTTTCCTGCTGTGTTTGTTCAACCCACAAGCCCAAACCTCTTCCAAATTGAGTTTCCAAAAATCCCAGTAAGTCTACACTATTATTAATCCACTCACATGCCTCCGTTTCCCACATTACAATTCACTGGCTTGATCTGCATGGATTCCCACACAGGATGCAATGCCCCTGTCCTCAGCCATCTTTAAGAGTTTGCTGAAAAACCCCGAGCCGCAGTGTCCTCCTCGACTGGACGTGCAGACCATCGTGTCAGTGCTGTGGAGCCGAATGCCCAACACGTTTCTGACCGTGGAGACGGCCCGTGTGAGTGAGAGGCACGGCTGGGTGGTGCAGTGTCTGGAGCCCCTGCAGATGATGGCTGTGCACATCCCAGAGGAGAACAGGTGACACATTGCTCATGCACTCGCTTTTACACATGTGATGACTGGCAACTCAGTGGTTATGGGAAAGTGACCTTTCGTTGAAATAAAACCCCTTAAGTGCTCATTTGGCTCCTTTCCTCAAATGCCAACTGGCTAGAATCAAGATCTTAAAGTTGGCATTAAAAAATGGAAGTTGTCACAGTCTTTTCCTCCCTATTGTGATGCATATTATCTTGCATTTATACTTTTTTGCCTTCAAAGCAAAATAATTCTGCCTGTGTAGGACACTTCAAAATGGGAGAAATCTTGGCCGTCATATTTAAGTGTTGTTTTAAATCGCAGTGCTCAAAACTGGCCACTTCAAATGGTTCTTTATAATAAAGAATTTCAAAGGGATGGATGCTTTTCATTCCCATGGGTTTGTGTTGTGATGTAGATTATGCAAGTGTGTTTTGTTGGTCTTCCAACAGGCCTTTTCAGTGATGAGGCAAAAAAAATTATAATCAATTGAGTGAAGCTTGTTTAAATAGTATGAACATCAGTGAAACTCAATATTTTTCAATATTTAAGAAAAAATAAATAGGAAGACAAATTGACTACTAAATTGGCATTACAGAATGGCTGAAAGAGAGATTTTGTAAGCATCATACATAACAGATTATTAGTGACTAGAGTCTAAGTTTAGACAATTTGTTACTTTTTGATTTAGTAACTAATTTGTACAAATTTGTACAACCTCATTCATACATTTTAGTATGATTTGTAATGGTGACGGTGACTCCCAGTGACGGTTGGGTTTAGAGGAGAAGTTTGGTGCCACTCCTTTTAAAAATCATATGAAATAGTCACTAAACTGACAAAACATAAAATAGTTACGTTTTTCTCATGAGATCAAGCTGGAACTCTTGGTTAATTGTGATGACTGCAGCATGGGTAATGGTCCCAAGACATATTCCCCTCACATGGGACAATAAAGCTTATCTTACTTTACCTTACCTTACCTCAGTGTTTCTCAACCCTGTTCCTGGAGGCACATCAACAGTACATATTTTGGATGTCTCCCTTATCTGACCCATTACCTTCAGGTTTTGGAGTCTCTTCTTATGTTCTGATGAGTTGTAATCTGTAATTTTCTGTTTGCCCCACTCTAGGTGTATTGATATTATGGAGCTGTCAGAAAATGAAGATCTACGGAAGTTCCACTATCATACTTTAAAGCTCTTCTGCTCTCTTTGTGCCCTGGGAAACACCCGCGTCGCTCACAGCCTGTGTAGCCATCTTGGCCAGTCGCAGTTCCTGTACATCATTGATAACCAGTACCTGACCGGTCAGCTTCGTGAAGGATTTTACAACGTCCTCATCAGCATTCACTTGGACACTGCCAAAGAAGCTCGTCTCATGATGAACAACGAGTTTATAATCCCAGTGACGGATGAGACCAGGAGCATCCGCCTCTTCCCCGATGACTCCAAGCATCACTCTCTCCCCGGGGTGGGCCTGAGCACCTCGCTCACCCCCCGCCTCAACTTCACCCCTCCGTGTTTCATCACCACGAAACGTGAAACGCCGCTCTACAGCCCTCAGATCCCTCTGGCGATCATGAAGGAGAAAGCCATCAGCATGCTGACTGAAGCCGTGCAGGGTGGAGGAGCCCATATTCGGGATCCGGTGGGCGGAAGCGTGGAGTATCAGTTTGTGCCCATTCTCAAGCTGATCGGGACCCTGCTGATCATGGGGGCGATGACCAGCGAGGAGGTGAAGACAATCCTGCTCCTCATTGAGCCCATTGTGTTTGGGGACACTAAGGAGGAGGAGGAGCAGTCAGCGGTGGTGGAGCAGGGGGCAGAGAAAGAGGAAGCCACCAGTAATGAAGAGAAGGCTGTGGAGGCTGGAGAGGAGGAGGGCAAAGAGGCCAAGCAGCTTCCTAAAGGGCTTCTGGAGACGAGTTTGCCAGAATCAGTCAAACGGCAGGTGATTGTCTTCTCTTATTCCTGCACTTATGACCTGTTGTTTGCATGCTGATTAAGACCTAATTAAGATTTAAGGTTATTGCACACTGAATCCGAAATTTTCATCCGTACATTTCGCACGTTAAAAAATAAATTCGACCTCACGTTGTGTCAATCGTATTGACACACTGCCTCCGAAACTTTCATCCGTCATAAAATGTTTTTTAACTGGGTTCAATTCTTTTCTGCTTTTTGCATCCGAAAAAGCACTTTGAGAGGTGTATTTTTTTACAGTGAACACAATATTTTGAGTGTATGGTTTCTTTTGTGGTAAGATATTTATTGCTGTTGGATTTTTGCATGCTTGGTAAGAAATATATTCAATTAAAAAATATTCAAGGTTTCTTAAAGGTTACTAAAACAAAACTCCTTAAACCTCTTAAAAGTTTATGTACAAGTAAAAGCAAAAAATAATATTCATTCATTCTCTTTTCGGCTTAGTCCCTTTATTAATCTGGGGTCGCCACAGCGGAATGAACCGCCAACTTATCCAGCATATGTTCTACACAGCAGATGCCCTTCCAGCTGCAACCCATCACTGGGAAACATCCACACACACTCATTCACACACATACACTACGGACAATTTAGCTTACCCAATTCACCTGTACCGCATGTCTTTGGACTTGTGGGGGAAACCGGAGCACCCGGAGGAAACCCACGCAAACACGGGGAGAACATGCAAACTCCACACAGAAACGCCAACTGACCCAGCCGAGGCTCGAACCAGCGACCTTCTTGCTGTGAGGCGACCGTGCTACTCACTGCGCCACCGTGCAGCCCACAAAAATAATAACTTAATAATAAATAAAATAACTAAAATGTTCTCTAGAACAGGATTGTTATTTATAACTAAAAGTAAAGTCATTTTTGCCTAACTGGCTTTAAAAAAATGTATGGAATTTATTTGGAAATGTATCAAAAAAATTTAAATATGACAAAAAGCTCATAACTATTAAATTTTAAACTAAAAAGAAAATGAGACATTTTAATAAATACTTTATAAACAATACAAAAATAACACTGCTTTAAAAAATTTTTTTCAACAGGGTGGCATTTGTCTGTAAACATTATTATCAGGTTAAAGCTTTACATGATTCAATGTTTCATGTTCATTTATCCAAGGCCAGTAAGTATGAATGAATATCTGTAACTGTAAAAAAAAAGCACTTGGCAAATTTTCTCTTAAAAGGACTTGACTGAGGTGTACAGTGCTATAGACATTCAGATTAATTCTTGTTTTACTGCTTGTTGTACAGATGTGTGAGCTGCTGCACTATTTCTGTGACTGTGAGCTAAAGCAGCGCATTGAGGCCATCGTGGCCTTCTCAGATGATTTTGTGTCCAAGCTGCAGTTCAATCAGAAGTTTCGCTACAATGAGCTGATGCTGGCCCTCAACATGTCTGCTGCTGTCACTGCCAAGAAGACCAGAGAGTTTCGCTCTCCTCCACAAGAGCAGGTTGGCCATTGGCATAGACCCACTGCATAACCTTAAACACTAGAATGACTAATCATCATTAGCATGTTTCACTCATAATATGACTCTCTTCTCTTTGGAATATATTTGGTTTATTATACAAAACTAGCTGAAGAATTAGGATGCAGTTGGAAACAACTGCAACATTTTTTGCTGTTGTTGCTATGTTTCTGATCATTTTTAAATATACATATATTACATACTGAGTAACTGATACGATCTTTATGTGATGGCCTTTTTGTTCCCATACAGTAGATTTCATTGAAATCATTCATCTTCAAGATCTGATGCAACTGCGCAATTATCACTTTCGTGTGAAAACAAACACCTTGACATCAGAACAGATATTTAGCTTTTATTTAAATATGTACAGCATTAGAGTACTATAAAATTCCACTTCCAAGTTCTTGACTTTTATCGTCTTTTGATTTGTGTTTAGCACAACTCTAAAGCTGACCTTTTCCTCAAATTATTCATGCTTACTTTGTTGTAATTGAACTTTTTGTTTTGGTCATTGAAACAATGCATCTTCCGCATAAACTCCATTATTCTCAGACCCGCTGATTAGGACTGTTTGGCAGAATCGCTCACCCTGTTTTAAATGCACACCACATCTACTAACTGAAAAAAGCCCTTGTGCATTTGTCAGTATGAACCCATTATAAGCTCATGTTATCTCTGTCACCATGGTAAAAGAAATGTTTCTTGCAGATACAGACTTTTACAATCTTACATAACTTTTGTGAAAGGTGGGGCTTGGGAAATAATAATTTTATTATCGGATTACTTTCTAGTTGTGGTAAAACGATGCTTTTCTCTAAAGCGACGTGTGATTTTTCATTGCAGATAAACATGCTATTGAATTTCAGTGCTGGTGATGATTGCACCTGCCCTGAGGAGCTGCAGGAGGAACTTCAGACCTTCCATAATGACCTTCGACTGCATTGTGGTACATATTCATTATTCGTTTATTCCATTCTCCACCTCCATGTTCCTCCAACATTTATCCCTACATAAATATACTACTTATCAAATAAAATAAAGTCTATTAAATTTAAAATCCTACATTTTGAATTTGAATTGTTTTGTATTTCTACTTATTTCACAGATGTTGCTGATGACAATAAATACAAATTGTATATATTTTAATGTATTATTAACTAATTTTGTGACTACTGATAATTATTTTAACAGTCAATTCATCTTTCAATTATTTGACTGTACTGTATATAAAAATGCTTCGCCTTTAATCAGTTATTAAAAATATTATTCCTCATGATGCTTGATGTTGCTGCAACTAATGATTATTTTGATACTAGATTAATCTGTTTATTATTTCTTCAAATTATTGGTTCATCAGATAAAATCTGAAAATTATTAAATAAAACATAGTTCCTTTATGCCCTATTTTGCTACAACTAATATATTTTTATAGTTTTTTTTTTATTTTATTTGGTAACACTTCATTAGTAAATATTAGTCAATGTGTTTACTAACATGAACAAACTTTATTAGACTAAATCGATTTCAGTGATTCAGATTTAATGTTTGTTCATAAAAAATAAAGTTGTACGTTGTTAGTTCTTGTTAACTTACAGTGCATTGACTAATGTTAAGAAACATAATTTTGGATTTTAATAATACATGAGTAGGTGTTGAAGTATTGTTATTACACTGTAAAAAATGCTTGGTTCCACACAATCAATTTGTGTTGGGACAACATGAAAGAATTAATTTAACTTACTAGTTTTTATAAATTTAAGTGGATTGAACTTAAAAGAATTAAACCACCCCCCCAAAAAAAAAAAAAAATCAAGAATAATGTTGATTCAGCTTATTTTATGTAAGTAGTTTCAACAAAAAGCAAACGTCATTTTTTTTGAGTGTAGTTCATGTTAGTAAATGCATTAAAAGGGACCTATTATGCAAAAATCACTTTCATAAGTGGTTTTAACAGTTGTGTGGCAACAGTCTGTGAATATAACCAGCTTCTAATGGTAAAAATGTATTTGTTTTATCTTTTAGAATCACAGTTTATAAAAACAGTCTGCGGAAACACTTTGATTGACATTCTGTCATCAGAGGGGGAAAGCTCCGCCCATTAGTGATGATCTTTAGTTAGTCTTTTTTTTACACATAGGCATTTGTTGCTCCACCCTCTATTGAAAAGAGCACAATCTTATTTAAATTTTAAAGTGACACTCACCACAATGGCACAATTTAGATCAAAACCTAAAAGGGGCAATTAGTAATAATTAGTCATAAAAGTCATAGTCAAGGAGTTATAAAGCGTTATTTGTGTTGTATTTTGAGCTAAAACTTCAAATACACGCTCTAGGGATGTCTGGGATTTACTTATTTTACTTCTTGTAAAAAGGGGCATAATAGGTCCCCTTCAACTTAAAACAGTGTCTGATTAATCTTTTGAGTATTTATTTCATAATACTGTGCTGTGTCAAATACAATGTCAAGTACATTTAAATGCTACTTCAAAAATTGTTGTCTTTTAGCACAATAGCACATCAATAGCACATCTGCAGTCTTTTTTAACAACTGAGGAAAATCACATTTAAACACACTATTAATTCAATAAAAAATGTGCACAACCCCAATGTTGTTAAATATCAGTTGCAGCAGAAGTAATGAGATGCAGATAAAGTTGTCATGTTTGTGTCTATATGCAGGCATCCCTATGGAAGAGGAGGAGGAGGAGCAGGACACTTCTCTGAAAGGACGTTTGATGGCCATCATATACAAGATTAAAGGTCGTCCTCAAAAAACTGAGGAAGAACCAACAAAACAGGAACAAGCTACTCCTAGTAAGGCACTCATTTTCTTTAAACTGCATTTTTTTTATATAATTGAGTCAAAGGGTGCTTTTTGTAAGAAAAATTAAGATTTGTTTTGCTGTTTGTTTACACCAGGGTCTGAGCATTCTAATCTCGAGCTATGCAAATATTAAAAAGGCAACATATTAGACAATATAATAAAATTCAGCATTAGTTATTGTCAGTGAAGTAAATTAAGAGAGGGAGAGAGAAACTATACTATGTTATTAATCACTTGAAATGGTGTTGACATCAAATGAAATATATGGCGCTGCTTGAAAGTATGTGAACCTCTTGCAGAATCTGTAAAAATGCAACTAATTCTAATAAAATAAGAGAGGTAAGATCTGAGGTAAGGTATTTTACATACACAAGGTTGACATAGTTCACAAGACAAAAAAAAACCCTGTAGGGGGTGAATATTTTTAAACAGAGTGATGATGTCCAAATTTTTGTAATATTGTTGAAATAATATATTATTATTATTATAATAATATAATAATGTTGATATTTAGTGCACTTTGGAAAAGAAGGTACTTTTCAAATTAAGTACAATTGACCTTGATCTTCAAATCACAAAAGTTTTCACCCTTCTCTTAATGCATCATGTTTCCTTCTGGAGCATCAGTGAGAGTTTGAACATTTTCTAATAGTTGTGTTTGGATTATTTTAATAATTGTAGCTTTTTTTTTTCTTTATGTCTTTATTGAACTATAAACATTTTCTATGTAAAATATCTTTCTCAGGAAAGTACTAAATAAAAATAACATGCATTTTGTATGATATCTTTTTGCTTTGTTAAAATTATTCACATTTTTCACCAATTCTGCAAGGGATTCACAAACCTCAAGCACCACTCTACCTTTAAAATTAGACTGTCAAAAAATAAAATAAAAAAATGATTTAACTCATACGATGCTTGTATTATTTTATAGTTTTGTGTCTAAATGAAAATAAAAACCTGAATAGACAAAAAAAATCCCATTTATTAGCCTCTAAAATGAAATGAAGTAAGTACTAGGCTGCAAATCAGCATTAAACGGTATTAAGTTGGCAGGAATATTAAATCATCTTCCCAGCAATGGGTGGACAGGTACATATTAAAATGGATGTAATTTGCAGATGTTGGATAAAAAGCGCCAGTGCTGCACTCTCTCTTGATGAGACGAGTATGTGATTAGAGCAGCTATTCTGAGAACAGCATACGGGGGCAAAATGTGAATAGAAAATATTAATAGATGTATCAACATGCACTAATGGACCTAACATATTAGGCATGACTGGAGCAGAGGCCTGAAATCTCGTTTACATGAAGTAACATTTTTATTTAATATTAATCAGAGCTCCATATCAACCCTTTCTGATTTATTTGTACAATATACCACAATATACCAGTGTTTTATAAAGCAAATAAGGGGAAAAGCAAACCAAAAAGGTTTTATCTTATTCACCTTTTTCTGCCCATGGCTGTTTTGTTTAAAATTATATATTGTAAATCTGGTTTGGCGGACATCCATTCAAAAGATTAGAAAAAAATTGTTTAAAATGTTATGACTGTTGGGTAAGTTATTATTACGTTAATTACTCAATAAGTAATTTAATTACTTGACTCAGTACTACTTTAAAATCCATATAAACCTCAACACAGAGTGCTTAAACATCAAGAATACAACATTTGTAGCTGTATTTATAATGTAGAGTTAATGCTTAACAAATGATGAATTAACTATTTTCTAATGCTTAACAAGTGATTCATGGTGTGCAGTTATTATAAAGTTTACCCACTTATAAGGATGCACTATAAATAATTCATATCCATATTGAAACGTAGAGGTACATTTGGCTTTGTGCTTTATTTACATTAACATTACATTATTTAACAAAATACACAATACTAAAAAAAAACAAAAAAACATTATTACCACAAGAATATCTGTGGCCAAAGCTCTTTTGAGTTCACTGCGTTTTGTTACTTCAGATTATTTTCTCTTCGTATTCCCTACAGCACTGTAAAATTCATTATATGTTCATAATATTGTTGTGGAAAGACTTTTGTGAGATTTTGTGGTTATTCATGGTTTGCTGAAACTAATTTGGTAAATCTAATAAGTTACCTTTTAGTATTCAACGATTTAACTGCAAGGAACATTTCACTGACTGTTTACAGTTTAAAGGAACACTCCACGTTATTGGAGATATGCTGATTTTTTTAAACTCACCTAGAGTTAAACAGTTGAGTTTGAACATTCTTGAATCCATTCAACCGATCTCTGGGACTGGCGGGAGCACTTTTACCTTAGCTTAGCATAAATCATTGAATCGGATTAGACCATTAGCATCTTGTTTAAAACATTTAAAAATAATTTAGATAATTTTTTATCTAAAATGTTTTAATCTTTTCTGTTGTTACATCGTGTACTAAGACAGACAGAAAATAGAGAGATGCTAATTTCTAGGTCTATATGAACTATATTCTCAATCTGGCATAATTATGAAGGGACTTTGCTGCCATACCATGGCTGCAGCATATGCAATGATATTATGCAGTGCCTGAAAGTCCCCACCTAGGTAACTAGGTAACAGCGCTGATATCATGGCAAAATGGTAATGGTAAAACTCAACTGTTTAAAGGTGAAAATTAGCCTATTTTCAAAGAAAGTGGAGTGTTCCTTTAACAGAAGTTACACCAATAATTCATGCAAAGCATAGACATACAATAAGGTGAATATTTAGCCTGTTTTTGTCTCTTCCAGCCAACCTGAAGGAGCTGATATCTCAGACTATGGTCAGCTGGGCTCAGGAGTACAAGATTCAAGACCCAGAGCTGGTGCGCAGCATGTTCAGCCTGTTGAGGAGGCAGTATGATGGCATCGGGGAGCTGCTCAGAGCCTTAAGGAAGAGCTACACCATCAGTGACAAGTCTGTAGGAGACGCCATCAACCTTCTGGCCTCACTGGGTCAGATCCGCTCCCTGCTCAGCGTCCGCATGGGAGAAGAGGAGGGACAGCTCATGATCGACGGCCTGGGGTAAATCCTACAGGCTTTAAAGGGATAGTTCTCCCAAAAATGCATAATTTCTCACCATTTTCTAATGAAGATGAAGATATTTTGAAGAATGTTGGAAACTGGTAGCTGTTGGCATTCATTGTCATTCAAAAAACCCCACTGTGAAAGTCTACCTGTTTCCAACAATCTATAGAATATTATCTTTTATGTTCATGAGAAGGTTAATAAGGGCTTGGAAAAAGTAGAGGATTAGAATTTTCATTCTATCTCTTTCAGAGGTTTACATTCTGGATGAACTTTTTTTTACATCAGGAAATGATTGGAAATGATTGCATTTTTGTTTAGATGAACTTTGCCATCATTTCTCTCTTAGAATGCATTTTTAGAATCACTAATGATTTATTAAATTGTAATTTGCGAATCTAAAAATAAATATTTTAATACTTTTTAAAAATGTTTGTTAATCACTTGCTGTAAATTTTTTAATATTTTTTGACAATCCTCTGAATTTTTTTTTTTAAGTGTTTCTCTTTTTTTTGTATGCAGGGACATCATGAACAACAAAGTGTTTTACCAGCATCCAAATCTGATGCGTGTGCTTGGCATGCATGAAACCGTAATGGAGGTCATGGTCAATGTGCTGGGAGGAGACAAAAATAAGGTACTTTTTTGAGCCCTTTTTCTAAAATTACAGTTTACTGTAATTTACTGTAATTTCTACAGTTTGTTCAATATTATTTCTTATATCCTGATCAGGGCTGTGACTCATTCTTATTCAAAATTCTGGTTATTTTTATAATTGAATAACCTGTTGATATTTTCCTTAGATTAATCAGATAGAGATTATATGACCATTTTATTTTTATAGAATATATATTTTATAAATTATATTTAATATTATGCGCAAAATGGGTTAAATATTCAAATGAACAAAAAACAACTGCTTGTTCATCATATTAAAGGGAAATTTAAATCACAAAATTAAAAATGATAAAAAAATTACAGACTTCCCTCTTTCAACATTTTTGTAACAGGGTGGACCATGCTATATTTGTGAATGCTTGAGCTGTCAACCTCTTTTTTAATGTCTGTAAAAATGTTCCAGCATGAATAATGAACTTTAAATATAAAAGAACGTATTTATTTTAGTTGAAATTTATGTAATTTTTAATGTATTTTTATTATTAGTTTATTAAGTTAGTTTGTTTCTTGATGTTTCAGAATAAGTTTGTAAATTTCCCTTCTATGTTTTAATTCTGAAGTTATAAAATATATTTTGGGGCAAAAAAAGAAGAAAAAAAAAGTACACACTAAATGTTACCTGGTACTCGTCTGAACATAATCATTTTACATTTACATCTATAAACGTTCCTTGACTGTTTAATCATGACGATGAGTTTCAATTCACTACTTGCAGTACTAAATTTCAAATTTCTGTCTATTTTGTGAAATGATAAATAAGCCCATCAACTTTACATATCATTTTTTACAATCATAATAAAATCCCATGACTCAGCTGGAGACATGCATCCAAGCCAAACCCTCGTCCAGACCTTCATTAACTAAACACGATATCTAGAGGAATAACACATGTGCGGGCACAGTACCTACAGTGCCCCATGTCTAACAGCTTAATACCTCCTTATACCCCAGGGGTGGCAATAGGGCGAAAGCACAGACAAGAAGAGGAGAAATGGGTTGCTTCTCATGCCAGTCCTTTTTGGGGTTTGTCAGGAGTCTGGAATGTCAATTAATACCTCTGACTATGCCACATATGACGTTGCCACAGTGGCTCTCATTTCTGCTTGGCAGCTTGATTAAAGAGGCCTCACGCAAAGCAAGGAACTATTAGACATTTAGAGTGACTATATTCCCTGCTCACATGATGCACAAAACATATTTGCTTGTATTCACACTCGAGCGTCTCATATTTCCGTCTGGTTGAACCGACTGTCTGGAGGGTTCTGTCGATATCTCAAGTATGTTACATTACACGCATTTAGCCACCACATGAGAACACACATGTAGAAAAGATGAAAGATTAATTTAAAGTGTGAAGGAAATGATCTCCGTCTGTGCAGAAGCGAAACGAATGCTGTTTTTAACCCTCAGGAGATTGCCTTCCCCAAAGTGGTGGCCAGCTGCTGTCGCTTTCTCTGCTACTTCTGTCGCATCAGCCGTCAGAACCAGAAGTCTATGTTTGACCACCTGAGCTACCTCCTGGAGAACAGCAGCGTGGGGCTCGGTAAACACACACACACACACACACACACACACACACACATACTTCTTCAGGCTTGCAGGTCAGGGAGGGATGAATCACAGTGTCTGTGTTGCCATGTCCACCTATTCAATTGCACCATGGAATAAAATTACATTGCACATAAAATTATTATTTTTAATGTAACTTTTTAGATTAGTATAAATATGTTAGTCTTAAAGAAACTTGATAACAGTGATATTAGACAGCACATGAAAATAGCCCCCAGGTAACTAGGTAACTATGTAACAGTGCTGTGTATCATTATGCCTCATTAATTCCTTGATTATTTTGCCAGAATGAGAGTTTAGTTTTTAGACATATTGGCCTAGAAAATAGCAAATTTTCATATTACGTTGGTCTTAGTACACAATGTAGCTACAGAAAAGTCATGATTTAAATAGATACATTATCAAAACCTTTTTTAGATGCTAATGGTCTCATCCAGGGGTGTCCAAACTCGGTC
This sequence comes from Danio choprae, assembly GCA_903798125.1. NCBI lineage: Eukaryota > Metazoa > Chordata > Actinopteri > Cypriniformes > Danionidae > Danio > Danio choprae. The sequence continues at coordinate 7,996,013 of CAIGQW010015581.1, read as the reverse complement.
CTGGAGGGCCGGTGTCCTGCATGTTTTAGTTACAACCCCAATTAAACACACTTGAGCTAGCTAATCAAGCTCTTTCTAGGTATACTAGAATTTTCAGGAAGGTGTGTTGATGGAAGTTGGAGCTAAACTCTGCAGGATAGCGGCCCTCCAGGACTGAGTTTGTCTCAGATAATCTGTCTTTGATAATTTATGCTAAGCTAGGCTAAAAGTGCTCTCGCAAGACCCAGAGATCAGCTAAATGGATTAAAAAATGGTAAAACTCACCTGTTTAACTCTAGCAGAGTTGTAAAATGAGCCTATTTACAAAAAAAGTGGTGTGTTCCTTAAAGATTATCTGTAAGCTAGTGTGCTCAATTCTGTCAATGTGAATGAATGTTTTTTTATGACACCATTGTGCATTTCTGCCTCTCGTGACTTTTTCTGAACAGTCAAATTCATTCTGGTATCTGAAGTTTCCCACCCCTTGCAAGATGTGCATGAAACCGGTCATTCACGGCACACTTACATGTAACCGAGCGGATATACAGAGAGTTTGCCTAAAAACACTTGGATATAATAAGAAAATAATAACCATTAGCAGTCATACTTTTGTACTTTTTCCTTATTATTTGTAACAGTGCAGGAAGGAACCCCAAAAAACTAAAACCCACTGTGCGTATCTATACTCACCTGGAAACACTAGCATTTAACAGTGGCTTGGAAAAAAATCTAAATCGAATAGCATTGCAAATAGTTTGTGCTTTTTGTCACATACTTTACTGTTTTAACTTGGTTATCTTTGTTGTATGTTTTGTGTCTTTTGCTATTTTCAGTTATAATTAACTTTCAATTATAATTGTAAGTTACTTTAATGCGGTCCTGGAAACACCTGAGCTGTGCATTTCCTTAAAAATAATTGCACACCACAGAATCTTCATCGACTAATCAAAATAAAGCATTAAACAGCCTCTAGTACAAGCTATAATAAATCATATAAATGTGCCAATTCTCCTTGATCCATAAACACCTTTCTTTAAAACAAAACTGTTTCTTATGTTGGTGCCGCAAGTCATTTATTTGTGGCTTGTTGTGCGAGATCAGGTTGATTGCATTTTGAGCAGGATCTGGCAACATTGCACAGTGCACCGTTTTGACTGTGAATAATAGCTTGTGCAGCTGAGAGCACCTGACTCTGCAGGAGTCGTTTCCTATAACAGCACATTAATGAGCAGCTGAGATCCCACTCGCCCCTTTATAGTACATATCACCCCCAGATCAATGACACAACGGATCAGATCAAATAAAGATTGGGACGCAGGCTGCAAACTAGGGTGTGGAACATTCACAGATGTGCAGTTTTATGTTGTCACATCTTCATGTTGTATTTATAGTGTTGTGTATTAGCTGCAGTTTTAGTCATCACATTTATTTTCAGTATTGCAAGCTCGCTGATTGACTAGCAGAACTAGTTTGTTATCAGATATGCTAAAAGAATAATAAAAGAATGAATTATCTGTACTTTGTGAACTGAAACTATGAGTGTTTGATTAACATATTATAACAGACAAAAGAAAAACGACCCTAGCCAAAACAAAATAAGTAAAGACTGCCCTCTGCTGGTTGGTGTTTCCTAATTGCAAATGTGCTGTCCTTGCTGACCATAAGAAAATAATCTTGATTTCTTCTATTTCTCTAGCGTGTCCAGAAATGAGAGGCTCTACACCATTAGATGTGGCTGCTTCCTCTGTGATGGACAACAACAGTTTGGCTCTGGCACTAGAGGAACCTGATCTTGAGAAGGTAACAGTTACTGTTGTTACAACAACTGTTGTTGCATGATACTGGCTAATATAATAAATTCTTAAAAATGGCACAGAGATTTATACAATATGGATGGGTTTCTTGTAGTAAAAGTGAATAATCTGTATTTTGATTTTGGTGGTTCAGTGTGTTGCCATAGAAGGTTGGGATGAAAGAAAACAGTTTAGGCACCTTTTATAAACATTTGATGGCAGTGAGGTAGAAATTTTTTTTTTGAGGTCCATTCAATGCATAGACAATAATTATAAGGATAAAGATTGTCTACTGCTGTGGATACTAGAGCAACTTTGGCCACACAAAATATCTATGGATGCTACAAATGAGTAATATATAAAATCACATTTGGTGGTGGACACAATTCATCAACTAATACAATCCAATGGTAAAAAAAAGCAGTCTCAGTCTGCTCTTCTTTATCGCAGTACTGCAATCTTTCAGATTTACAGTTTGTAATTTTTACAAAAATCTGACATTAGCCTCTCATTCTTCTAACATCGTCACAGCTTGAACTTGCCTGGAAATTTTTGTTCTTCACATTTGCATGTGTATAATTGGTGTTTAGTGAAGAAGAGAAGTCTGCAACTTGACAGTTATCTTCTGACATGAACAGGACTTTGCACTACAGTTCTTGTGATTTTATTGATTTATTGGATTTGGACAGCATTTTTAGTGTCATTTGAATTTCACTTTGGATCCTGTCCATGTGTGTTTTCAGGTGGTTACATATCTGGCAGCCTGTGGATTACAGAACTGCCCAATGCTTGTTGCCAGGGGATACCCAGACATTGGCTGGAACCCAATAGAAGGAGAACGCTATTTGTCTTTTCTTCGCTTCGCTGTCTTTGTCAATGGTAAGTACATTTAAACAGTATTGCACGTTTATAGGAGGGAAGCATTATGTTATTATTGTATGTTTGCTCTGCTCATTTCAGGGGAAAGTGTTGAAGAGAATGCAAATGTAGTGGTGAAGCTTCTGATCAGGCGTCCAGAGTGTTTTGGACCTGCTCTTAGAGGAGAGGGAGGACAAGGTTTACTTGCTGCCATGAAGGAAGCCATCAAGATCTCAGAAGATCCTGCTTTAGATCTGCCCACCTTACCTGAAGGCGTAGCACCCACGTAAGATCCCTTAATTCTTTTATCCATCTGCTTTATTTGCTATAGAGAGCCAGATTTATCTACAGTGCAAACTGAACCATTGTAGACCCTCTTTGGCATTAAAAGAACTACTGTCGGGATTTACTTGAAACATGGTGAAACACCACAAGTTAGAGGTGAAAAGTCATGAACATATATCTGTAGTTACTTTTGCACCTTATCCAATTGCATATGCTTGAGTTAGAGTTGAGTTTATGAAATTAATGGGAGGACAGAATTTAAGTGAATCATACAATTTGATTTAATAAGATTTGAGATAGTCATATTAGTGGTATTTTTGCCTAAATTTAAGCGCCAAAAAGCAAGTTTGAGGCCATTTTGGGCTTGATGTGACTGCAGTAGTTGAGTTAGGAGAAAAACACAGAACAGAGAGTGGGCGGTTGAAGGGTGAGAATTTTCTTCACTCCTGTTTTCATTTGGAATTCCAGAAGACATTATTTTTATATAGTGATTATCTGGCTAATGTAGGTTTGAAGTAAAAAGTTGAGATTTATATTGTGTTCACACTTGTAGTATCAGTTCTACTGTCTTGTTTGGAAAATAGAAAAAAAAATTGGGAAAAAAATATTAAGAATGCTAACAAAACGAATGGCTAATATACCATCATTTGAGAACTCCTGAAGAGCTTATAAAATATGAGTCAAAAAAGAGTCAGAAATTCCTCCACGACACACACAATTGAATTTGCTACCGGGAAATGCCGCATTGCCTGTACTGAATTATAATGGAAGGCAAGATAAAACAAGTATGCTTGAACATTCTGTTCTTTTTATGGTTACATCTTGTGACATAATGTCCTTTTTTGGTATATTTAGATGTCCTTGGTCAGTGTAGTGTACATATTGCAGTTGAACTGCACCAGTATTTGATTGGAAAAGACTGAGAATATTTTCTGTGGTCTTTGCCTCTAGTTTGGAGACAGCATTAACACACAGATGAACCACACTAAAGGGCAATTGCACCACAGATTATTTTAACCAAACCAAACCTGCCAAGTGTGAACACAGCGCACTTTAACCTCAAGAATAATTTGGAATAAGCAAGATCTTTCTTTGTTTTGACAGCGTTGGGGAGGACGAAGAGGAGGTTGCACACATGGGCAACTCTATTATGTCCTTCTACTCAGCCCTTATTGATCTCCTGGGCCGCTGTGCTCCTGAGATGCATGTGAGTGCTCCTTTCTGCCACATTTTATTGATTTACAAAGCTGGGAACAAAACTTGCAGTTTCCTACTGCTGTAGCACAGTATACCACCTCACATTAATTTTATCTATCAATGCTGTTTACAGCTTATAAACAAAGGCAAAGGTGAAGCACTCCGGATTCGTGCCATTCTCCGTTCCTTAGTGCCAATCAAGGATTTGGTCGGAATTATCAGTATTCCACTCAAAATGCCGGTCGTCAATAAAGGTTTGTACATGCCACTGGATGCCTTTGAAAAAGTCTGAAGACATAATCTGTGAAACTCATTATGTGCCCAAGATTGATTGATGCTATTACTCCTTCAATGTCATCTTCATCCCGACGTGTCTCATTATCTGCGCCTCTTGTTCCGCAGTCATTATTAACCTAATGTCTTTTTGTTTAACTCTCTCGTCTGCTTAGATGGTACTGTTACCGAGCCTGATATGAATGCCAGCTTCTGTCCGGAGCACAAGGCGCCCATGGTGCTTTTCCTGGACCGTGTCTATGGCGTTGATGACCAAAGCTTCTTGCTGCACCTGCTGGAGGTGGGCTTTCTGCCAGACCTGCGAGCATCAGCCTCTCTGGACTCGGTAAGGGTGCTCTGTGGAGTCGGAAAAAAATGAGCAAAGTTGCAGATGTAAATTTGTCATGCTATGTGTGAAAAAGCCTAAAAGGTTCATGTGATATCAAGCATGTAATATACTGATTCAGCTGTAGTAAAAAAAAATACTAATACTGTTCTAAATACTACTAAAAGTATGAGGAAAAAGTTGGCCATCTTAAAGCAGTCAAGAGAGTGTAAGTTAAATTATTTGCCATTCATGGAATATAAATTTAAAATGCACATTGCATTAAAGGGGATCTGTTATGCAAAAGTCACGTTTATAAGGGGTTTAAACAGTTGTGTGGCAGCAGTCTGTGGATATAACCAGCTTTTAATAATAAACATTTATTAATTTTTGTTTTTATAATCACACTTGATAAAAACAGTCTGCAGAAACACTTTGATTGACATTCTCCCTTTGTACTTGTCATCAGAGGGTGAAACCCTGCCCATTAGTGATGATCTCTCCCTCATTAGCATAGGACGTTAGTCTTGTTTTTGAATCTGCCACTATGCTGACACATAGGCGTTTGTAGCTCCTCTTTTGAAAAGTGCACATTTCAAATTAAAGCGACAGTCACCAAAATGGCACAAGTTAGAATCAAAGCCTAAAAGGGGCAGTTTCATAGAGTTATAAATCATTATTTGTTTGGTATTTTGAGCTGAAACTTCACATACACACTCTAGGGAAATCAGAGACTTATTTTGCAATGTTGTAAAAACTGGCATAATAGGTTCCCTTTAATATATGCACCTAAAATAAGCCAACAGAGAGCAGGCTGATGAGTTTACATGTAAAGTAAAATCTGTGTAACCTAAGGGCCAAAAATCTAACTATGCCAATATGCTAATGCATAGGTTATGTACTCTGAACTCTGACTAACAAGCTATGGGTGTTCAGCAGCTATTGCCTAAATCCAAGCTCATGCAGCACTTATAGAATACATGCAATTTGTGCATGTGTTAGAAACAGAAAATTCTGTAGTTAGTTGTTGTTTAGGCCTCACAGTGGCGCAGTGGGTAGCACGTTCGCCTCACAGCAAGAAGGTTGCTGGTTCGAACCTCGGCTGGGTCAGTTGGCGTTTCTGTGTAGAGCTTGCATGTTCTCCCTGTGTTGGCGTGGGTTTCCTCCGGGTGCTCCGGTTTCCCCCACAAGTCCAAAAACATGCGGTATAGGTGAATTGGGTAAGCTAAATTGTCCATAGTGTATAAGTGTGAATGAGTGTGTATGGATGTTTCCCAGAGATGGGTTGCAGCTGGAAGGGCATCCGCTGCGTAAAACATATGCTGGATAAGTTGGCGGTTCATTCCGCTGTGGCGACCCCAGATTAATAAAGGGACTAAGCCGAAATGAGAATGAATGAATGAATGAGTTGTTGTTTAAGGCCATTTCGTGATTTCAGTCATCATATAGTAGGCATCCTTCATTTTTCATCAGTGGTATGCAGTCTAAACAGCCTCTCAGTCATTGCATGTAACGATTTTGTGTTGTCTTAGACAATGTACATTTTTGCTACATTTATGTCTTAAGGTTGCTCTGTCTGATGCTATTATTCTACAGGATTTGATTGGATGGGAATCACGGGACTGATTATTCTGCTTAGCCACTTAAATTCTATCGCCTTGAACTACCTGCTTGACTTTCACTCGGTTAGCTCAAATAACTCAAATGCTACACATCATGGACACCTAATGAGAATTGATATCTTTAGCTTTTGCATTAAGCAATTTGAAAAAAACTGCTCATCAGTTGCGTTGATGATGAATTTGCACACATCATGTCCTTATGCATCATGACATATGCTAAATGTTGTTTCATGTTATGTTTGCATCCATCAGGAGGTGCTTAGGTCCACAGAAACAGCCCTGGCCATGAACCGCTACATTGGTTCGGCGGTGCTTCCTCTGCTGACCCGCTGTGCTCATCTGTTTGCTCACACTGAGCACTATGCGATGCTCGTTGACTCCACGCTGCACACCATCTATCGCCTCTCAAAGGGTCGATCACTCACCAAGGCCCAGAGAGATGCTATTGATGAATGTCTGCTGGCCATCTGCATGTAAGTATCTCCTGAAAACCTTTAGCTCAGAGGCTGGGATTATGTCTTTAGTTTTTTAAAAGCACAAGATGCATTTTTACACGTTGGATAAAATTGTTTTCCTTAATATTGGTGTTCTCTGATAATATTCACACTTTCTCCAGGCATCTGCGGCCGTCAATGTTACAGCAGCTTTTGCGTCGTCTTGTGTTTGATGTCCCACAGCTTACAGAGTACTGCAAGATGCCCATTAAGGTGAGCTTAGTGAACAGTAAATGAACGTATAATGCTGTTTAAACATATGAGGTTGGAAAGATTTGTTTTTATTATTTGAATAAAATACAGTAATATTATAAAACATTGTTGGGATATTAACTTTGTCTATTTTAAGTAATTTATTAATGTGATGACAACACAACATTTTCAGCAGCTATTACTCCAGTCTTCGGTGTCACCTGGGGTCTCATTTATAAATGTGGCATGCACACAAAAGGGGGGTAGACATCCGTATGCCACTTTCCACATAAAAATATTTACCTTAAATATTGGCTTAATTGAACCATAAAATAAGAAACAGATTAAATAATCATGTGCCATAATCCTTAATAAATAAATAAAGATGTAGTATTTTGCCATACGTTCAATTTTAGGAAGCTTTCTATGCAAGGTTTTATTAATGTGACCCCTGATCTTTGAGAAATCATGCTGATACGCTGAGTTGATGCTCAAGAAACATTGTGATACAAATGTGATACAGTTTTTCAGGATTATTAGATGAATGGAAAGGTCATTGAAAATTAATTTATTTTAAATATTTGAAGATTAGAATCATTTATAATATTAGATGTTTACTGGACAATGTCATCAATTTAATTATATTTTAAATATTTAAAAATTTACTTTTGAATGGTAGCATACATATTTTTAAATCATAATTTTTTAATTGACTTTATACAAATAACACTCAACCCACATTATTCACAAATCTTTGCATTGCTTTATTAAAATGTTATTATTACAAAAGTGTATTTTTCTATATTTTCTATTGATCATGGCAGCAATTACTTATCAAATAATGATTTTATGACAGAGAAAGGCATTATAATCAGACATAAATTTCCATTGGGTTCAGTTTTGTTGTTGTACATTTCAATTAAGCTTCCCAGTATGTACCGTTACCTGTTTTGCAGAATTTGTTTACTGAAACAGGCACTATACAAACATAGACGGGTATGACAAACCTAATCCTAAATGAAAAGTGTTTCATTAAAGTGAGGTCACTCAATTGATTCGATTGGTTTCTGGCACCCATTGATTTTCATAGTAGGAATAAAATTACTATGGAAGTGAGTGGGTCACAGCATTTTTCAAATTGACTTAACAAAAGAAAGAAACTCAAATTTAATTTTTGAACCATTTGTGTAAGTCCAAGTACCTTGAATGTTGGAACACTGTTCTGTTAATTCATTTTTTCTTCGCAGCTTTTGACCAATCACTATGAGCAAAATTGGAAGTACTACTGTCTGCCAACGGGCTTGGGCAGCTATGGAATGGCATCAGAGGAGGAGCTTCACCTCACCAAGAAGCTTTTCTGGGGACTTTTTGATGCTCTTTCTCAAAAGGTACCACCATACTTCATAATTGTGCCAAAATATTTAAATTAATTCTTTGCTGTGTCAAAAAGATGAAACAAATAGTATACACAACAATTAAATTTCTGTCATTGTTTACTCACTCTTATGATGGCCTAGAACTGTATGACATTCTTTCTTCTGTGGATCATAAAAGAAGCTATTTTTAGGAATGTTTCAGTGTTTTTGTTTTCATACAATAGTCACCAACCAACAGAATATTATCTTTTGTGCTCTGCAGAAGAAAAAAAAATCTTACAGGTTTGGAATAACAATGAGGAAAAATGACAAAAATGACTTTTTTTAGACAACTTTTTTTAAACCTGTAGTATTTAAGACAATTAACTACATTCATTTAATAAGCAAGTAACTCACAGATCAAGCTTTGTCTTATCCCGAATCACTTTTTAACATGCTCTGTTAATTTTAAAATGTTTTATCTTTTAAAAAAGGGCCTATATTTTGTGAAGATTTTAAAGAAAGAGGAGAAATCTGTAGAATTTACACATGATTAATTCTGTAACCACATATTTTATTATTATTTGTATATATTAAAGCAGCAAATTGACAGTCCCACAATAAATTTTGTTACATTCATTTCATGAGACCACAAAGGTGATAACAAACCTTGCTCCTTATTCTGTTTTGCAGAAATATGATTCAGAGCTTTTCAAAATGGCAATGCCATGTCTGAGTGCCATAGCAGGTGCCATACCCCCTGATTATGTGGACTCCAGCCCAGGCTCCGCATTAGTTAAGCAGGCTTCTGTGGATGCACAAGGCAACTTTGACCCCCAGCCTATTAACACTGCTAAGTAAGTACCATTCAAAGACTGACTACTGGAAATAAATGTTGACAAAAGAGGCTTTCGCACTGCACGGTCAGAGGAACTAGTCACCAGGCTGATCCCACAAAAACTAGATTTTACCTAAGTTTTTTTTTTTGCTGGTTGCCATCACACCACCAGTAGGTAATGTGAAGTGATGTAAGCCGTTCCACAGTGACGTCAAAAGCGCCATTCAACAAAATCAACAACTAGAGGACAGAGGGCACTATGATTGAAGCTTTTCTATCATTGTGTGTTGTGTGGTTTGTGATAATGGAGATGGAATGCAGACATAAAACTACCTATAACAGCTTATATTATACAGGCTTCTTATCATTGAGGCTGAAGTTAGAACACAACAACGCAGAAAAGCGACAGGTAAATGCAGTTACTTTAGCTTTTTCTGTCACTTTAAAGGGGACCTATTATGCAAAAATCTAACATAGTAATCTCTTAAACACAGTTGTGTGGCAACAGTCTTTGAATACAACTAGCTCCTAATGGTAATCTTTATCTTTTATAATTACACTTCATAAAAACAGTTTGGAGAAACACTTTGACATTCTCCATTTGTATGTGTCATCAGAGGGGAAAGCCCCACCCATTGGTGACGATCACTTCCTCATTAGCATAGGACGTTAGTCTTGTTTTTGAATCTGCTGATATACTGACACATAGATATGTGTGTAGCTCCACCCACTTTTGAAATCATGGCTGGGAGCACAATCACATTTGCATTTAAAGCGACAGTCAATACAATTTGTGAGATATTTTGATCTGAAACTTTATGTACACACTCTAGAGACATCAGAGACTTATTTTACATCTTGTAAAAAGGGGGATAATAGGTCCTCTTTAAAATAATATATGCCGATGTTTTGTATGGCTGGGATTCACCTAATCAGCATACACTAATGTCAGTACAGTACCTTCTATGCTGGATTAGACCTTTCTAGGAAATTTAGTTCCACAAAATGGAGGTCTACAATAGAACTAAAAATTTTCCCAGTTTCTGCAGGCCAATCAGATCAAAAATCTGGTACTTCCGACAGTAGCTCTAAGAACTTTTGAAAGTTTTCTCCAGTGCGAAAGCCCTTCATGAAAACATTCCTCTAGGGTGAAGGCTATTATTTCGTTTGACCTTTGTGCAAATTTCATGATATACTGTTTTGTCTTTCAGCATCTCGCTGCCTGAAAAACTCGATTACGTTGCAAGCAAGTTTGCTGAACATTCTCATGAGAAATGGTCCTCTGAGAAGGTTAGACAATGCTAAAACTCATCTCATTAATCTTGCACGTGTTGTGGTGTCACTAGCGCTCTTCCACTGTTGAATTAGACAAAGGATGACTGCATGTTTTATCTTATATGGTGATAGATCGCTCTTGGCTGGACCGTGGGAGATAAAGTAGATGACAAAGCTAAAACTCATCCACTTCTAAAACCGTACAAAGCACTGAGTGAAAAGGTACAAAAGTCACATTCTTCTGTATTGACTTTTGTCTCTAATACAAATGCAAGATTCAGCGGTTGAGTTTTAAGCTTATTTGAATGCTTCACTTTGAATAGGAAAGGGAAACGTATCGCTACCCTGTGAAAGAGACTCTAAAGAGCATGTTGGCAATGGGATGGAACATTGAGAGGACCAAAGAAGGAGAAGCCATGTTTCAGCAAAAAGAAACAGAAAAACAGCGCAAGATTTCAGAGTCCTCGCAGGTAATGTTTGACAGCAGGAGGGTTTTAATTTCTTTGTGGGGTCTCAACAAATCAAAGCATTTATAGCACATCGTGTTTTCGCTTCTACACTTTATAGGGTGATTTTATTCCAGCCCCACAAGATTTGGAAAATGTTGTTCTTTCAAGAGAACTACAGGCAAGTGTGATTTGATAATTATAAATGATTGATATCTTATATTTGGGTTGATGATGTGATGTTGCATTTTCACATTCACAAATGACAAAAATGAATTTAATTGGTATTTTCATAAATGATGTAAATGGTAAAAAAATGTCTATCTTCCGTGGACTACTGCTGTGTTATTACTTTTTTTTATATATATATATTTGAGCCAAATCTTAAAACTGTCCTATAGTGTGACTGTCTGAAGCAGAGTTTAATAAATTAGAGCTGTTTTAAATTATAAAGTAAATCATAAAATAATAATAAATACCTCGGGCCTAATTTTACAAGTGGCTATTTTAGTAAATGGCTATAATTTTTTAATCCATGTATTTCTAAGACATAGGAACTTGATACAGTTTGTCACCGGAAACCATGTTCTCTGGTGTGACACCACTGTATATGCTCATTTTAAATCTGAAATTCCACTGAAAACTTTAATTAGTTACAGCCCACCATTCAAGATCATGTGACTGAAGCCCCCTGTGAAGGCCATGACATGCACCTGTTAGGTTTTGCCTCAGAATTGTTTTACATATTTAACTTCTTTTGTAACCACTGTAAAAAAAATGTATGAAGTGTCCAACAATAAAAATAAATCACGCTATTTTTCTTCCTTTTTGCTGTCACTCTATAGGACATTTTTATGGTACATTTCAGTAAAATGTTAAATGTTAGTGACCCCTTATATTTTCTCAAACATCAGGCTTCAAACTACATAAATATAACAATTTTTTTCTTTCAAAAAAGTGTCAATTACCCATATATTGTGTATTAAATCTTGATTTTCATTTCAACAGGCAATGGTTGAAACAGTTGCAGAAAATTACCACAACATTTGGGCCAAGAAGAAGAAAAAGGAGCTTGACAGTAAAGGTGATCCTGCAAGAGTCTGTCTGACATTAAAAGTCCTGTGTGAACAGTCCCAGGTGCATTGACTCATTGTGTGTTGTCATCAAAAGGAGGAGGAAGTCATCCATTGTTGGTGCCGTATGACACTCTGACAGCAAAGGAGAAGTACAGAGACAGGGACAAGGCCCAGGAGCTCTTTAAATTCCTGCAGGTCAATGGATACGCCCTCAGCAGGTCAATCTGTTCCCAAATTCAGTAACACGTAATCAGAAAATGCTTACAAAAATGATGCATCTAGAAGAGGCGTGATAAAATTATTATTATCATTTACCCACTTTATATTAAGTATCTTTAACTAGTGTACTAACATTTAAACGAATAATTTGATCCAATGCACTTTATTACTGTATGTGCAAAGTTGGGATGTGCAAGACTAGTTAAATAATTGACTAAAGGATAGCGTACTGCTAGTTGACACTAAAAAACTAGTCATATGTTAATGTAAATATGTTTACATCATATTAATGTATACATTTTTTTATTAGTTGTGTTGGTGTATTTCCTGGTACATACTACAATTATAATAATTTTGATTGTTTTTTTGGGGTGGGGCTTGATCTTGAAACAAAAAAGCACTAATGTGTTTCAAGACGTGTTCAGCAGTTTTCAATGTCTTTATTGATGATTTCTGTAACTCTGCAGAGGTCTGAAGGACATGGAGCAAGATTCCTCCTCAATGGAAAAGAGATTCGCATATAAGTTCCTCAAGAGGCTCTTGAGTTATGTCGATTCTGCACAGGAGTTTATTGCCCATCTTGGTGAGCAAAGATGATGAATATAAGTCATTTAAGACTGATATGTTTACAGTTGATCAATGCATTTCTTTGTATATATTTTTCAGAGGCCATGGCATCCAGTGGTAAAACAGATAAATCTCCCCATGATCAAGAGATTAAGTTTTTTGCTAAGGTAGTGTTTAGGCAGATACTTTCTTACTACACACAGAAAGGTCTTAAAGCCTGTTTTTTGGAGGTTTTTTTTGTGAAAGAGAGTTTTTTTTTTTTTTTTACAAACAGATTCTGCTGCCACTCATAGACCAGTACTTTAAGAACCACTGCTTGTACTTCCTGTCATCACCCAACATCAACCTAAGCAGCAGCGGCTACGCATCCAACAAAGAAAAGGAGATGATTACCAGGTGCTTAGAGATACTGTTACTATTAGTTAATTTTTACCTTAACTTTCATTTCATTTCTTTATACTAATCAAAAACGTTTTTAATTTTTAATCTTCAAAAAAATTGCTTTGCTTTTTCTTCTACAATAGAATGTGTGTGTCTTGTTTTATCGCAATTTACAGAAGACAGACTAAAATATCATTCAATGTAATAATAGTTTATATACTGAAAAATATTCTCAGATATACTGTATTTAGAACAAGAATGATTTTATAACATATTATGTTTAAGAATTAATACAAATTAATTGTAGTTTTTAATCTTTATACTTTGCCACTTTTCTTGAAACCTGTAGGTTTTACCCATTTGTCAGCTATAATTTAAAATATAATAAAATGTAAAATGGCCACTTATTATTTTATATACTTTAATAAGCACCATCCAACCATATTTTGTTATCACTATGGCTTTTAATTTTATAGTTGAATTTAATGCACAATCACTCTAACTTGAATCATTTTTCCTTAGTCTTTTCTGTAAGCTGGCAGCCCTTGTCAGACATAGGATTTCACTCTTTGGTAAGACATCACATAAATTATTATTATTGATGAGCTATATTTTATACTTCATTTCACTGCTTTAAGACTGTATCTGCTCTTTTAGGAAGTGACTCTGCTACTATGGTGAGCTGTTTGCACATCCTGTCCCGCACGCTGGACTTCAGGTAAAAAGTTAAATCTTACAACTCAACTCAAGTCATTTAGCAGGTTGATGTCTCGGATGTTTTGATCTGATTGTCATGTGACCCACAGGACTGTGATGAAGTCCGGCTCAGAGCTGGTGAAGGCTGGTGTCCGGACGTACTTCGAGAACGCAGCAGAAGACCTGGAGAAGACTCTGGAGAACCTGAAGCTAGGGAAGTTGGGTCAGTCACGCACCCAGATGAAGGGCGTAACCCAGATCATCAGCTACACCTCAGTGGCCCTGCTGCCCATGCTGACCGTGCTCTTCCAGCATGTCACACAACACCAGTTTGGAGCAGAGCTGCTATGTGAGTGAGCCGTTCTTTGACCTATGATAATTAGTACTGATGTGTCAGTTTTTTTTAGTGAATCAAAAAGCAACCCGTGTAGAGGACTCTTTAGTTTCTAGAATCATACACTCAAAAAAAAACAAGATTTTTGCTGCTTGTTCAAACTACTTAATTAAAATGAGCTGAAACAACTTAATTCTTGAGATTCAAAACATATTTGGATTTCTGTTTCAGTGGATGACATTCAGCTGTCCTGCTACCGTATCTTGACCAGCCTCTATTCTCTGGGCACCGGCAAGAACATCTATGTGGAAAAGTAAAAAACTAAATTCTGACAGAACATTTTTTTTTTACTCTCTATTAATTTCTTCTTGTAACTGAGACCACTGTTTTGGGCTTTCACAGACAGCTTCCAGTGCTGGGTGAATGTTTATCTAGTCTGGTTGGAGCCATGCCTGTTGCCTTCCTGGAAGCCAACCTAAATATGCACAACCCCCAATCTGTCTTCAACACCAAAACACCAAGAGAACGAGCGAGTGAGTGTATCTGGCAAGATACTATTCCAAGTCATTTGGGGTTAAGTGAGAAACCATAAAGAGAAAATATGTTTCATTTGCAGCCAGTTGTAATAGGCATATTGGTCTTTTTGGCGACAGTGGCATCGTTCTTTTTCTAAAAAAAAATATAATTTGTTAAATTTGCTGCCTTAATATTGAATATTTTACAGTTTTGAGTATGCCAGACACTGTGGATGAGATGTGTCCTGAGATGCCCCATCTGGATGGCCTGATGAAGGACATTAGTGACATTTCTGAATCCGGTGCACGTTACACTGAGATGCCACAGATCATCGAGGTCGTCCTGCCCATGTTGTGTAACTACCTGTCTTACTGGTGGGCAAAAGGCCCAGAAAACTCCCCAGATGGTGCCAATTGCTGCACATCTGTCACATCTGAGCATCTAAGCCTCATATTAGGCAATATCCTTAAGATTCTCAACAACAACCTTGGAATTGATAATGCCCCGTGGATGAAAAGACTTGCAGGTGAGGGTGATGGGTATTGATGATTAGCTTGCTTTGATACAGAGTGATTCTCAAATGTCTGTAATCTCTCTCCTATGTAGTATACACCCAGCCTATTATTAGTAGGGCTAGTGCAGATCTACTAAGAGCGCATTTCTTGCCAACGCTGGAGAAGCTGAAGAAGAAGACTGTGAAGATAGTGTCTGAGGAAGAAATGCTGAGGGCTGAGAGCAGAGCAGACACTCAGGAAGCTGAACTGCAGATTCTGGATGAGTTTGCTGTTCTTTGCAGGGATCTGTATGCCTTCTATCCAATGCTCATTCGTTATGTGGACAACAACAGGTATTCATGCCTTCACAATGGTGGGAACTGTTAAGCAATTCCTATTCCCACTGCCATAGGTGTCAATTGTAGAGAATGGCCAATCTCTCACAGGAAAAAAAAACATGAGATATTCACCAATTTAAGTAATGAGATTTGGAAACAGGTCTTCATTGCTAGATAATCGGATTATTTTCTCCTGCAGGGAGAGAGGTTACCTACCGGCAGAAACATAAATCATGACATATGCAAAAATATATTGCAAACACACTATACATATAAAATAAGTGCTTAAGTTGCTAAATACAGGGTTAAGTTCATTAAACTTTTTTACTTTTACACTTTGAATTTAGTTTGAATTTGTAATTCCCAAAATCAAGTTGGATTATAGACTTATATTTACAATATTTATTAAAGATAAAATAATGTGTATTTTTCAGTTTTGTCATTTTGTAATGTTTTTGTTCATTGTGGTTTTATTGATTTATTTATGTATAAGTAGATAGAGGTATGGATTAATTGGTTGATTAGTTAATTGATTGGTCAGTTTATTAATGGATGGATGGATGGATGGATGGATGGATTGATTGATTGTCTTTTTGTAGTTTAGAAAAAATAATGACTGAAAGCTTTCCAAAACAATGACCATTTCTCTCTTTAAAAAAAATAGATCCAAATGGCTGAAAGAACCAGATTCAGATTCAACTGAACTTTTCAAAATGGTGTCAGAGATTTTTATCCTTTGGTGCAAATCTCATGTAAGTTCTCTATGGCTCCAAAGAATAATGCCAAGACCTTAAAAATATTTCAAGATTTAAAAAGATATTTTTGTTCCTTTTTTATAGAACTTTAAAAGGGAAGAGCAAAACTTTGTGGTGCAAAATGAAATTAATAACCTGGCATTCCTCGCTGGAGACAGCAAGACCAAGATGTCAAAGGCAAGTGTGCTTATAAAGTAATTTGTTAATATATTGAACCCAAAATCTCTTGAGTTATTTCCCAGTGGAGCCAAAGAAGAATTTGTTCTCTGGGTATATGTGTTCATGAAAATATGAAACCTGCAGAGCTGAGTTTTTAAGATATGTTTTTGTAAAACAGTCTGGAGGTCAGGACCAAGAGAGAAGAGGTAAAAAGAGACGAGGAGAGTTGTACTCCATTCAGACCTCCCTTATTGTAGCAGCACACAAGAAGATGCTGCCCATTGGCTTGAACATGTGCACTCCAGGAGACCAGGAGCTCATATCCCTGGCCAAGATCCGTTATAGTCTGGTGAGGGTATTTCTGGCTGTTTTATATATGCTCTAATAGAGATTTATAACAAGTCTGGAACATTTGTCCTTTTAACAGAAAGACACAGACGATGAAGTTAAAGATTACCTGAGGAAGAACCTCCATCTTCAAGAGAAGGTCTGGAGAACCAAAAGCTAAATGATCATTTATGATTAGATGCTGAAAAGTTGACATTGGCTCATAGGTGTTTCTTGTCAGTCGGAAGATCCAGCGGTGCAGTGGCAGATGAATCTCTACAGAGATGTTGTGATAAAGAGTGAGGGACCTCCAGACCCAGAGCAAAATGTGGAGAGAATTCAGGCCATCTCCTCTGCTGTCTACCACCTTGATCAGGTACAATAGGCATACAGATTAAATCAGTGCTCATGTAATGTCATTCCACATCAGTCTACACTGGGTCAGCAATCTTATTTTTGGGTAACACTTTACAATGCAGATCAGTTTGCTAACATTAAGCACCGGGAATTAACAATCAGCGTCACTGTTTCAATATTTATTCTGAATTACTGAGTTGCCAGAATTTTACATTTGTAGAAATATGGTCAAAAGTTTACAGTAAACTACTGTATTTCAATAATTTATAGTGTTATACACCAAGGTTTCATACTAACACCTAGACATCATACCATTGATACACAGACAAAACACAAGCATAAGCATGTGGGGATAAGTAAGTCATATGATGAACCAAAGCTTATCACAAACAAAGTTTTCCAAAAGCAGAGAAACATACTAATATAGAGAAGCCTCTTAGTGTCATTCACACAACCACTTAACACAATCATGATAACACACATTAAATTAAAGTAATGCAATAAAACATATCTATCTAAATTAGATGTAACATAAAATGATGAGAAAAAATAAAAACCCATTACTAAACCATAGTACAAAAATGCATACAAAACAGCATAAAAAGTCATGCAGGGAGTTCTGAGAAAGTCAATTCCTGATTATTAAACTGTATATATTAAGAAAACATACTATTAATCAGGTTACAGATTTTTATTGTAGCATTTAATTTACAGTATTTTACAGTTTTACAAATTACAGCCATTTTTACAGTGTAAAGTGTATCCAAAGTGTGCTGGGAGAAATTAATGATTTGACGTTTAACACGTTAAAATAATAAACACAGCAAACCTACACTCATCAGCTTTAAGTTTATTTAGTTTAAAGATATTTTTAATGTTGTGTAGTTAACAACTCCTGTCACATATTGTTTCAAATGCAGCCTTACATTGTTTCACTTTGCAAAATAACACATTATTTATTTTATATTAATCATCCTGTTTCACCCTTCTCAGGTTGAGCTGCCACTTAGGAACAAGAAGATGGTGTTTCAGAAGCTGCTGTCAAAGCAGCGTAAGCGTGCCGTTGTGGCCTGTTTTCGTATGGCACCACTCTATAATTTACCAAGGTATGTCCTCAGAAGCCTTCACGACATCTACAGTATTCAGTTTTAAATGTAACAGCTCGATGGACATTAGGTACTTCCTTCATAGCTATTCCTTCCTTCCAAATGCATCAGAATGCATCCTGTATTCCCTCTATTGTCATCCTGTTTAACTGTAACAATATTGCTATTTTTCCGTGCTCCTTTCTTCCTCCTAAAACCTGTCCCTTTCTGTTGTCTCCATAACACACTTCAGATACAAAAATAATAATTACTTCCTGAATGGCTATCGGTACGTTTGGCTGGAAAAGGTGTACCATACCTCTAGCTTTGACCGTCTGTTCTCCATGCTAACGGTAATGTGAGACTAAGAGAACTCATGATCGCAGCCTCCTCCACCACCTCCTCCTCCACCTCTTCCTCCATTCTCCAAGCTAAGGGCTGAGCACAAGCATACAGTTAGCGCCGCCACTCTGAATGGTCACCTACCGTTTCCGCCGTGTCTTTATGGGCAGTTTCGGGGTGGGTGGATTTCAGGTTCTTTTAGGTGCTAGCCGTGCATTCATGGACGTCCTCGTTAAGGTGACCAGTCAGATGAGGCCATGGACTGTACATCTTCCTCTCACACCACAGAATGCACCTCCTTCCCTCATCTTCCTCTTAACCTTCCCTCTCCCCCCCACTCCTCAGGCATCGCTCAATTAACCTCTTCCTCAGTGGCTATCAGAGACTTTGGATAGAGACAGAAGAGTACTCCTTTGAGGAGAAGCTAGTGCAGGACCTGGCAGTAAGTACCGGGCTGGCATCAGCGCTGCCCCGTGTGCTGTGTGTGCCCGCTGGTGCCCTCTCGGCGGCCGAATGCTCTGTGGCCAGCACTGTACCCGCTCAGGCGCGGGAGCACGTCTCTGCCCGCCTCATGTACTCATCCTGGCCTGTGTTCAGCTCTGCTGGTTGCGTCACACACTACCGACCGAGGCACAGCAGCCAAGGCATGCATGACTTTCGGCTGAGCCTCAGTCCCCGCCGTCTCGCTAGAAAAGCAGTCCGTTTCAGCGCAGCCGTGGTAAGAGGGGCGGACGTTCCCCGCGACGATCTGCTTTGTTCTTTGGGTGTCGTCTTTCTTTCGTAAGTCTCGTTTGTTGTGAAAGTCGGTGGCATGTTCATATCACGTCTCAGCTGAACTAAACGTCTGCGGTGGAATTCCACCTGCCTGAGTCGCGCGTCTTTAGCTGGGTGCACACTGTGTGATTTGCAGTTGTCCTTCATGATTGTTGCTTCTTGTTCGTAGACTACATATCCCCAACTATATTTGTAAGTGGCATTCCTGGTGTCAATAATGCTAGACCATACAACAGTCAAACACCATTAAAAACAGACATTCACGTCAAGTTTCAACATTTTAGATCATCAGTCCATGACAGATTCAGTTACGGTGAGCCACATTCACACAGAATTACAAGGCGAATAGATAACAAATGCGATTTTAAAAACCATTCAATTTGAAAAAGAAATGGTGGTTATTTTTGTCGCACGAATTGCATTATCAGGTTCTGTACTCCTTTTGGTTATTGATTTAACTAGATGAACTGTGCCTTCTCACACAGTTGTAAGTGAATGTGAAAAAAAACTACAGGTTTTGGAATTATTTTATGATTAGCAAAATCTGTCCCAGACAAATTGTGGTTATAATCACCCAGAGTGCACTCAGCTTTTAGAAAAATACATATAGTGATAAAAGACAGGTAAAAAAGTAAACAATCATGTACTGAATGAGTTTGTAAATGAGTATTGTGTGTTCAGCTCAAAACAGTCCATCAAGATGATAAGCTTGCTCACATTATCATAAAAAATTTACCTTATCTGTAAACCTTTATTCAAAGGCCAATAAAATTCAATGTGCACAAAGCAAAGACAAAACGTTTCCATTTCACATCATCATCAGTATTAAAACAGAAAAAAGCATTCTTAGCACACTTGCTACATTGCTAAATTTCAAATGGTATTTCGGAATGACAGCAATCATGCTGGTTATGTTGAAGAGTCCTTTCAAAATGCAGGACTCACAATTGTCAACTTGGTTGGATAGATTTTGAATGGTACACGTGATCAACACTTTTCATCCAAGCTATAATTCACCCAAAAGTTAAAAAAAAATACTCACCACAGACTCACCCTCAAATGGTTCCAAAACGTTTTTGTTACAAAATAAGATATTGTGAAGAATGTTGAAAACAGCATTTTGTATGAAATTTTCTGTTATTATGTGGACAAGCTTCTCCTTTTGTTAGATGTTTCTATAATAATATTGAAAAAAATCTGGAAATATTTTGAGCATTAATTAAATATTAATTTCACTACTTATTACAATAAATTATTATTATTATTATTATTATTATTATTATTATTATTATTATTATTATTATTATTATTAATGGTCAGCATTGATAATTGGGCATTTAATATTAATCTTTTTCAAAGACACCCTTTTATTTCTATGTAATACTTGTTTAATAATATCGAACGAGTAATATTTAGTAATTTGCTGCAGTATGTAACGCGTAACACACTGCAAAGCCATTTCCATTTCCGCGTCTTCATGTGAATTTGCATGATTATCCTGAGGTAGTCATTGGTTCCTGTCTGATTCTGATTTATCCTGCCAGACAGACCCCAGTGATCACACTCAGACCACCATGTCATCTGAATAAGTGTTTCTCAGCTGAGGCCCAAAGGACCAACATATTTCATCCCAATTGGGCAGCAAATCAGATCCAAGTAAAAACACAAAGCAATAGCTTGTTTCAAGCTTTAAAGCAAATGTTTAAAGTGTCTTCCTGGGACTTGGACTGAGAGAGACGCTGATCTTGATTACATTTACGTGTGTCTTTGTGTAAAGTAACTGCATGACTAATTTAATGACCCTTGTTATAAGATCAAGTGTTGGAGTCAGAATGTTGAAAATGGCTGGAATTAAATTGTCAAATGTCTATTCTCATAGTTTTTGTTGTATTGGATGTAGTGTAGTAACGCTGTAGAGATGATTTGTTCAGGGCTGTGCATCATTTAAAATTGAGAATTTTATTTTAAATTGAAGTAGAGCATGAGATTTACTGAACCTGCGCGTAAACACTTACTATTTATGTTGGATTTCTTATCTTATCTTAATTATGCTGGATTTAAATGTGTCGTGCTAACAGACCTGATGAATTGAATTTAAATTCACACTCTTTAATTCTCAATTCTGAATGTAGCTCAGCCCTGATAAATGAGCATGTGTAAATCAGAGAGTGATTGAAGTGTAAAAGCATATCAGTGCATCAGCATTTGGTTTATTTGGATTTTTACTGCTGTCGTGTGTGTGTGTGTGTGTGTGTGTGTGTGTGTGTGTGTGTGTGTTAAAACTATTTGAAATGGTAGTCATAGAAACTAAAGGACATAAAATAATCATAATAATAATAATAAAAAAAACATTAAGAAATAATAAAATAAAAAGTTATGATCAACAGATTGTGTGGAAGGGCTGTTTTTATAACTTTGGTGGTTCTCCCTACAGAAAACCCCCATGACTGTGGTGGAGGAAGAAGAGGAAGAGGAAGCTGAAGTTCAGCCAGACCCTCTTCATCAGCTCATCCTTCACTTCAGCCACAATGCTCTGACAGAGAGAAGGTGATGTTTTCATATATGGGGCGAGGACATTTTTTTTGTTGCCGCATCAAATTAAATTAAGGAGATTGTTTGTACATTAGATGGAAAATGAAATGTAAAATTGTGTATGAAAAAAAGTTCCAGTTTCATACAGAATAGCTGTTTATATTAAAATTAAGCAACATACTTATACGATCTGTGTTATGTACAGCTAAAGGCAGTTATTAGCCTTCAGCTGTACCTTTTCCACATTTTTAAACATAATATTTGTAATAACTTATTTTTAATAACTGTGTTCTATGTTTTTTAATCTTTGCCATGATGAAATATTGAAATATGAAATAAATACTGTAATATTTTACTAGTTATTTGTGAGGTACTAATTTTTATAATTAGGATAATTAGGTTCACTAGGAAAGTTCAGTTAATTAGGTAGGTCATTGGACAACAGTGGTTTCTAGCCATTGGAAAAATGATTTTTTAAGGGGGATGAAAATATTGACCTTAAAAATAATTAAATGTTTGTTTGTTTGCTTGTTTGTTTTTTACTTTTATTTCAGCCAAACTATAACAAACAAAACTTTTTCAGAAGAAAAAAATATATAATAGGAAATACTGCTACTGTTAATTTCCTTGCTCTGTTAAGCATCACTTGGGAAATAATTGGAAAAGAATTTAAACTTCACAGGAGGGGCTAGTAATTTTGCATTCAACTGTATATCATACTGTTTTTTTTCATGTTTTAAAATAGTCATAACTGAAAAGTCTGAAAAACGTAAAATTACAAAGATTCTTTTGATGCTGCTCTGTGATCCTCAATTAGAGTGTCACCAACGGATTCTTGTTCTAAATAGGTCTGACAAGATTGTGTCAGATTTGATTATGTTTTTGATTCAGTTTGTTTTTGACCCATATTTAATACTTCCTTAATCAATCATGGCTAAACAATTGACTGACTTGTTGTGTTTTTGTAGTTTCCTAGAGGAGGATCCTCTCTATATTGCATACGCTGACATGATGGCAAAGGTCAGTGTTGTATTTAATCCGATCCTAAAGTACTTATTTTGGTTGAATAATAACTTCACAACCACAAATAAAGCACATTGTATATAGTATGAATGTGTGTAGTGTAATTGTGACCTCTACCTCAGCTCCAGCCGGTTACTTTTTGTCTGTTTTACTATTATTATTTTTATTTAGACATACTACTTTTGTATACTGTTTTTCACCTACTATAGAGTAAGGAAATTAAGTGATTTCTGTTTGTTTCTATGGTTGTGTAGCTGCCTTTTGCTTATTTCACAAAAGTTTTAGTGATTGTTTGCTAGTTTTGTTCTTCACTACTTCGTTATGTGCCTTTATACAGCACACACTGTTACACTAACTCATACTGTAAATGAGTTTTAATAAAGTCGATACATTCAATTGCAGAGCTGTGCCGAGAATGAGGAAGAAGAAGAAGAAGAAGAGGGAAAAGAGAAAACTTTTGAGGTATTCACTTACTGAAATTGCAAATAAGATGTAAAAAAGAAAAAGATGGATTATAAGTTTTATTTCAGGCTGATGAATCTCAATGATGTGTCTTCTCTGACAGGAAAAAGAAATGGAGAAGCAGAAGATTCTGTACCAGCAGGCCAGACTTCATGCCCGTGGGGCTGCTGAAATGGTTCTGCAGATGATCAGTGCCAGTAAAGGTACACAGCTCTATTTCTAACAACTTTGGTCCCTTTAAAGACTTTATACATTTGACTTCTTAAAGCAGCATTTGTTTGATCGCAGGCCGACTTGGTCCTATGGTGACTGGCACACTTAAACTGGGCATTTCTGTCCTAAATGGAGGCAACGTTCTTGTGCAGCAGGTAAAGAGCTTGAATTGACATATAATGCTATTTTTTCCCCTGCAGAGGACACTGATATTAGTAATACTTTGTGTCATTACTTTGTTTTTCTTTAGAAAATGCTGAATTATTTAAAGGAAAAGCGAGATGCCGGCTTCTTTAAGAGTTTATCTGCACTGATGATGTCTTGCAGGTAGATGTGAATAGATATGTGCACCGATTGTCCTATTCGCCTGTTTCATCCGATTATTGATTTTGATTGTTTCTCTGGCAGTATCCTGGATTTGAATGCTTTTGAAAGACAAAATAAGGCAGAGAGTCTTGGAATGGTGACTGAAGAGGGTTCAAGTAAGATTTGTTCTATGTTGTTGTTACACTTTTGTATGAATTAATGCAGTCAGACAGTGTATTTGATAAGAACATCTGTACTATATCTCTCATGCTCTCATTACACTACAAAGCAGTATGAGTTTTATGTTTATGTATATCCGCAGTACATTTGCTTCTTTATGATACTGTACAGCATCAGGAGGGGTGTCACTGATAACTTTGTGAAGTGTGCTGTCAATGCATTCACATGGATTCACTACTACAGTAGAAGTTGCAGTATTCTTACCTGTGCAATGTCAAATGTCTTTTGGATGCCATTAACATCAAATGTTTTATTTTCTGGTAATTCAAGGGCTTCATCGTCAAAGTTGCAATGAACGACCACAATGGAGTGATGATGTTATGCACAAAAAATTATAAATACTTTATTTAAAGTTTTATTTATGCACAAGGGTCGAAGATAAATAAGCGTATACATACATTGCATTAGAACATGTCATTTTTAATCACAGTGTAACATTAGTTTACATAACAAAAATGTTCTTCCTTAAAATCAAATCATTTAAAATAGTAGAATTGTGTGTACTGACTTATTCCTTTATCTATATTTGAGATCATGGACCACAAAACCAGTCATAAGTGTACATTTTCCAAAATGTACATTTATAAATCATCTGAAAGCTGAATAAATATGCTTGCAATTGATGTTTGGTTTGTTAGGATAAGACGATATTTGGCCTGGAAACAACTATTTGAAATTTGGAGACTGTAAATAAATCTTAATATTGAGAAAATCTCTTTTAAAGCTGTCTAAATGTAGTGCGTAGCCATGCATGTTACTAATCAAAATGTATGTTTTGATACATTTATGGTAGGAAATTTAGAAAAGTTCTACATGGAACATGATCTTCATTTTACATGATATTTATTCGGTTCTAGATAAAGCAAATCAAAAAGCTAATTTTGACATACCTGATTTTAAAACTCTTTCATAACCACATACTTTTTGATAGAAGGCCAAAATGTCTCATTTCACAGAAACCATCCTATATTTTATCACATGAGTGCAATAATTAATATTTCATATAGTATCTTTCATAATTTTATGATGATCCATAATCAAGTTCCAGGTCAAGATGACCAGAGAGATGGATTATGGGTAACCTAATAGCTTTATTTGATTAGCCAAATTGCTGCCTTTGACATTAAATATTAAGATAAAGGAATGAAATATTAAGTATGATACAGAACATGATCGAAAACACTGCAGCCCTGAAAATAACATTAACCCTTTCTTTAACGACTGATATTGCAGGATGTCTCTATACTCACAACTAAACAAATTGTCCAATCTTTGCCCAATCCCAAGGAATAACATGTTGTTCATGTGATATACAGTGATTCATGATTCATCTAGTGTCAGTATAATGGATTGCATCTAATCAAAACCCAGAGGTCTTAATTTGAGTCAAACACATGCAAAGTCTGTCTGTCTACATGTACATCTGTAACTGCATATCCATCCTTCTGGCTAAAGTACAATGACGCTTCTTTTTTTCTTTCTGGAATTTAGTCTCTCTCCATTTGCTTATGTCTGCTCTCTTTGTTTGTTTCCCATCGTTTTGTACTGGATTGCAGTCTCCGTGAAAGGACGGGGTAAATATAGTTTAGCTACTCATTTCGCAGTGCTTTACCCTGGCATGTTGCCATTTGTCAAAACGTTACCTTCTCCCCTGCTACTGGTGAATGCACTT
Source organism: Danio choprae (assembly GCA_903798125.1). Taxonomy (NCBI): domain Eukaryota; kingdom Metazoa; phylum Chordata; class Actinopteri; order Cypriniformes; family Danionidae; genus Danio; species Danio choprae. Next base: position 7,970,213 of record CAIGQW010015581.1, on the reverse strand, counting down.
CTCTTCAGCGCTGACTGCTAGAGATTAATGCATGCTCACACAGACTATAGACCGATTCATTTGCCTAACCCCCTTTACTAAACTTGTTCACTAAATGGAAACATTCTGTCTTCCATGTGAACATTACAGATCATCTGTACTCATACCGTGTTGGGAAAAAAAGAAATTAATACACGTTACAAGAGGTGTACACTCAGCTAAAGATTAGACCACAGCTACAAAGTGAGCAAAGTGCTTTGCCATGCTGTGAATCTGGGGCTATTTCACGAAGCTGGTTCCTCACATGACTAACTTTCACAAGCAGACGGGATAACCTCTTGATCAAATCACTGAAAGCATCATTTTGATTGTACTGTGATTGTATCTCCAGCACATGCTGTACGCCGTCCTTGTGAAAGTTACTTGGCTAACCCAGCTTTCTGAAATTTCTGTCATTTCAGTGTATTAATCAACAAGCTGTTCTTTTTCCAGTCAGCTCTTGGGATGCAGTTGCGAGCCTGCAATCTAAAGCTCCTCATCCTAAGTGAAGCAAGCTCCCAAAATACGTGCACCTGCTTGCTTGAGACTGATGTAAAACTGCTATTCTGTATAGCTTCAAAAATAGGGCCCATGAATAATGCAATTTCATGTTTCAGGTTCTAAAGTACTACAAAATGATGACTTTACAAAGGATCTGTTCAGGTTTTTGCAACTTCTGTGTGAGGGCCACAATAATGGTAAGAGCTTTGTATTTTTTTCCGTTTAAAAAATGCAGTTCATTTGGAAATAAAATAACTCAATGCCTCTTTTTAAAAATTAAATAGTGTTAACTCACATTTACATCAATTAAACCAATTTTAAATGGAAATCGATAAAAAAATATGGCTTGCAAGGCAATAAAAAAAAACATGAAAACAAAAAATCATTTGATTTCACAAAATGCTCCCCTTTAACTATTTTTCACTGACTGTTCTTTACTGTTCAATTTCCCCCCAACAGATTTCCAAAACTTCTTGCGAACCCAAACTGGAAACACTACTACAGTCAACATCATCATTAGCACTGTGGACTACCTATTACGTCTACAAGTAACACAAACTAAATATATATGTAGAGCTGAATACACAATTATTATCCCTCCTCTGAAATTGTTATTCTTTTCTAATATTCCCCAATTGCAGTTTTTAAAACACATTTTAGAGCATAGCAGTTTTGATAACTACTTTCTAATAACTAACTTATTTAGTCTTTGTCATGATGATATTACGGAATATTTGACTAGTTATTTTGAGAGATACTAGTGCTATTTAAAGACTTAACTAAGTTGATTAAGTTAATTAGACAAGTCAGTAGAAAACAGTGGTTTGTTCTGTAGCCAATTCAAAACAAATATTTTGTAAGGGAGCTAATAATATTGACCATAGAGGGATAGTTCACCCAAAACTTTCCTGTAATTTACGCACCCATAGGACATCCAAGATGTACTGTTGGTGACTTTTGTTTTCAATAATACATTAAAGAAGATTTTTAGCTGAATCTGTGGTCCTTGGTGATTCATTTAATGCCAGTGAATGGTTAAATAAACACATACAAACAGATCCAAATCAATTGGCATGGCTTCTGATGACACACTAAGGTCTTGTGAAGCGAAACGATTGGTCTGTGTGAGAAACTAAACATTATTTACAATATTATTAACTTTAATCCATAGCCTGGTCAAACAGTTCTCTGCAACTTCAATTTTAGTCCAGTCACTTTTGAGGTTGAAAGAGTGAGGGTGTGCTTGGATGGGAGGTCAGTGTAGCAGTTTGGTGATAGATGTTGGTGATTGTGCTTTTATGTGTGGACTACAGTCTCACATGTCTTTGTATGTGTTTATTTTTAATCTAAAAAACCTATATCTATTCACTGCCATTATATGAATCACCAAAGACCACAGATTCAGCTCAAAATCTTCTTTAATCTTCTACTGAAGAAAAAGTCACCTATGTTTCATGACCTGTGGGTGAGTAAATTAACAGGAAATGTTCATTTTTGGGCAAACTATCCATTTAATAGTTTTTAAAAATGAAAAAATATATATACTGTATTTCAGCCAAACTAAAATAAATAAGACATTCTCCAGAAGAAAGATATAATAGGAACTGTAAAAATTCCCTTTCTCTTTTAAATATCATATGGGAAATATTTGAAAAATAACAAAAATGTCACTAATTGATAATAATTTTGTCTTCATCTGTAGATATGATAAAACCATACCCCTGGATCTAAATCCTAGTGAATTATATTTCAATATGCATTAATAGCTGTATTTATTTTCGCCACCAGGAATCCATTAGTGATTTTTACTGGTATTACTCTGGGAAGGATGTCATGGATGAGGCTGGACAACATAATTTCTCCAAAGCTTTATCAGTAGCAAAACAAATCTTTAACTCTCTCACTGAGTACATTCAGGTAATGCTTATGCGGTTCACCTGTGTTAGGGTACAGTGCATGGCTTTGCATTTCATGAGGCTTTATTTCTTGTATTTAGGGCCCTTGCATTGGAAATCAGCAGAGTTTGGCACACAGCAGGTTGTGGGATGCGGTGGTCGGGTTCCTGCATGTTTTCGCCAACATGCAAATGAAATTGTCACAGGTACTGTAACACATCAGTGCATCCAAGATTTAGGTGATTAAATCTACACATTTACATAAGAAAAAAATACTTTTATCATAATTTTTTTTATTCATTTACAGGAAGGTCAAATTTTGTATCTCAACTATCAAATATGAATTCTCTCTTGATTAAATGTCATTCATTTGTTTCAGGATTCTAGCCAAATCACTTTATTGAAGGAGCTGATGGATTTGCAGAAGGATATGGTGGTCATGATGTTATCTCTTCTAGAGGGTGAGAGTTTATCAGTCTTTCAACTGAAACTGGTGAGAGACTTGGAATTGTTAACGCATCATCTGCATGTTACAGGTAATGTGGTGAATGGGACTATCGGTAAGCAGATGGTGGACACCTTAGTGGAGTCCTCCAGCAATGTGGAAATGATCCTCAAGTTCTTCGACATGTTCCTCAAACTAAAGGACCTCACTTCGTCAGACAACTTTAAGGAGTACGACCCAGACTGCAAGGGCATGATCTCTAAGAGGGACTTCCAGAAGTCTATGGAGAGCCAGAAGCAGTACACACAATCTGAGATTGAGTTTCTCCTCTCCTGCGTGGAAGCAGATGAAAATGACATGTTCAACTACAGCGATTTTGTGGAACGCTTCCATGAGCCAGCCAAAGACATCGGCTTCAATGTGGCCGTGCTTCTCACTAACCTATCAGAACACATGCCTCACGACTCGCGCCTGTCCACCTTTTTGGACCTGGCTGAAAGTGTGCTCAGTTACTTTGAGCCGTACCTGGGCCGTATCGAGATCATGGGTGGTGCCAAAAGAATTGAGCGGGTTTACTTTGAGATCAGCGAGTCTAGCAGAACCCAGTGGGAGAAGCCACAAGTCAAAGAATCCAAACGGCAGTTCATCTTTGATGTGGTCAATGAAGGTGGTGAGAGCGAGAAGATGGAGATGTTCGTGAACTTCTGTGAGGACACCATCTTTGAGATGCAATTAGCCTCTCAGATCTCGGAGACAGACCCCACAGAACGACCTGAGGAGGATGAAGAGGAGGAGTTGCACAGTCTTCTCGAAGGCTTGTCTGAGGAGGAGGACGCATCTCTGGAGTCCGCCTCAGCCTTCACAGCAGCCTGCGCCTCTGTGAAGAAGAGCATGTCTAATTTCCGTCAAATGCTGACTTTTAAGAGTATGAAGAAGCAGATGAAGAAGTTCAGAAAGCTCACCATCAGGGAAATGATCACTGGGTTCTTTTCCTTCTTCTGGATGCTCTTTACTGGGTTCTTCAAAGGCATTTTCGGCATCATCTTCGGATTCTTCCATATTATTTGGTCCTCTATGTTTGGAGGGGGTCTTGTAGAGGGGGCTAAAAACATGAAAGTGACTGATATCTTGGGTAATATGCCAGATCCGACTCAGTTTGGAATTCATGGCGATGTGCTAGAAGCAGAAAAAGCGGAGATCAGCGAGATGGTGGTGACGGCAGACATGGTGCAGATGACGGGGGCTGGTGTTGAGAAGCTGGAGACCGATGTGATCATGGATTTACTCAATCCGGCTGTGAAGAAAGAGGGGAAGCATGGAGCAGAGCCTGGTCTGGGTGATGTGTGTGAAATCCTGACTGAGACCAGCGCACCGATTGAGAAGAAGAAGAGCCAGGTTTGTGCTCCTTATGTTGGCTCAGACTACTGTGCAGTCATGTGAAAAAGTTTTGACACCCTGTTGAATTTCATGGTTTTCCATATCAGGACATAAAAAAAAACGGTCCTTGATAGGTCTTAACATTTGTAAGATAGAACTTCTGAAGAACATCACACGGCTTTATTTATTTAACAAAACTAAAGCCAAGATAGAAAAGCCTTTGTGACAAAAACCCTATGGATGCCTGCACATCCACTTTTAGCATTCTGAAGGACGCATTTGACTAGCATTGATGTGTTGTTTAAGTGAAGTTTCATTTCTAAATTTGAAGACCTGCCAAAGATAAGAACATTTTTCATGTCCTGATATGGAAAAATTGGAATTTCAAAGGGCGTCCTAACTTTATCACATAACTGTCTATCAGCTGATATCTGTATGATGTAGGGTGTTGCAGTGATTTGTCAATGATGATGGTGTCAGGACACAAAAGACAGTTGGTTTGTACTTACATTTTGTGTTATAGATACAACTGTTGTGTGTTATATATATACAACTGTTGCTGTGCCAGAAAGATTAGCATGTTTATTTATTCGGCCAATAAGACCACAGAAGCTCTTCACAGAACCTTTCAAAAATAAAAATTAAAGACAAATAATGGTATTGGTGCTGCTAGGTGATTTTGTTGGGGGGTAGCTTTTATGACAGCAAGAAAGCCTGTACAAAATGCACTGCTTTATTAGTCGTTGTTTTTTATGCTCTTTTTTTATGCAAGTCAGATGCTGTTCTGCATTCTTGATGATAATACACACTTGGCAAAAGTTGGCAACCAGTGACTGGTTAGCGATGTGTAGTCTGAAAAGTTTCTTGTCCACAATATGACAAAGAATACAAAGCCACATAATCTGATACAGTGTCTAAAATATTGTGTAGTCTTGAACCCCTCATTAGTCCTCAAAGCTATTTTGTTTTATGAAATTGGTAGATTTGACAAGGTGTATTTGCTTCCACAGAAAGTAGCAGCAGAGAAGCCAGAATCTGAGCCAGAGAAAGCGGAGTAAGTTGACTTTATCAATGAAGTCATTGATATTTTCCTCATAATTTCTTTGTCAGAATATCCTGACATCCCAATGTTTTTTGTTTTTTTTAGCACCGAGAACCAAGAGAAAGAAGACAAGACTAAAGAGGAAGCACCCGAGGAACCAGCAGCAGAAAAACCAGCTCCGAAAGTCAAACGCGGCTCATCGAAGGATGAAGCTCCAGCGTTCATGGCCAGCTTCTTTGCAGGACTCGAAGTCTACAAAACCAAAATGCTGGTAAAAATGAATAAAATCACTCTCTTTTTAAGAGGCAAACATGACAAGTTAACATTTACTTCTTCTCTCTAGAACTACCTGGCTCGTAATTTCTACAACCTCCGCTTTCTGGCTCTGTTTGTGGCCTTTGCCATCAACTTCATCCTGCTCTTCTACAAGGTGCCCTTTTTTCTTAGATCTTCAAAAGGGCTTTATGCAAAATTCATAACACATTTGAATATTGCTGCTCTCTAAAGGTGACCGGTGATTTCGATGATGAGGAAGAAGAAGAAGGGTCCTGGGGTGGTGAGGAGGAGGAGGCTGATGAAGATGAAGGAGGAATGGAGTATTTCATTCTTCAGGAGAGCACCGGCTACATGGCTCCCACATTGACTTTCCTGGCTGTTCTGCACACTGTCATCTCCTTGCTCTGCGTCTTTGGCTATTACTGTCTTAAGGTCGATCCTGATTCCTCTGGTTTGGTTTCGTTTATCAGAGACATAAAAGAATGCTAAAGCCAGATGTGTCACAACAGGCTCACGTAAGCATGTTTTCCCCTTACTGACTGTAGGTTCCTTTAGTGGTGTTCAAGCGGGAAAAGGAGATCGCGAGGAAGCTGGAGTTTGATGGTTTGTATATTACTGAACAGCCGTCTGATGATGACATCAAAGGACAGTGGGATCGTTTGGTCATTGCAACTCCGTAAGAAACACTTTGGATCTTCTTTTTCATTCAGTCTGTTTTATTACATTTGTTTACACTGTCAGTGTTTCTTCAGACATTATTATACCTAGTTACTAAAAAACAATTATCAGTACTGTAGAAACACTGTCAGTGTGCTTTAGTCACATACATCAGTAGCATGTGATTTGTAATGTACTTACAATTATACATTTTAAGGTAATTACACATTATAAGTCATGGTTCTTTTATAAAGTTCAGTTTAAATCATTATGATGGAAAAACAATCTCACTTGTTGATATAATGTATATTTGTTTTCTTTTTTTATTACTTTATTTTTATTTACACCAGAAAATATTACATTCGAAAATTTTTATTTGTACAATATTCCACATGAAATAATAAACAAATACAAAAATAATAGTATTAAATAAAATACACAACACTGGGGGGATTTACATTGTTCCAGATTCAATGCATTCAACAGTTGTTAACGTTGCAGTAGTCAATCCATTTCTTCCCATGTTTAAGAAATAAGTCATTTTTAAGTCTCAAAATTAATGTCAGTTCTTCCATATAGCTTATTTCCTTCAAAATGTCTATCCAATCACTAATAGAGGGGGTGTCGTGCTTATACAAGTACCTGGTTATACTCTTCACAATATATGTTTTTAATAAACATTTAAACTAAATAAAAATACCATAAACTATCAACGCAATGAAATATTTTAGGGTTCAGTGCAAATCTGTTTGTAACGTTCTTAAAGCATAATATAGGTTTTTTTCATTAGGGCATAATTAACCAAGAATTTGTAACTGAACATGGGTTAGAGTTAACCCTAACCTAACTAACCCTAACCTAACCCATACGGCCATTTTATATATATATATATATTTCATTTATATATAAATTTCAATTTGAATATCAATTTTTTTTATGTACTGGAACTGACATACTGCTCATCAGAACAACACAGTAACTGATGAATCAATCAATACTTTGAGGTATCCATCATTTGATGCCATGTATCCACAACCATCCATTATCACAGAATTTTTAATACAATATCTTTATTTAGGTCATTCCCTAACAATTACTGGGACAAATTTGTGAAGAGGAAGGTAAGCGGAATCATATGAAACTTATCATGTGACTCACTGATGGCACATGTAACTTCCTGGTAACTTTCACTGTTCTCTACAGGTCATCAATAAATACGGTGACCTGTACGGAGCGGAGCGCATCGCTGAGCTGCTGGGTCTGGACAAGAGTGCACTTGACTTTGATCCCACCGAAGAGGCTGTGGTAAAGGAAGCCTCCCTGCTCTCCTGGTGAGCTCACGGATCCTGAATATGTTCATGCTTCTATTTATTCTAAACCGCTGTTTCCAGACTCCCAAAAATGATCTGTTGACGTCCTGGATCTGTTAACGCCCCTCACTCAGAAATACACAAAGGGATTGGTTAGCTGACCCAGTGTGTTCTGATATGACCATAAATGCCATGCACGGGGGTGGGGTTTATGTAAATTTCATGATTTGTAATGTAACAGTTCACTGTCATCATTTACTCATCCTTCAATTGTTCCAAACCGGTTTGAGTTTCTTTCTTCTGCTGAACACAAAGAAAGAAATAGTGAAGAATGTGAGGGATAAAACAGCCATTGACTTCCATAGTATTTATTGTTCCTGCTATGAATGTCAATGGTTGCTTTTTTCCAACATTCTTCAGAATATCTTGTTTTGTGTTGAACAGAAGGAAGAAATTCATGAAAGTTTAGAACCACTTGAGTAAATGGTGATGACATTTTACAATCCCCTTAAACAGCAGATTCTGTAAAAGTAAAACAAAAATGCTTTCAAAGTAACTTTGCAGATGTTGTTGATGCAGGTTGTTTATAAGGTTGTATTAGTTCATGTTAATGAATGTATTTCCTAACATGAGTTTTTTTTACAGTATTTAGCTTTGATAACATTAGTTAACTGAAAAAAGGTTGTTAATAAGCATGATTTTGAATTTTAATAGTGCATTAGCAAATGTTGAACTATGATTTATAAATGCTGTACAGGCATTGTTCATTATTAGTTCATATTAGTAAAAATACATTAACATTAACTAATTCAATCCTTATTGTAAAATGTTACAGATTTGATAATCAGAAAACATGTTTTTATTATTATTTTCAATGTTTATATATATATATTTCTTATTTTATAACTTTTAAAAAACTGAGTTTTGTATTGAAAGCAATACATTTAAATAGTATTTTACACAGTAGCAGTTTTAATATTTTTACAGTACTTTTGTTCAAACTAATACGTCTTTGGTGATCTCTTACGTTCCAACAGTATTGAATGTGTTTTAACACTTCATAATAAGATCTCATTTGTTAGTAAATGCATTAATCTAACATTAAATAAAAATGCTGAATCATTATTAAGGAGTCCTTTAAAATACTCATTCAGGTTTTGGTTTTGATTGCAGGTTGAGCTCCATTGACACCAAGTACCACGTCTGGAAAATGGGGGTGGTGATGACAGACAACGTGAGTCTGGCTCAGATTTGATCATTGATCATTGTATATCAGGACAATGACACTTTTTTTTTCCTTTGCTCTCCAGTCTTTCCTCTACCTGATCTGGTACACCACCATGTCTATTCTGGGACATTATAATAACTTCTTCTTTGCTGCTCATTTGTTGGACATCGCCATGGGCTTCAAGACCTTGAGGACCATCCTGTCTTCTGTGACGCACAACGGCAAACAGGCAAGTGTCCTCCAGCAGGGGGTGCCGTAGAGCAGCTTTAAAGCCCTCTTCAAGTCTAACGAGAAGCTGATGTGCTTTTTGTGCAGCTGGTGTTGACTGTGGGTCTGCTGGCCGTGGTGGTTTACCTTTACACCGTGGTGGCTTTTAACTTCTTCCGCAAGTTCTACAACAAGAGCGAGGATGAGGACGCGCCTGACATGAAATGTGACGATATGATGACTGTGAGTTCAGCTTTATTTTTTCAGGAGGCATTTATTTGTTTTTGTTACTTGTTATTGATCTGGAATTAATCATAGAGTTATACCGGCTATGTTGGCATGGGTGGATTATTGTACAAATGCAAATAATTTGAGTTGTTACTTTCAGAAAAGCATTGTTATTAGAAATTGATTCTGTCAGATGATGCTTCAAACCATGTCTAGCAGTTATGTGACCTGAGTCCTGATTGTTTTTGTTTAAATTTTGTTGTATTTGAGTATTATTTTTAATGTTGTACTATTACTATATCTATCTATCTATCTATCTATCTATCTATCTATCTATCTATCTATC